>CAIGQQ010031496.1:6222054-6263721 GCA_903798035.1 Danio albolineatus
ACACACACACACACACACACACACACACACACACACACACACACACAACTAATGCATCTACAATCTGAGACGGCTAACACTCACAGCACATAAAACTATTCTAGAGTGACTCTGAGGCCATGTTTGCATCTGGTATCAAAACAATCATAATAACACACCATACTTCCCCAAGCTGATTGACTGATTACATTAAAACTGGGAACCATTTTTTGCATTATAAATTCTCCAACTATGTTATGTTTAGATGTGCAAATGAGGCAGTATTTTATTAAATATGTTCTAGATTCCAATCTGGATGGCCTGAAATTTAAAAAAAAAAAAAAATTATATTTTTTAAAAATGCATTTATTTTATGGATATATGTGCAATATAAATAAAATATTTATTTTATTACACTATTATGAATGAATGAATGAATGAATGAATGAATGAAGAATGAATGAATGTCTTTTATGGACATATTAGAGTTTAAGGTTTCATTCATTCATTCATTTTCTTTTCGGCTTAGTCCCTTTATTAATCTGGGGTCGCCACAGCGGAATGAACCCCCAACTTATCCAGCATTTGTTTTACGCAGCGGATGCCCTTCCAGCCACAACCCATCTCTGGGAAACACATCCATACATTCTCATTCACACACATACACTATGGACAATTTAGCTTACCCAATTCACCTGTACCGCATGTCTTTGGACTGTGGGGAAAACCGGAGCACCCGGAGGAAACCCACACAACCACGGGGAGAACATGCAAACTCCACACAGAAATGCCAACTGGCCCAGCCAGGGATCGAACCAGCTACCTTCTTGCTGTGAGGCGAACGTGCTACCCACTAGGCCACCGTGGCGCCAGTTTAAGGTTTTTACAGATATATATATATATATATATATATATATATATTTTTTATATACATTTTTTTATTTAATTTTTTTTTTTTTTTACAGAGATTTTGAATGTCTCTTTTTAAATAAATTAATAGTTTTGAAAGTAGTACAGTTAGCAAAATAAAATAAAATAAAATAAAATAATAATCAAGAAAATTAAAAACCTTCAGATTATAAATATACCAGGTGTAAATGAGGCTGTATTTCATTAAATATGCTCTGGATTCCAATCTGGATGAAGCGAGTCAGGCCAAAATGTGGTTTTATAAATTTATTTTCTGGATATTTTAGAGTCTAAGGTTTTTACAGTGGGGATTTTGGGTGTCTCTCTGTTTAATCACTAAACAGTTTATAAAGTAGTGCGAGTAAAAATAAAAATATGGGAGTATTGTGAGTAAAAATAATACAAATAAAATAAAATAAATAAATAAATGAAATACTGTATATGATTAAGCAAATTAAAAACCTTCAGAATATAAATATACCAGGTGTAAATGAGGCAGTATTTCATTATACATGCTCTAGATTACAATCTGGATGAAGCGAGTCAGACCAAAAAAAAATGTATTTTATTTATTTATTTTATGAACATATTAGAGTCTAAGGCTTTTGACTGAGGGGATTTTTGAAGTCTCTTTGATAATTAATGAATAGCTTAGAAAGTCGTGTAAAGTCTAAAATGAAACAAAATAAAAAGAAAGTAAAATAAAATACATTTTAAAATTAAATTAAATAAAATAAAACAAAAAAAATTAAATGCAGTATTTGATCAAGCAAATTAAAAACCTTCAGATTATAAATATACCAGGTGTAAATGAGGGAGTATTTAATTAAATATGCTCTGGATTCCAATCTGGATGAAGTGAGTCAGACCAAAATGTGGTTTTATTAATTTATTTTCTGGATATTTTAGAGTCTAAGGTTTTTACAGAGGGGATTTTGGATGTCTCTTTGATAATCAATGAATAGCTTAGAAAGTAGTGTTAATAGTCTAAAATAAAACAAAATAAAAAGAAAGTAAAATAAAATACATTTTGAAAATATTATAAAATAAAATAAAACATGCAGTCTTTGATCAAGCAAATTAAAAACATTCAGAATATAAATATACCAGGTGTAAATGTATTTCGTTATTTCGTATTTCGTGAAATATGCTCTGGATTCCAATCTGGATGAAGTGAGCCAGGCCAAAATGTGGTTTTATAAATTTATTACATGGACATATTACAGTCTAAGGTTTTTACTAAGAGGATTTTGAATGCCGCTTTTTAAATCAATTTATAGTTTAGAAAGTGGTGCGAGTTGCAAATAAAATAAAAAATAAATAAAATAAAACAAAATGTTGTATATAATCAAGCCAATTTAAAACCTTTAGAATATAAATATGCAGTACCAGGTGTAAACGGCCTTAGAAGGTAAATTTGTTTATATAAATCATAATCTAAAATTTGCATCCTCATAAAAGTAACTTTGGGAATGCATGTCAGTTATTAGCATCTCCAGATTTCTGTGGCTATACTTACAATCTGTCACTGAGATCTCATCTAGCATTTTCTGTGGCAAGGCAGCAATTTTCTCCAGCACGTTAACTTGGCGTGAGAGTTCATCCATGACGTCTTTGTGCACCAGATCAGAGTCTGACTGCTTCAGAGCCTGAGAAGAGAAACAACCTGAACTGTAGCATTTTTGTTCATAATTTCAGCAAAAATAATAATAATAAAAAAAGATTATTTAAAAGACAATTTAAAAATAATTCACCCCCAAAAAATTAACACATGAGATTTGTGGAGTTACTGCAGAGTTTCAACAATAAAGGAGTGAAGGCCTGAGAGAGTTTAAAGCCTTCAGGCACGAGACATTTCTACCAATTGTGAGTTTAATAAAGAATAATTTGATTGAATTATTTATACATATAAGACTTTGTAGTGTAACTTGGACATTTACAAAACCATAAAGCTCTGTTTATTTCACGTTTATCTTTGCTATATTATATTTATCAATGTTTGTAATTTGTTTATTACATTTTATGCATGATTAACTCGCATATAGAATCATCTCAATCAATCAAAATTAATCAATTTGGTAACACTTAAGTATAGGGACCAATTCTATAAGGCGTTTCGTTTGACTGTATGTCCACACATGTAGAAGAACAATAAAGCTCAACTGGAGTTCACTTGAGTTGAATCTGCAGACATTTTTTGCTATTTCTGTGCCAAATTTTGTAATTAAAATGAATGGTTTTTAGAGTATAGTAACTAAAAACCTTCTACATAAAATAAAGAAATTATGACTTTCAAACTTTTATTTTAAGGTTTACAATGCTAATCCAACTAGAACCACTTGTTTGGTAAACAAAGCAAGTCTCTCATATAATATATCTACTAAAATAGAGAAATATATATTGCTTTACAAAATGTAATGTACTTCAATCATCCTAACATTTGCATTTTATTCAGTAACATTACTAAAACCAATTTACACACATTTATATAAGTCAATAAACAGACCAGGGCTAAACATCTGTGGATTTCTGCGGATTCCCAGATTCCGTCTGGGCCTACTTATTAGGATGCATGTTATTAAGATATTAGCTGCTTTTTAGTTATTATAAAAAGTACACAGACCACACAATCTTCTTCTACATCACTAATCCTACCCAATAGACCATTTCAATGTGGCGATGTCACTGGCCCATGAACATTTCCTGCTTGTTGTCAAACTATTTCGTTACTGTACCAAGAGGCAATTTAATCATATCTTAACGGTAAAACGGCTGTCATGACATTATCAATATGTGGATATTTTTGGATTCTTGGAAGCTATGGAAACTGAAAATGTAATACAGGAAATGGGTTTCGGACAATTATTATTGTTTACATACCTCAAAAAGGTCTATACCTACGTTCCACTTCTGGGCTCTCCTTGTTTCAGCCTCGTTGTAAACTTAGCACCATGGGAGGTAGGGCATTCTACTATCGTGCTCCTAAATTCCCTGGACTGTTTGAAGGAACTTCTTAAAACTCATCGGTAACACTGTATAATAACTACACACTATGAATAATTTATTAAGCATTAGTAAATAGTGAACTCATTATTTGTTAAGCATTAACTTTGCATTAATAAACGTCAGTAAGCAGTTTATATCTGCAGCTACATATGCTCTATTCTTGACTTAGAAGTATATTTATAATGTGCTTAATAATTGTACTTTCATAATTTGTTACTGATTATTATTTCATGACTAACTTAAGTATCACATTATTTACAAACCATTTGTATTTAAGAGTAGTTGATGGTTTTTAAGACCATTCATAATGAGTTAGTAAGTGATTAATAAACTATTAAAATCAACATTTATATATTGTATTATTCAGGCATATATTAATGATTACTATGTATGTTAGTAAATGCTTTATTAACTCAACTTCATTCAGTTTCGTGCCTAATCTAAAGTGAGGACTATTTATGCTTTATAAATCCCTTTTAAATGACAATTAAAGGCTCAGTATCAAATGAATAATAATCTTAGCAATCCTATCTGAAAAATGTAATTACTGTAAAGTTTAAACATTGCTGAATAACAGGAGTGTCAAAACAGGAGTGTTTCATACTTAACAAAGTATGAAAACACAATTATTAAGCACATTTTAAGTGTACTTATAAGTCAAGAATAGAGCATTTGTAGCTGCAGGTATAAAATGCTTACTAACGTCTATTAATGTGTTAATACTTAACAAATAATAAATTCACTATTTACTAATGCTTAATAAATGATTTATAGTGTGTAATTATTATAAAGTGTTACCAACTCATCTTTTTATTATTGCTTATAACTTATGAGGCTTTCTTTTAATCTGTATTTTTTGTATTATTTATTTTTTTTTTTTTGTGCATTTCATGTTCCACTGTGTTCTGATGCTCTTGTTAGCGCTTTGAGTCTGAGAAAAGTGCAATATAATTAAAATGTATTATTATTATACCTAAACTTCCTTAATAACTATTAATAAGGAGCAAATTAGCAGTTTATTGAAGCAAAAGTCATAGTTAAAAGGTTTGTTAATAATGAGAATTGAACCTTAAAATAAATTATGACCAGAAATTCTTTCCAAATATTAATCTTCAAGTCATATAGTTATATCGTAATATATATATACAGAAAAACAAAATATCACAATGTCAGATTATTGTCCAGTATAACCACTATCCAACTATAAAGTTAATGTCCACCGGTTACCAACATTCTTCAAAATATTTTCTTTTGTATTCAACAAGAAAGAAACTCATTAATGTTTAGATCCATTGGAGGTTAAGTAAATTCTCATTTTTGAAAACCATCACTTTTAATATATTAGTATTTTCGGGTGTGCCATTATTGAGATTGAACACAGTATGCGTCTTACTGTGTGATAATAAACAGTGGTTTGTCTGAACTGGCTGCTCACCCTCAGCAGAACAGCGCAGACACTGAGGTGAGTTTCCAGAGCCTGATCCAGACTGTAGACTCCAGTAGTGAGAGACGATTTTACTGCAGCGTCTCCTCTCAGTCTGACCTGACCTTCAGCGCTGTCTTCTGAGGACACATGTCTCTGCTCCTGACATAACAGACCCATGCTTTTCAGGGTGCTCTCATTAAACGAACCAATCCTGGGAAAACAATACAAATAAATCAAGGTTTTGTTTTTGGATTTAATTTACAATACATATATACAGTGCTCAGCAGAAACGGGTAGACCCCTCACAGATCTCGCTTTTAAATTAATATATTCAACAGGATGCTAAGGTTAGTTAAACATCAGCGATTGTTTTTAATCATTAGATAAAATAAATTAAGTACTGACATCTGATCATGAACTTTTAGATAAATATAAGGATGTACAGTACATTCCATGCATTACTTCACGTCATCCACAAGATGGCACTTTAGGCCTTATTTTAAGGTCAAACATGCATTGAGTTTTGTACATAAGAATGCAGATTTGCTTGTTCACTGGCCTGCATGGTGAGATACTAGATTAGTTAATGTTTCAAAAACATGTATCAGTTTATATTTTAGCCTAAACAAACAATGTTCACTTTTGTAATGATAATTAAAAAATTATTTGAATAAATAAATAAAATGTTCACTTTTGTAATGATAATTAAAAATTATTTGAATAAATAAATAAATGTTCACTTTTGTAATGATAATTTAAAAAAAGATTAATATAAATAAATATTTACTTTTGTAATTAGTTAAAAAATAATAATAATAAATAATAAATAAATAATGTTCACTTTTCTAATGAGAACTTTTAATACGATTTATATAAATAAATAATGTTTACTTTTGTAATGAGAATAAAAAATATTTATATAAATAAATAATGTTCACTTTTCTAATGATAACTTTTAATAAGATTTATACAAATAAATGTTTACTTTTGTGGTCACACTTTACAATAAGCTTCATTAGTTAATGTTAATTAATGCGTTTACTAACATCAACCAACAATGAACAATACATTTACTACAGTATTTGTTCATGTTAGTTAACGTTAGTTAATGAAAATACAGCTGTTCATTGTTAGTTCATGTTAACTCACGGTGCATTAACTAATGTTAACAAGTATAGACTTGGATGTTAATAATGCATTAGTAAATGTTCAATTAGGATTAGTAAATGCTGTACAAGTGTTGTTCATGATTAGCTCATGTTAGTAAATGCATTAACTAATGAACCTTATTGTAAACTGTTACCACTTTTGTAATGAAAATAAAATAAAGGTTCATTTAAATAAATAAATAATGTTCACTTTCTAATGAGATTCTGTTTAATGATGTAATAAATGAATAAACAAACAAATAAATAAATGTTCATTTTTGTATTTAGATTTTTAAAAAAATGATATATGTAGAATTTTTACAATTTAAGTTAAGTTAAATATAATGAACAAAAAAAGTGTGTGTGTGTGTGTGTGTGTTACCCAATGTTCCCAAGTCTGATGCTGCCCATAATTGGCATTTCATCTTCAATACAATCTGCAGAGAGGAAGTCGAAACTGCCCAGCACTTCTTCTTCCTCTACCGCCAGTGTCTGAGATGAAGGCACCTGTGGAGTGTCAAGGTCCTTCTAACCACAGGAAAACAAAGTGCATGGAAGTTTTTAAAAAAAGTATGAAAAATATGTTTAAGTCAATTTCACCATAGAAAACAAATCTACATTTTAAATTAGAAATCTAATAATCAAATAACAGGTGATATTTTTTATTTTAAGCAAAAAAGGTTCTAAAAGACAACTTTTAATTTTTAATTTGGAAGAAACATTATGAGTAGTTTACAGAATACATGAAAAATGTTTTACTCAAACATACAAATATATTGTTATTTAGAGCTTGTCTAGCATTAAAAAGTACAAAAGGTGCCATGTTTAAAACATGTTTAAGTGAGTTAGGAAATCAATATTTGGTGGAATAACATAGATTTTATAATATAACATATAAAATAATATATAATATACAGGGGTTGGACAGTGAAACTGAAACACTCGCCAATTTATGACAAAAAAAATACTAATTTATGCATCTTCTGACTTCCGTGTGCAGCCATGCTGCTGTTGTAGATGGTGTGTTCTGGGAAGTTTTCTTACCCCTTGGTTTCGAGTGTGGTCCTAAAAAATCTGTTTCAAGGGTTATCTAGCCCTTCCCCTTAGCCCTACGCCTTCAAGCTAAAGAGAATTGGGACACCCCTATCCCTTCACGTAAATGCACAAAAACGAGGGGTAGGGGTAGGGGTAAGGGCTAAGGGGTAGAATTGGAATTGGGCCTTATTGTGTTCTAAAACCAGGCATTTCAGTGTCATCCAGCCCATGTATACAAAATATATAACAGATAATAATGTAACCAAAATTAACAAATTAATCAAACATAACTAATAAATTCAGCAAATTCAGAGAAACCAAGAATTTATGAGGTTTTAAGTGGCTATACAGTAGGCATGGGACGATAATAGGCATGGGACGATAACCGTTTTCAAGGTATACCGCGGTATGGAATAGTCAAGGTTATCATACCGCCAAAATTTTCTGCTATACCGTTCCTAAGGTATGATTAAGACTTTTTATTTGCTTTTTTTTTTTAGGTGTAAATTGTAAAGACATCTGTGTTTTTGAAACTAATGAAGACAGCAGAAGTCAATGATTCATTTCAATTATTCAGCCTGACATGTTTACTGCTCCAAAATACTTTAAATGGTTTCTCAAAATAAAATATAATGTGTTCGAAGGGGGAAAAGCTTTCTGTTTTTTAGCCGGACATTTAAAAAGAATGTATTTTAAAGCAGTAAACACAATACTGTCATACAGTGAAACCGTGATATTTTGGTGAAACCGTGATATCTAAGGTTATCATACTGTCAGAATCTTATACCAGCCCATGCCTACTATATAGTAATAATTTTGGGAACAAATATGGTTTCAAATGTGTGCTGTCATGTTCACTTCTCTTAAAAATCTATTTACAAAGCATGAATATTGACATCACCTTTAAGACATGCTTGAGCTGTCGGATCTGCAGATCTAGCTTCTTCAGGGTCTCCACATTGCTGGTGTCCTCCAGTGCTGTATTCAGATCCTCCAGAAGTGCAGAAACTCTCTTTGCTATGGCTCTCTTCTGTGCTCTGCTCGGCTTTCTGTCCTTCACCGGGTCTCTATCTTGAGTTTCCTGCTTGAACGAGGTCTCTTGTTCAGTGGCCTCGTCTGGGTTTGTCGTCTCGTGTGCGTCTCCTTCACCTGTGCTGACAGTCATTTCTCCGCTCTGTTTAAGAATATCTGGAGTGCTGTAACGGTGGAAGAGGAATATGGAGTCTCGTTTGCTGCCCGCTGGACTCGGGGAAGCAGTGTCGCTCTCTGAAGGCCATTCAACACTCTCATCCGCCTACAGTTTGAAATGAGAAGATGTTAAATGTAAATATATACAGTTGAATTAATCCTTAATTATTAGCCTCCCTATTTTAAATACAATTAATATATATTTGTGAATACCAATATTTCACTCAGAACAAACAAACGATAGAAAAACATGGTGGTTGTTTTTGCTAAAACTTTGGGTATAGAATAATGCATTTTAATTATTTAATTGGTAAAATCCTGAACAAGCAAAAAAGAAAAAGAAAAAAAAAGTTAACTTAAAAAAAAAGTTAAATGTTATATTAAATATATTAAATGTTATATTACAATATATAACATTTAATATATTTAATATAACATTTAACTTTTAATTAATTAACATTTATTTCATCAAAAACACAATACATATTGTAAAATTGTGAAATGTTATTGCACTATAAAAGAACTGTTCAAAACTAGATTCTAATATTTAACTTAATCATTTATTACAGTGCTTTCAATGATAAATTTTCAGCTTCATTACTCCAGTCTTCAGAGTCACACGATCTTTCAGAAATGACTGTATTATTATTATTATTATTAAATATTAATATTATTATTATTATTATTATTATTATTATTATTAATAATAGTATGATTATTAATAGTAATAGTAATAAAAGCAAAAATGACTGGAGTAATAATTTTATTTGAAACTACATACAATAAGTAATAAATACATATTTATTTAAAAAGTTTTTAACAATTTAACATTTTTTTTTACATTTAATAAATGCCACCTTGATAAACAGAATAATTTTATTTAAATTATTAGAAAAAATGTATTTTTAAAAAAACTAAAAAAAAAATAAAAAAAAACTTGACCAGTGGTGTATATTTGTTTATACCATATTTCAGTCAGGACAAATAAAAGAAAACGGTTGAATTCATAATTTTAGTCTTTGTTTTTACAAAAAAAAGGCTACAGAACTTTATTTTTTTATTTAATTACATTTTTGTTCAATTTCTTTATTTGAATATTCTCTATTTTACTATAAAAGTAGACAAACATTCTATTTCTATTTTTATAAATTACAATAAATATGTAATTTATATATATATACACATACATACATATATACATATATACAGCTGAAATCAGAATTAATAAACCCCCTTTGAAAATGTTCGTCTTTTTTTTTTTTTATATTTCCCAAATGATTTTTAACAGAGCAAGGAAATGTTCACAGTATGTCTGATAATAATATTTCTTCTGGAGAAAGTCTTATTTGTTTTATTTTGGCTAGAATAAAAGCAGTTTCAAATTTTTTAAAAACCATTTGTCAAAATTATTAGCCCCTTTAAGCTATTTTTTTCAATAGTTTACAGAACAAAACATCATTATACAATAACTTGCCTAATTACCCTAACCTGCCTAGTTAACCTAATTACCCTAGTTAAGTCTTTAAAATGTCACTTTAAGCTTTACAAAAGTGTCTTGAAAAATATCTAGTAAAATATTATTTACTGTCATCATGGCAAAGATAAAATAAATCAGTGATTAGAAATGAGTTATTAAAACTAATATGTTTAGAAATGTGTTGAAAAAATCTTCTCTCCGTTAAACAGAAATTGGGGAAATAAATAAACAATAAATTAACTAATAATTCAGAGGGCTAATAATACAGACTGCATTCCATACATCTGTTTGTGTCTTTAGTAGATCATCATCCTGTATCTTAGCGTCCAGAACAGTGTGTTGTGTGATTGGCAGGCCGCTGGTCTTCTCATAGGCAGGAGGACTGAGGGCCTGGGTGGAGTCGGCTAGGTAACTGAGTAAGGACACGCCTCTCGACTCCCGTGAGCCAATCGAAAAAGACCCATCTGCATCCTGCATCTGCCGCATCATAGACTACAGCAGAAAACCACAAAACCAAATTACATGATGACATTTAATCTCTGCAGGTGAAAGAGAATATAATAAAGCAACTTCTGCATCGATAACGAAAGACTCCAGACACTCCAAGAAGCTTGCCAACATCAGCACAAATCATGTTTGGGTTTGTATGGCATCGCTTCAAGCTTGTGTGTCAAAATGAGGATATAAGAATCTTTTTTTTGTTGTTGCACAGTCTATGCTGGCTTTTCCCCAAGATCTCAATGGAGGCACATTGTACAATCTGTCACACAGCAATCAAAAAAAGCAGATAAAATCTCCCAGAGCGCACCCGGTTTTACTTACAGTTGTCTCTTCACATTAAACCAGGACAGGAGAATGTATTTTAGCACTGGAAAATTACACACTTCACCTTTAAATCTTTGTGAGTGCTCTTGCTGTGCTTGTGTCTGTGAGTGTGTGCGTGTGCGTCTGTGTAGGATTCTGTCGGTATCAGATTTTCTTGTGGCGATTAATTGCTGAAGCTTTTATCACGATATACATGTACGTGTGCATATTATCAAGGTATTTATCTAAGCTGAAAAAAGATTAATTTAACAGGTATAATAACTATAAATATTAAATACTAAATAAAATAATACATATTAAATTTATTAAAATATATTATAATATTATATTATAACACTGGCTTCTTAAAATATTACATTAAATATAACAAATATAACAAAAAAACATCAATATAAATATATTATATTACATAATAATATTATAATTGTTTATATATATATATATATATATATATATATATATATATATATAGTGTATTTCTTTATTGAATATTCATGTTTTCAATTTTATTGCATGAAATATTTCAATGAATTAAATTGCAAAAGGATGATCAAATAAAATAAAACAATAAAAATAAAGTCTCATTAGTAAACATTAATTAATGCATTAATATCAGCAGTTAGAAATAGATATTTATTAGTTTCTCTAAGTCAGTTAAAAAAAGAATATTATTAGTTATTAACTCCACTTAATAAAAGGATTACAAATTGTGATTTTAATACTTAACTTGGCATCAACTAAGACATTTAGATTTTTTTTTTTTACTTTTTTTTCCATCTAATTTCTTTTTTTTTTTTCATTTAAAGGTGCTGTATGTAAGTTTTTGACTCTTCTAAAGCATTAAAATATCATAATATGTTTGCAGATATTTAATAAACATGCTGAGTGAACATTCTTGTTTATCTGAAAAACAGTGATGAGGTCAGATATTGCTTTAAAAATGTGTTTTCCGTGCCAAAACGCTGTCTATGTTTTGGTTCTTTTAACCCAAACAATGCCACTTTAGCCAATTATATTTCAGCACCCCGGGCTGCCTTTGTGGAAAACTACGTATTCCATTCATTCAGAAAGGCTCTCAAAGCATGCATCAGTGACCGAAATGCGACCTCCGGTGGACAGTAGCCGACTCTGAAATAAGACATATTCAGTTCCATATGAGGCTATAAATTATTAAATTATATAAATATTACAAACGTAAACATTAGGTGAGCAGGTTACATATAACCACATGTCCAAACAACATGCTATGTGACAAGATTTGATAAGCAATTTGGCTGTTTGCACCAGACGAAACACAACAGAAATTTAAATACAGCCATTCCGAAATGGTAAGGTTTAAAATCTATGTAACCCTCTTTAACATTATTAAATGTACATGATAAATCACTGATATGTGTTTATTTCTAAAGCTCAATTTCAAACGGTTTATTGTATTTTCAAGATCTGAGGCTTTTATATAGAAGCACGGTTTAAATCACTCGCTTCTGTACTCAATCTGGCAACCTGCACTTGTGTTTGTTTTGATCCAGGAGTGCAATACCTAGTTTAACCACTGGGTGTCAAACTTACATACTGCACCTTTCATTTCTTTTTTTTTTTCTATTTCATTGTGAGTTTGGTTAAATGAACCGATGTTCTTCTGAATATTCTAAAAAACCACTCAAAATTACAATAATTGATAATTGCCATAATTATTCACCGCATTTTTAAGTGCCCACAAAAGCAATATTGTGCATGTTCATTATTACATTGAATATCAGCATGTTTGTGTGTACTTGTTTTTATATCCCAGTGGGGACTTAAACCTGAATGCACACACACTCATGGGGATCAAATCTGGGGCCTCCATTAGTAAAAAGGCTTATAAATTACACAGAATGGTGTATTTTGACAATGTTAAACGGCAGATTGTTTCCTGTGAGGGTCGGGTTTAGGGGAATAGACTATATGCAGGCTTTCTGCAGGTTTGACCAAGTCAAATTTAAGACTTTAAGACCTTTTAAAGAGCATTATGAATTAAATTTGAAATCATTTATAAAAGGCTAAGGATATTTTTTTTATGGTCAGTGGAAAAGATTTGTACTGGTAGAATAAAAAAAAATGTAATGTAGTAATTTCTAAGCCACATATTTTATACAAAACCAAAACAAGCAAACTTACTTATACTTTTTTCAGCAATAAACTAGACTTAAGACTTTAAGACCGTACAGACACTCTGTATATGGTTTGTATAGTAGAAACCTTATTACATCTATTAAAGTTCTCACAGACAAATAGGAGCAAGCCAGTATATATTAATATATGTGTGTGTGTGTGTGTGTGTGTGTAGGTCATAAACTCACAAGAAAGTATTTCTCGGTGAAACTGGGTGTGTTTGGAGGAGTCCAGCTATATACAGATCCCTTTCTGCTGTGGATGGACTGGCGGCTGGCGGACGCTGTCAGAGGCCTCACCTCAGTGCTATCAAATGGACTGAAGGAAGAAAAAAAAGTGAAGGAATGAGAAACTGTCAAGTAAAAATGGTCTTGCACGTCCAAAATAAAGACTCAAGTGCCTGAGGATTAAATATGTATGGATTTAAATTGGAGCTTCTATTGTGTTTTAGGCTAATCAAGGGTTTAGTTGTTTACCATATATTGTCAAACTGTTAGGTGTGACCTCAGTTCCCACCTTAACTACAGCTCTAGAGCTCAAAACCTCACCCTTAAATCTTCAATAGAACCTTACCCGTAATCCCACTCCTTCCATAGAAGATAATTCTGAGTGTCCGTAGTTACGCTATATTTAGTTTTAACCCTAAAATAAATGACCGAAATGCTTTTCAAGTTGCATTCTTTTTATGTTTAGCTTTTAAATGAGCATTTAGAAAAAAAATACACACAAATGTTGGATTTTTGATGGAAATTAATTCAAGTATTCAGAAATGATGCATAATAGTTTGGAATAAATTTGTGCAAAAATACAGTTTTCAACATGGGTAATAATGAGAATAGTTTTTTAGGGGGATTAAAATGAATACGTTTGCATGCATAATTGACACTTCTTGAAATTATGTTCTGCTTTTTATTTTTTTATTTTTTTATGAAGAAGATCCCGAATAATGTTTTGAAAACAAATTTTGAACAGAACTAATGTTTTCAGAAATAATAATAAAAGTTTTAGAGCATCAATTCAGAACATTAGAATTATTGAAGGATTTTATTTATACTTTATTTTTTGAGGAAATTACCATTCAGATATGCATCTCTTCTACCAGGGGGTCCTGGCCAAAATGGCAGCACAAAAAGTTTCAGATACAAAACTAGACACGCATTAAAATATCACAAATTAATATTTACACAAAACATTCACATGATTCTTCCAGGTAAGACTTCAAAAGATTTTCTAAAATAATTTGAAATGGAATTGTTTCTAACATAACACTTTGCATTTCATTGCATAATGTAGGGCCAAAGGAGGAAAACGCTGTTTTACCAAACTCCATACACACTCTACGAACAGTTAAATGTTGTTTATAAGAATTTTATGTACTATAACTACAAGAATAATATGATAAAAGTTTACAAATATATGACAATTTACCCAATAATGCCCTAGCGGTGAATAGAAGCATACACATTTTTCTCCTTAGGTGCAGGGAAAACCAACTATCGATTTTGTGCAATGATGGGTACATGAAGATGCATTCTCCACAAATCGTATTTCAGCATGATATACTGTCCTGCTTATTTAATAACGACAGGTTTGCATGCATATAATCTACACCTCCACATAATCTATCACTGAAAGGAAACAGCTTTGGATATTTTTTTCTTGCTTTGTAAGGAAGGAACTTCTTAATATGAATTAGAAAACCCAACTTAGGCCTGAGCTTCTTTACGTGATTTTCAATATGAATATTTAAACCCAACAGTTCATCAAGCCATATGCCCAAATATTTATAACTGTTTACTCATTCAATACAGTCCCCTCCCCAGAGTTAAGATTGGTGAAACCCTATATTAAGTTTTTTTTTATATATATTTAAAACCAACTTCAATTTCTGCAGTGAAAGTTGCAGTTACTGAAAGCAGTCTTGTAACATCTCTATGGCTTGATTCATAGATTATGCAACTGTAATTATAACACAAAAATAATGCAAACATTACATTGTCGGCAGCATATAAACGGATATTAGCTGAGTTAATAATGTGGATCATGTGACACTAAAAAACTTTAGTATCAGGTTATACATTTTTAGCCTTTTCACTTTAAAAAGTATAAAATAAAAAACTTATGTAAAAAAAAAAACATTTATTATAACAAAAAATTATCTAACTGACCAAATTTTTATTTGATTTAGAAATAAACCAATGCATTTAATAAGATCTAATCAACAATTATTAACTTACTTTTTAGAATATTTCAGTCAATTTCGATCATTCTTACTGCAATATTTGCATAATAAATCAATATTGAAATCATACATCACATTTCACAGCATTCACCTGGTTTTCCTTTGTTATAATCCATGCATTATTTCACATAAACTTGCTGACATTTTACTCAGAGATGAAAAAAATACCAAAGTAGTGTGAATAGTATTCGCTCAGGTTCAATGATGTGTGGAGTGGCGGTGTGTGTTTGTCATCACCGCTTGATAAAGACTGACACTGTTAACCGAGACTAAGCAGAACCAGAGGAAATGAGGTGACTGCAGTGAACGAACACACACACGTATGCACACACAGACACGTATGCACACACAGAAAGTCACACTAAAGAGATGCTGAACAGGCTGTGAGATGTGTTTAATTTAGCGAAGCTGTTTAAAAAAAGCCTATGAAAAATCTTTTCCACCTGGACTGTGTAAAGTGTAATGTGATCAGAGTGTGTGTGTGTGTGTGTGTGTGTGTGAGAGAGAGAGAGAGGGATGGTGTAGAGATGGACTGTTTCTCCATCTCTCAGCAGTCAGCTGCTCTTCCACAGCTGGTGCGTGTTAGCCACATTTACAGGGGCTGTGTGTTTGTGTGTGAGACGGAGTGTGTCTCGTCTACTCAGTTGTTTGAAAAGTCAGACTAAAACATGCTGCAAATAGCACTCTCTTAACTGTTCTCGATACATTTATGAAATCCAAATGCTGTAAGATGAAACTACTAAATGTGCTGACTGTCACTGAATCTGAGCTTTAACTGTTGAAATCTGGAGCTCTGAAGTAAAATCAGGGCAAAATTTTGTTCAATTTGGAGATTCTCCAGGAGTTTGAAACTGCTTGCTACTGTAATAAGGTGAATTGCCATTGGCTGGTGGCAAGTAAATAAATGGTGGGTGTGGCTCAGAAGCTCCGCCTTCTTTAACTTAAAATAATCTCCAGCTACTTTCCTCTGTGAAGCTGTCATTACACTAGAGCATACCTGTCAACCCTCCCGTATTTCCCGGGATTCTCCCGTATTTTACAGTTCTATCCCGCTATCATCCCGTAAAGGTGTTTTCCTGTATTTCTCCCGTATTTTCAGTCATTCTCTGACAGGTGTCAATAAACTTTAAAGAGCCAATGCTCCCTATTCGCAACCCATACCGCCGAACCACCAGGGGTCGCCCCTTGCTCTTAAATGTAAATCTGTTTTGTGCTTTCGTTTTATTTAGGCATGAAACACTCTGAAATAAACATAAAAATGGTGGGATTCCCTTTCCTTTTCATTACAGGTGCCGTCACTCCTCCTATGCAATCATCAAAACAGCCATAAAGCGGCGCGTAACTGTCAGCTGATGCGCTCCATAGTGATAAATAGACGCTGTTTCCCAAACGGATTCTGTACACTCGATTAGAAGCCGAGCGAAAGTGGGTTTTGGGTGCGTGTTTGAACAGACATATACACATAAATAATAATTATAACATCTAAAGATGTCTATCTTGATTTTTTTTTTTTTCAAACACAACCCTTATTTTCACATCCCAATGACGACAGGTATGCACTAGAGTAGATGCCCAAAGTAGGGCCCGCGGGCCAAAGTTGGCCCATTGTAGCCTTTGATTTGGCCCACCATCATATCTGACAGGAGCATTGAGTATGATGGAGAGGGTTGGGATGAACGCCTTTAACACAGAGATCATCATTTCTAATCTGACGTAACCTTTTTTGTTAGTTTTATTGCTGAAGTACAAAAAAATGTAAACTGAAATTACGTTTCAATTAAATGTTGTAAATTAATCTGATGTTATAAAATGTAAATAATGTCACTCAATGGATTGAGGCCTATGCAGAAGACATCGGCATGCAAATCAAGGAAAAACTAGTGTAATTCTGTTAGGAATATAAAAAAGATGGTTTTGATTTCATTGTAATCAGTTCATTATTAAATATAAACTGCCTCACATCAGGTTTCGAGCCTCGGCTGGGTCAGTTGGCATTTCTGTGTGGAGTTTGCATGTTCTCCCTATGTTGGTGTGGGTTTCCACCAGGTGCTGCGGTTGTGAAAAGGGGCAGGATTAAACAAGATGATTAGACATTTTAAAAAAAAGCAAGCGATGGCTCAATATTTAAAATGTATATCTAGAGAGGTCATGAGAGGCCATGTTTTGGTCATGTTTTGACCTTCGATTTGTTTCAAACAATCACATGATGCAAATTCGCAGGTCAGAGTTCACCAAGCTTGAAATTTCCAACGCAGCATGCTTGCATTTCTGGTCTTCCAAATTTGCATGCGTATGATTGAAAGTCTATGGGGAGAAAAGTGCAGTGTGACCGGAGCTTTAGTCTGTCAGTGAGTATGTTTACATGAACGCCAATAATCCGATCTTAATATGATTAAGACAGTACTCTGATTAAGAGTCTATCATGTAAACAGTGATTTTTGATTAATTTAATCCCATTAAGGTCATAATCGAACTAAACAGAAATCTGATTAAGACATGTGGAGTATGTCGATTTCAGTCGCATTATAGAAGTGCAGTGCAGATATGTAAACACCTTAATCAAACTATTACCATCATAGGATTTTCATCAAAATTTGCAACAGGATAGTCCATACACAGTCTGTGAAGGATCACAGACACCTGCATCACGAAATACGGAGGGGTTGTTTCCCTCCATACTGTGTGCGATATTCCATTCAAACAACACTCTTCCAGCAGTTCATACTCGCATCCAATATCTCATTTGTCACAGGGGGCATGCATGAAATGTTTCTGAATGAAAGTGAAAGTGCCAAACTGCAGTTAAAAATCGACACATTAAAGAAAAACACCCGAAATTACATGAAACTCCGGAAGAAATGTGTATAGCGTGGTGACGCAATGACGTCAATCGAATTATGTGCTATAACATGTAAAACGAGATCATGAAAGGAACATTCAAAAAGCAACTCATGTAAACACCTTATTCATATTATTGTCTTATTTAGATTATGGCAAATAATTTGATTACTGATGTGCATGTAAACATAGTGTCAGACATTGGAGAGTAAAAGCAAACACTGAAGAGCCTTAACTGTCGTCCCCACTTTTTAAACATTGACGCTTTGGTGCATAGATTTAAGCCTGGTCTCAATTTACAGACACTTTGTCGTATTAATAAAAAAAAAGCAATGTGCCTTTAAGTTTATGAAAATAATAACAGAGCTATATATCTGACCAATTTATATCCAAATTTAAATTTGATATCTTAAAAACGAATAAGGTTTTGTTTGGCCGCAGTACCAAACATGACCACCAGAATACTTACTGTTTCCATTAGTGACAGTATGAGGGTGCAGCTTGTTTTGAGGAATATAAAGGTTTTTTTTTTGACAATATTTGTAAAGTAGGCATCAAATTATAAAGAAGTATGGGCAGTTTGGTGATATTTGATTTAGGTTTAGCCTCTAAAAACATTTTTAAAACATTTAAATGTAGATTGCTGTAGCAAAGTTAGTAATGCTTTATGTATCCTTGTCTCAAATTAATAAATAACTGTTGATGAGTAACATCTATTAAAACCAGTCACCTGATTTGGAAACTAAAAATTAAGCTTTTAAACAATATATAGTTTGTCATGATTGCTTTATCATATTATGTTTTAATTACCAATTAATTTTTGATCTTTATAACCCAGTTCTGAAATATGAAAACTGCCAACCATTGACTTTCATGGTGTTTGTTTTATATACAACTGATGTTAGTGGTTACTCATTTTCAGCTTTTTTCAGCATAATTTGTTTGTGTTCAACAGAAAAAAAAAACTCAAAGGTTTGAAATCACTTAAGGCTGAGTAAATAGTGAGCCCATTTTTATTTGAGTGAACTATCCTTTTAAAGGTAATGGGATTATTGACCATTGATTATTGTATACAAGTCATCTCAGATTTACACACTGGCAATTTTTAAATAGTTCTTTATTATAAGTGTGCTATTTTCTTCCCAAAATTGCATGGTATATTATGCAAAAAATCTAAAGAATTGCGAAAATGCCATGGTTTACTTATGAATGTTCATGATGTGTTAAAGCTGCTTTTTACCCCTAAACAAATAGTGAAAAAACAACTTCGCCTTGAGTGTATCAGAGACTTAAAATAGTCTATTTTGACTTCAAGCTACAAAAAAACAACAAAAAGACCCCTGAAAAAGGTCTAAAGCCCTACAATAACCCTGCCTAAAATCTAAATTGACATTCGCTGAACATTTTGACCATCGACATTACATTATTTATGCTCACCAATATTATAACAACTTAAATGAGTTTTTAAAAATATATATGTTAATTGCAGTTCATTTCTGTGATGAACTTCATATCTTCCTTTATCAGTCCTCAGTATCACATGATCAACTATGCTGATTTGCATATTTAAAAAAGGTTTATTGTACCATTCTCAAATACACAGCAGCTTTTGTAGCCCTTTTCTTGTAAACACCACACGTGTACTTACTTCCAAACCACCTCTAGCTGCAGCTTGATGGTTCCCAGTTCTGTTATGTCCACAACCATCATCTGTGGCCGCGCTGTGAAAAAATCTGCACTCCTGCATGTCACCATCCCGACCAGGATTGAGCTCAAGCCCTTGACCTCTGTTACCTACAGAACACAGACCACGGAGAGTAACATGAGTCTCTGAAGGGGGTTAAAAAAAATCTCATCAGGTTCTGTAAACGTTATGAAATATTTAGAGTACACAAAAAACACCATAGTACTCTTTAAAAGAAGGACTTGTATAGCTTACACTATAACATAAAGTAAATGATGCCTCTTACCAAAATATGCAGTAGAAAACCCATAAAACTTTTACATTGCGGATGAGGATAGAGATCCACACCATGTTTGATTTTGTTGTTGATGATGTTGTTTTTTTTAATGAGAAAACAAGTGAACTTTAAGTCTGCCAGATTTGTTCTAAATGAAGCTGATTTTTTCCCCTGGGTGTTTGGAAAGCTGAACTGTTGTGAAAGGGAACTTAATTTATTTTAATTAATTTAATTAATTAATTAATGTGTGATTGATTTACGTGTTTATAATAAGGGAAAACAATAAGACTGTGAATATGTTTTCTTCTCGAGTTTTCTTTACTTGAGTTTTTCTTGACTGTTTTTCTTTACACTTACACTATATGGTTCAAGTGACTCAATAGATCCTTTTCACATTTCTCAGTAGCGGAAGTCGTCATAGTTGGGAAAACTTATGCCGAGTTCAGACTGCATGATTTTAGCCCCGATTTTGACTCACCGACAGGTTTTGAGAAGTCGCCGACAAATGCCTGAAATCACAGGCAAATCGGTGCTCGTTCACGTGAGTGACAATCACACAGTATGAACTATCAAAGACGCGATCTGAGAGAATCGCCAATGAGTCACCGATGCCCATGAGATATTTGGCGTGCTGAATATCTGGAGCTGTCGGCGATCCAAATCATGCCGTGTGAAATGTGTTTTGACTGAACATAACACCGGCGATCGCCTACAGCCAATGAGAGAGCAGCTGTCAGTCAGCGCCTGCTCTTTTTTTTTCCATGTCAATGCGCCTTTGCTGTTGCAGTGTAAATGCAGACAATCGGATACGAGTCACATTCAAAAGACGATGTAAGCTGGTCATCAAAATAAATCGGATACAGTCACAAAATCGGAATTGACCATCAAAATCTGCAGTGTAAAATGCAGCCTCTGTTATATTTTTATGAAAAAAATAGAAATGTTTTGAACAGAACTGAAACTTAAGAGATTTAGTGGATTTATTTTGTGTTTTCTGAGCTGAAACTTTACAGACACATTCTGGAGACACCAAAGACTTATCATTCGTCTTGTAGAAGGTGTAGAAAATGTTTAAAAACTAATTTTACATCCAAACACTTAAATAATGAATCATGTCCAACCAAGTGCCACCAATTTGAAATCCTATATCCGAGAACTGACTTTGAAGGATGATTGAGAAGAGCAAAAAACAGGAATAAATCATTTTCATATGAACCAGTTTGGCTCAATGTCTATATTTTCAGGGATGGAATCAATTTCAGACAATCATTACTTTCATAAGTCTTTTCCCACTGGTCAAAAAGCTTCAGACTGTCTGTTAAACATCTCTATCGTTCTGTCTCATGGGTCTGTGGGCGGTTTCTTGTGTCAAATGACAATCTATTTCCATCCAACAAACAGTATATGGACAAAAGGCCTGGACGTTTCTGTCATCACAGCCCCCATAGGTGACCTTGACAGAGAGTGGTGTTTGTGCAGGTGTGTGTGTATGTGTGTGTGTGTGTGTGTGTGTGTGTGTATGTATGTAGACAAAGTCACCTTAATCTCAAAGTTTCCATGAATGTGAGGAAGGAAAACCATCTCCTCTTCATCCCACATCTGTCGGTCATCTGTCTGGATTTTGCCTCTTATTCTCCATCGCTGTCGGCCTAGTCGGATTAACACCTAAACAATGGGACAGTCAATATATCTGTTCAAAACTGCATACTTATGCACTATTCTATGACATTTTGTAGTATAGATTCATACTAAAAATTCTAAAAAGAATAAGTGCACATTAAATACCCTGATGATGCACTATTTGAACCATTAAAAAAAATGCAGCGTCCCAATTTGCATACTATCCATCCTAAATAGTATCCGAAAATAGAATTAGTATGTTCCAAACCACAGTATGTTGAAAAGAGTGTGCCAAAGGTTCCCGCACGGTCTACTATTTCCGTCAACACTCTAACAGCTAATATTGCACACAATACCTATTGGATGTGAATTTGATTAGGACTACAAACGGGGGGAAAATGTAAACAAACTACAAACATGGTGTACGTGCGAGACGAACCGTCAAGGAGGGAAGCTTCGGTAAATTTATTCGAATGACTATTAATTAATATCTGGCCTATCATTTTTTGCAATTAAGTGTGGAATACTGAGCACTTCATGCACTCAACTGTCGCAGCTTTGCTTACGTAGCGGAAAGGAAGGAGCTATCGGGTGCTGTGATTTCATTATTTAATTTATTTTGCAAGCAAACTTCTAGCACGTAAGTCAGGGGTGTCCAAACTCGATCCTGGAGGGCCGGTGTCCTGCTGAATTGAACTCCAACTTGCTTCAACACACATGCAAGGGTGTTTCTGGTATACCTAGTGAGAACTTGATTAGTTAGTTCAGGTGTGTTTGGTTAGGGTTGGAGCTAAACTCTCCAGGACCGACTGTGGACACCTCTGACGTAAGTAATTGGTGAATGCAGTCATGACTGGTACTATTTGGTAATTTGGTCATTTAATTGACTAATTTGGAAACTAGTAAAAGTGGTCTGGGAAACAGTTTGAATTTCCATTTAGTAATAAAAGAACTTTAGTGTTTTATTAGGGAAGACACTAAACTCTCTACATTACACAGTTGACTGTATAAGTGCATAAGTGTATGTTGGGTATATAGGGTGTCATTTTGGATGCAACTAATCCCTCTGGGCACTGCAAAAACTCCTTATCTAGTCAGGAGTTACAATCTTATTTTCTTATTTTTATTGACCTTGTTTTAAGAATAAAATAATACTAAGCAAGATTTGTAAGATTATTATGATTGTTTTAAGATTAATTATCTATTGTGTTTCATATGGCATGCATTTGGTCAAACATAGCAATGATAAAGTGAGCTTTAAAGGTAAAATTAAATGTAATTAAAATATTTTTTTAGATGTTAGTACCATCACTGTTTTTAAACTATCTATAAGCTAGTGTGCATCAAAACAGTGACAAAATGCATGTATAGAAGATATAAAGCTTGTAGTTTGTCTACCAATCAAACGCTCTCTAGTGTCTGTCATGCCCCGCTCCTTCAAGACGCTTCTCATTTGATGCGCTTGAGCTCAACCACTCTCAACAGCAGAGCATTGATAAAACAAAACGCTATTGGCTGTTTTTTTTTATAAAGGGGGGGGCTACTCTATGTTCAAAGCACTTCATGGTACCTTCAAAGTAAAAGTTACTTCAATCCTACTCAAACTAAATTGGTCCTGCAGCACTACAATTCAAAAAGTGTGTGCTTCCACCAACAGTAATAAAAACTAGACTATGAAAAATGATCCAATAGTCTGAAAGACCCTCATGCGAACGAGTGGTCTCGTGCATGAGCCGTCTGGTGACTCCGGTGACCGCATTCCTCCTGCATGAAGTCATTGGAAACCTGGCCTTAAAAATGAAATCTGAATAGCTGGAGAAATATGTCATTTCTGCCTAATATTTGAATACACCATGCAATTGTATGTTTCATAGACTGATAGAACGGTGTGTCTTGTTATCAAATGCCTTGCATCTTTTTTAATGTAAATAAAAATAAAAAAGGTTCGATCTTTCACTCTTTCTTAACCCTCATGCTGTTACAAACAAGACTTTCTTACTTCCAGTTAAATATATTTATGGTACTTTTTAGTATTTTTGGAAAGCACCAGTGTTAAATCTTAAATCACTTAAAAACAAGACAATGAAGTCAAAACATATATTTTTTTCAAGCACCTGTTGATTTTTGGCAACTCATAATGTTATTTTTTTTCAGTCTAAAGGAAGGAAAGCATATAAAATAGACCCTTAAGTGTTTCTGTTATCACTGTTTATCAATTTGGTAATGTAGATTTTAATTACAGTACATTTTTAAAGGATATTTTCGCAAAATTAGCTTGTTTCCTTCTGCACCAAGCCATAAATCTCCACTTCAGCAGTTCTTACATACCAATGATATCCAAAGTTCAGGTTTTCATGCTGGAAATGTATGCAAATGAGTGCTTATTCAATTAAACAATGACTTATTTGCAAATTAAAACAACATTTGAATAAACTTAATATGAAAGAAGTGCATGTTTAATTAAATAATGACTCATTTGCAAACATATTTAATTTAATTGTAAATTTAATATAAAAAATGAGTACGTGTGTAATTTAATGTCTCATTTGCATATTAAAACCACATTTTAGACAACTTGATATGAAAAGAAAATGACTGCATATCAAATTAAATAATGACTCATTTGCATATACAAATACAACATATTAGACATGACTTAAAAAAGAAAACGAGTGCATATTTAATGTAATGCCTTATTTACACATTAAATAAATAAATAAATAAATAAATATATATAGGGCTGTCCAAGAATTAATCGTGATTAATCACATCCAAAATAAAAGTTTAACATAATATTTGTGTGTGTACTGTGTATATTTTATTATGAATATATAAATACACACATGCATATACTTGATAAATTGTTGGTTTATATTTAGATATATAAAAAATATATGTGTATGACACAAATTTTACATTTGAATATGATGTAACTACTTTGATGTAACTTTTTTATATATAGTTTTGGCTTCTATGAATGTGTTTATCACATATACATAATAAATATATATAACACACACACATTATGTCAAAACAAACTTTTATTTTGGATGTGATTAATCACGATACATTTTTGGACAGCCCTAATATATATAAACAAAATTTTAGACAACTTGATTTAAAAAAAGTGCATATTAAAGTAAATAAAGACTCATTTGCATATTCAAATAAACCATATTAGACAACTTATATAAAAACGAGTGCATATTTAATTTGAGAAATTCTTTGCATAATGAGGAAAAAAACATTTTAGACACTTTGATATAAAAGGAATGTGTGTATATTAAATTAATGACTCATTTGCATATTTAAACCTAACATTTTAGACAACTTGATTTAAAGAAATCATGTAAATCTAATCAGTCAACTCAGCGAGTGTGGTGATAACTATTAGTAGATTTTTAACCCCTATTTAGCAAACATAGTAAACATTTCACAGATGAGAGTCAGTCATAGTAAATGTGACTTAAACTGTTCCTTTAATTACACTACAATAATAATAGGTCCAGAAACTGAATGTTGGATTAAACCTCCTCACCTCATACTGATCTCCAGGGCAAAGCCGAGCAAAGCCTATTAACCCTGCCTCAGAAAAATAGAAAGAAAACATGAGCAACAAACGAAAACAATCCTCCAAAACTGATAATTTAGCATGCGTGCATAGCTGTTTACCTTTCATTTTAATATGTAGCTCTCCCAATAAGATTTCCAGTTCTGCCTCCATTGCGCTCATGTCCTGCAGGTAGAGTTGACCATTACATGTTTGAATTTAAATAATAGGTTCTTTCTATCTGTGTGTTCTGCTAAATATCATTCGTTAACAAAGGAAACTCGTGGTTGAGGCAATGTTGCTGTGTTGGGTGGGCTGGGATGTTTTGAAAGGGCCACCGAGCCACAGTGTTTATGCTTTTTGGAAAAAACATAACCACACAAACGGCTTACTTATAGTTTGTTGTGCATGTATGCTATCCAAGACAGACTTTACCTCCAGGCTGTGTCTGTGGTTGCGGTTCAGCTCCAGTAGACTCTCTCTAGACTGTCGTGAAGACGGAGACAGGGAAAATGCCCTCTTCATGTTCAAAGCGCCCTGACACAGCCGCCACTGGATACAATAGGACTCGTACAGTTCTTCAACCTGTTGACATCAGTATGATACAGGACGATTCCTTACTAATCTAACTGGTGCAAACAGAATGAGTATTATTAATTGTGATCAGGTTGTGTTACCTTACTAACTTGAAACTCTAGGCGCCGTATGTATCTTTCTAAGGCTCGTATCTCCTGTTGTTAAAAAATAGAACATAAAAGAATTGTATTTTATGATATATTTTAAATATTATTATACTGTACAAATGCCAAATCAAATAAATAAATACAAACCCTAAAAAAGTGAATGAATATTTGAATTTATGAATGACTACTTACCTTTTCTAAGTCATAGAAAAAAGCCTGAGGATAGAAAAACATTTTTGGGATTTATTATTTGAATATTATTTTGATATTTACTATAAAATAAAATAAAAAAATAAAATAAAATAAAATAAAATAAAATAAAATAAAATAAAATAAAATAAAATAAAATAAAACAAAATAAAATAAAATAAAATAAAATTAAATAAAATTAAATTAAAAATAAAAAAAAATAAAAAAATTTAAAAAAAATTAAAAATAAAATAAAATAAAATAAAATAAAATAAAACAAAATAAAAAAAAAACAAAAAAATAAAATAAAAAAACAAATAAAATAAAATAGAATAAAATAAAAATAAAAATAAAAACAAAATAAAAAAACAAATAAAATAAAATAAAATAAAATAAAATAAAATAAAAATAAAAACAAAATAATAAAAAACAAATAAAATTAAATAAAATGTAATAAAATTAATAAATAATTAAATAAAAATAAAATAAACAAAAAAGCACAAATAAAATGTAATTAAATAAAATGTTAAATTTAATTAAAAATAAAAAAAATAAAAAAAATAATGAAATACAATTATATAAAATTTACATAAAAAACTAAATAAAATCTTTAAATAAATAAAATTAAAACATAAAATAAAATAAAAAATAAATTAATGATATAAATTTAATAAAAATAGAATAAAATTAATACATTAAAAAATAAAATAAAACAAAAACAAAACACAAATGAAATAAAATTTAATAAAATAAATAAAAAACAACTAAATAAAATAAAGCACAAATAAAATGTAATTAAATAATATTTAAAAACACACAAAAAATAAAAAAACAAAAATAATAAAAAACACAAATAAATTAAATTAAAATGTAATGAAATTAATAAATAATTAAATAAAAATAAAATAAACAAGTACAAATAAAATGTAATTAAATAAAATGTTAAATTTAATTAAAAAATAAAATAAAAAAATAAATGAAATACAATGATATAAATTTACATAAAAAATTAATTAAATTTAAATTAAATAAATAAAAACAAAATTAAATTAATAAATTAAAAAATAAAATGAAACAAAAACAAAACACAAATAAAATAAAATGTAATAAAATAAATAAAAATAAAACAACTAAATAAAATAAAGCACAAATAAAATGAAATTAAATAATATTTAAACCCCCCCACCCCAAAAAACTTATTTAAAAACAAAAATAAAACAAAACAAAACAAAAAATAAAATAAAATAAAAAAAAATCTTGATTATCAGTAGATTAAAATCTGATAATTTCTTCTGTTCTGGGAAGAGATTACAAAAGAAGCACTAAAATAAACCTAGTCCTCTATTTAATATTATGAGTAAGTATGATCTTGGTTTGTGTGGACTTTATTTTCATTAGAGTCTCACCAGTCTGGAATTCCTCTTTGTGTCTCTCTGCTGGGATGACAGAAAGTCCAGCTCTGTTTGATGACTTTCCAAGTAGTCCCTGAATGAGAGGAGATGTCATTAACAATCCTAGTGTGCTGCCTACAAATGCATACTAATCTATTCTATGATGAATAATATGCATACTTGAGTCCTTTCCTCAACGCCTGGAAGATTCTGTCCACCTGCTCAGGCTGTTGTCCCCAGACGTTGCTGCCCGCCCGACTATTAGAGGGAATTCTGGGAGATTTACCCGTGACAGCTTTTGATCGGAGAGAGCTACGCGCTGAGGAAAGTCTGCAGGGGGAAACGGAAGTTAAAAGTGGAGTTATTTACATTATTGTCCACATGTTTGGTATGAAAAATGCTAAAAATTACAACTTTGATTGAGCAAGGACACATCCAACAGAGCAGGAGTACAGACATGCATGATAACAGAAGGTTTACTTTTCAAATGTACTTTTTCTTATCTATTCTAGAGCCGTCAAAAGATTAATCACAATTCACCAGATGCAAAATAAAAGCATCCTGTGTGCATACATATTCACACACACATGCATACATACATGTATATATCTGAAAAAATGCTTATTTATAAATGCATGAATCTAAATGTATAAATTAAATAAGTATATCTAGTACAAATCAGACATAAATCTAAACGTATACGTATATATTTTGGCTTTGTATTTGATATATTTTTATTATATACACACAATATATTTATTAAATGTTTTTATATAGAGATTTTTATAATCAAATAATAAAAGATATTATATATAGCACTATATTCCACATTCAATTTTAATCATTTCAGAAGAAGAAGAAGAAGAATTCAATATTTAACTGTATTTTAGAATTTTTCGTAAAAGTTACTCAATAATTACTGTAAATGTTTGTCTTGCATTCTACCATACTGATTTGCATCTTCATTTAAACATTAGCACACTCAAGATATCCTTCAAAAGTACAGAACAATTAATATAAAAAACTGTTTCCTTTGAACAATGAGCCCTTAAAACTGAACAAGTGCTCGACAATTCAAAATCTGAAACAAGTCCTATTTCATTAAGCATGAGTATTCAGTTCCCATATAGAAATCTGATTTATGGCAATATACAGTATGCAAATTACATGCATGACATACAAGTTCACGTTTGGATTTAATTCCCATTTTAAAAAATGTAATTTAATCACAGAAATTACAAATATGTAAATATATTAGTGCTGGTGATTAATCGAAAAGTAATCGAAATCGACATTCAGAATCTATAATGTATCCAATTTTTCCAGCTCAATTTCTTCAATTACTTTCCATACCGTGTGTGGAGTCATGTGGCGCCGCTCTGTTTAGGTAGAATTATGCTGAATACATGTACATTAAAAAATCTTGAGCATATTTACCATACGAAACTTTTCAGTGAACTATGAGGACAAAAACATAAAATAAATAAATAAATAAACAAAAATAGTTGTTAATTAATTGAAATCGAGTTAAAATGTTCAATTAATCGAGATTTTAATTTTAGGCCAAATCGCCCAGCCCTAAAATATATTCATTCATTCATTCGTTTTCTTTTTGACTTAGTCCCTTTATTAATCTGAGGTCACCACAGCAGAATGAACTGCCAAAAAAATCCAGCATATGTTTCACGCAGCGGATGCTCTTCCAGCTGCAACCCATCACTGGGAAACATCCATACACACTCATACACTACGGACAATTTAGTTTACCCAATTCACCTACAGCGCACTTGTGGGGGAAACCAGAGCACCCTGGAGAAAACCTACACAAACTGGGGAGAACATGCAAACTCCACACAGAAAAGCCAACTGGCCCAGCCGAGGCTCGAACCAGCGACCTTCTTGCTGTGAGGCGATCGTGCTACCCACTTCGCTACCATGCAAACATATATCATATGTAATACATGCCAATATGGCCAAGAGAATGAGATCAGATTCTTGAGAACCCGTTTTGCACATTAGTACAGTATCATTTACTAACACACTGTTTTCCTAAAGTAATGGTTCCTGAAAATGATGGTTCCCAAGATCAGATTGTGGGTACTTCAAAACTATAATAATAATCATCATCATCTGAAATATTAATAATGCTTTTGAACGTATTTTTGGTAAATTAGACACACCTTTGGTCAGCGGCGATATCCCTTTCTTTCCAAAAACAACATTTGTTTTAGCAATTACACACTTCTGAACAGTAGTATATGTTTTTATATTCTGAATTTAATCCTCACATCCTATTTGAGTTACATCCACATTATAACCGACATATTTCGCCTGTGTTCTAACAGCGTAGGCTTACACGGCATAACAAACTCCATGACTCTGCAATGTAAACAATCGTTTCTCTCATTCCTCAGGGTTGCTCTGAGGGTCACTAAAAACACAAGCTCTGGCTCGCACTTTAGTTTATTCCTTCCTGCCTCCATCACTGACGTCGCTGCTAAAACATGAGGTCCTTCGGTGCACAATGGACACAATGATTAACATTACATCCAGAGGTATTTACTTATGTCAGAGAAGGGCTGCACAATATATCGAATGAATGTGAATGTGAATGTGAATCTGCAATAATCACATCGCAGGAAAGTGAATTTAAAGCATTTCGACACAAGAAATTTACGTTTTTGGCATTTTTATAAAGATTAATTGTGTTTATTTATACAGTGAAGACTATACAGTGTTATTTGACATCTGATTATTCAATTTCTGTACATCAATACTGTTCGAGTTCCCTTAAAACCATAAAGTGCTGTTCATTTCAGTTTTATATTTGCTCTATTTCATCTGTGCTTTAATTTATCTTATTTTTTCTATATTTATTTGATTATTTTGGACATTTTATCCAAATAGAGTCATATTTTATATTAAAAAATACTGTATACTCATATCGCAATATATACCTTGGAGAAAACAAAATATTACAGTGTCAGTTTTTTCCAATATCATGCAGCCCAGAGGATGCAGAATGTCAGATTTAAGCAACCTGTTTCTTTCAAAAATAATAATAATAATAATTAATATACATAAAGAATGCTGGGTTCCACACAAACGATTTGTGTTGGGACAACATGGAGTTAACTTATTACACTGTAAAAAATAAAATCAAGATTTGTTCAGCAGACTGTACTTTTTTCTGTCATATATACTAAGAATTGTGTATAACTGATGATTACATAAAAATATGTGTTATGTCAACAGTACTCGCCTTGTCTACATGTTTAACTGAGTTTTCTGGACAAACATTTTTGTGTTGAACAGGAATGTTGATATTTAAATAATTTGCGCATGTGTGACGCGACGATCGAAAACTAAGCTTGTTGATTTGTTGCTTTAAAGAGGGGTGACACAGTTGGGCAGTGGATAGCACAGTTGCCTCACAGCGAGAAGGACGCTGGTTCGAGCCCAAGCTGGGTCAGTCGGCATCCCTGTTCACATGCGTTTCCTCCGGGTGCTTAGGTTTCCCACACAGTCCAAACAGGTATGTGTGAATGAATATTTCCCAGTACTGGGTTGCAACTGGAATGGCATCCGCTGTGTTAAACATATGCTGAATAAGTTGCCGGTTCATTCCTATGTGGTGACCTCTGATGAATGAAGGGACTAAACCAAAGGAAAATGAATGAATGAAATAGTAAGTTTGTGTTTGCCATTTTTAGGTAAAATTATTAAAAACGGGATGATATGCTAACTAGTACTAATTACTTACTTTGCAAATTTGAAAAAAAAAAATTGACCCATTAGCAGCAACTGTTGCTTCAGATGATGTGACAAGAATATATTTATTAGTAAAATACAATAATCAACATTGCATGAATAAACAAAATAAGCTAAACAAAATATTGTTAATGAGAAGAACTAAAAAACAGTTGTTGAGACAACTCAAAGTTCTTACTGCATCAAGTTGCCTTGTTTTTTTTGTTTTCTCAACAATTTATTTTTTACAGTGTAGTTTACAAATTTAAGTGGATTGAACAAAACAATTAATAATTGTATTGTAATCAATAATTGTTTTTTTCAGCTCATTTTAAGTAGTTTGAACATAAAGCAAACATAATTTTGAGTCTAACAGTAATAAAACATTTTTATATTTAATTTAAATGTCAATTTAAATAATAAAAAATATATATTATCATATTATATGTATATTCATACAAAGAAAACATAAAAAAACACATATTTTCCTGGTATTGTGCAGCCCTAATTTATATATATTAATAAATTATTATAATATATTTTGTGAATTATGTTAGACAGCTATGATTATGACAGATTACGACTAATTATGACCTCTAAAAACAGTCCATGTCTTGAACAGCAATAACAGCAATAAATTTACCTTATATATAATCTATTTCATTAATTTTCTTTGGCTTAGTCTCTTTATTCATTAGGGGTCACCACAGTGGAATGAACCGCTAACATATCCACCATATGTTTCACACAGCGGATGCCCTTCCAGCTCCAACCCAATACTGGGAAACACCCCCACACACTCATTCACACACATACATACACTACAGCCAATTTAGTTTATTCAATTCACTTATAGTGCATTTGTTTATACTGTGAGGGAAACCGGAGCACCCGGATGAAACCCACGCCAACACGGGGAGAACATGCAAACTCCATACCGAAATGCCAACTGACCAAGCCAAGGCTCGAACCAGCAACTTTCTTGCTGTAAGATGACAATGCTAACCATTGAGCCACCCTATCTCATCTATTTACTCTACAAACAGGTGGTTAAAATGTTTCTTTGAAAACAGATCTCACAGGATTAAAGCTGACAGTGGTGATTAATTTGAAGCTAAAATGCTTAAGGAGCATTTTCTCACAATGCAGTTTTGTGAAACTTTTGCCATGAAAATAAAGAGAATAAAGAGTTTACAAATTGGAAGCAGGCAGACACGCCTCTGAAGTTGTGTTGAGCTTTGTCTGAAATCATTTAGGTTCAATCTTTTACTTGGATGTGAATGCAGGAATGTAGTGTTATTGTGACATAAAATGAAAACTTGCGCGCATACACACACAGCTGTGTTTGCTTATGTAAGCTGTCACACTGCTCACAGAGGATGCTTGGACTCCAATCTGAACTGTGCATCCTCTCAGGACCTTTGCTTCTTGAAATAACTGTAACTCCTGTTACATAATAAACGTTGCTTATTTATGTTTTGATTTGCGAACTATAAGCAATCAAAAATATGCAGTTGATGTCAGAATTATTAGAAAATAATTATTTTATTAAAATAATTATAATTCTTTCACCCATTTCTGTTTAACATTTTTTCTGTTTAACAGATTTTTTTAACATTTATAAACATAATAGTTTTAATAACTCATTTCTAATTACTGATTTCTTTTATCTTTGCCATGATGACAGTACATAATATTTTGCTAGATATTTTTCAAGATACTATTTAACTTAAAGTGCAATATAAAGGCTTAACTAGGTTAATTAGGCAAGTTAAGGTAATTAGGCAAATCATTCAATAATGGTTTGTTTTGTAGACAATCAGAAAAAAAGATATTGCTTAACCTTCCTGTCGTGTTCGAGTCAAATCTGACAGATTTACAACTTAAAACACTCATAAATATTGTGTTTTACATCCGATTACCTCAAGGCCTAATGATATTCTCCACACTGTGCACTTGAACATATAAAAGCAATATTCACCTCTTTTATTGAATTTTGAAAGTTTTTAATCAATCTTGTTTCACCTGTGGTGTTCCCGGTCAAAAGTGACCGCCATAGGAAATGAATGAGTATCCAGACCATATTCATCCATCAGACAGAATTCATCCCCATACACACCAACCCACCTCAACTCACTCACTCCCTCACTCACACATTTTAGACAGAACAATGTCTTTCGCTCTTATACATGCTTGGGCCGATCCTCCATCCTAATCTCACAAGGAAACAGAACTATTGAGTTAAATTCTTTCTTTCTTTCATTCTTTCTTTCTTTCTTTCTGCCAATATCTGGGTCTAGCAGGAGCACTTTTAGCTTTGCTTAGCATCAAATATTATATTGGATTTGACCATTAGCATCTCGCTCAAAAATGACCAAAATATAACTAGTGTCCAACAAGTTCTGTTTCCATACTCACCATCCACACCCTCAGTCACTATTCCCTACATTAGTACACTAATATAGTCCAATTGAAGGACTGAATGAAAATTCGAGCACGCCGTACACAGAAAAGGATACCGTTTTGTTTGTGCTTTGCTAAATTGATCATTCAGATGAATTAAAATTTCAATTTCTTTGGTCAGACCCAGAGATCATTATTTCAGCAAGTTGTCTATTGGTAATGAGACAAAGTATTTGGATTTCTGTCATCTATTGTTCATTTTGTAAACATTTTCAGTGCCTATTTGTATTTTCACTGCAGTTATTATGTCTAATTCTATAAATTCATTTTAAACACTACTTAAAGACATTGTTCACAGCTAAAGAATGTTGAATAAAAATTTGGTGGTGAAAAAAAAATATACTTTTTTTGTGCTAATAGAAGAGCAGTTAAAACAGACCGGTCAATTTTGACCAGGAAAACTACAGTAAGGGGTGAGATGTGAACACAACATGAGGGTTAAAGGGGCTATTAAAATTGACCTTAAAATGGTTTGACCTAAAAAATAAAAACTGCTTTCATTGTAGCCGAAAAAAAACAAGTCAGACTTTCTCCAGAAAAATAGATATTATAGGAAATACTGTGAAATAATCCTTGCTCTGTTAAACATCATTTGGGAAATATTTTATTAGTTATAAACAATTTCCAGGAGGGCTAATAATTTTGACTTCAACTTCATATATGAGCTAAACCTCCAAATCCCAAATGAAATTGAGCCGTTCAGTCACTGACTGAGAATGTCAGTAAATTTAGCTGTAAATGAGGAAATTGATACTTAAATAAGCATAAAAGTACATAACCCAGACACAAATATATATATAAAAAAACGTAATAATTAGATTAAAGCACATGTATCAACACTTTTACTTTCATTTTCCAAATTCTGGATTTAATAGGCCCAATTATCCAAATTCTGGATCATTTTCTGTAGTTGCCAATGTCCTGTTATCATTTATTTGTATTTGGAACTAGCTTTTAGTTTTTATACTTTGATTTTAGCAATATTGTTAAGTCTTTATCTATATTTCTATTTGATTTCAGCTTTATTATCATTTCTGAAAATGCCAGACTTTTAATAGTTTCAGATTACTCTAACAACATGCATGGCTTCATTGCATAATCCAGAGCTCCTCCCAAGTGTTTTGTTAAGCGCTCAGTTTTCAAACTAGACCTCCCCAAGATGTCCTCATGGCATAAATTCCAGCGTCCAAGAGTCATGCTTTCCATGAGACTTCATGACCCCTGCTTTGAGGACATTTATCTTAATAAAAGTAGAAGTAATGCTTTCTGACGCACATGGAAACGCATCACGTTGTCTCAAACACAAACCAACTCTTGCTTACCTTCTCCGGCCACCGAGTGTGTTTACTCCAGTGAATGAGCGGCTGCGCTGAACCAAGCTGCCATCAGCCGGATAATCAAACTTCAGCTTCACTGACATCTTGCCTCCAGCTACAACAAACACAGACAAAAGAAAACTGTTAGCACACAGCAATGTTATCACAAACAATCACAGCAAGAAAACAGTTTAAAATGTAGTCAGAACATGTTAGTAACCACATAGCAACACTCTGGCATTGTAATCTTCAATCATGTAAAACACCATGAGCCAAATTAATTGAAACGACTCTGGGTTGAAACCAATCAAATCCAACCTGGTTAAGTGGTTTCAACAATGCTTGATATACTGTACGCTTTCTCTGTTAACTCAGGGTTTGACCCAGAGTTTGTGATTAACTCTGGACCACATGTTGCTGAAAGTGTGAGACGCAATTGTTGATTAAAGCTAGATTCATCTCTCATGAGAGGGTCAGTTTGATTCATTTCTCACGAGAGAGTGAGTGAGTGCAGTTCACTCCTCTGTTGAACATTAGGAGAGATCATTACCAGAAATGTAATGGAATTAAATACATTTGCAAAGTAAAAACAAATGATTCAGCAAAAGTTTAGGAAGGCAACTGAAAGCAAATATTATTGTAACTATGGCAATCAAGTTATTTTAACAATGCAGGTTCACAAACAGCTAAAGAGTCATTTTAAAAGCTTCGCATACCAAAGGAAGTGCAATTTAACTTTTAATGTAAAGCCATTACTAATATTATACTATACAAACATAATAATATTCATTCATTCATTCATATATTTTCTTTTCGGCTTATTCCCTTTATTAATATGAGGTCACCATAGTGGAATGAACCACCAACCTATCCAGCATGTGTTTTACACAGCAGATGCCCTTCCAGCTGCAACCCATCACTGGGAAACATCCATACGCTTTCATTCACACACATACACTGCGGACAATTTAGCCTACCCAATTCACCTACAGCGCATGTCTTTGGGCTTTTCGGGGAAACCAGAACACTCAGAGGAAAACCGCACCAACACGGGGAGAACATGCAAACTTCACACAGAAATGCCAACTTACCCAGCTACCTTCTTGCTGTGAGGTGACAGCGCTACGCACTGCGCAACCCACATAATATAATATAATATAATATAATATAATATAATATAAGCTTTAATTTGATGCAAAAACATTTGGGAGTGGGTTTATTGGATCTGATATTTACTCACTGCTGATTGGTCCACTTTAGATTTGCAATCGCTGCCCTGAGAAAGCTAGCAGCGTAGCAACATTCACCATGGAAACAAAGCTAGATCAAAAACAAACATTTTAGAAAAATTGTTGATAATCTTGGGCGCCACGGTGGCATAGTGGGTAGCACGTTCGCCTCACAGCAAGAAGGTCGCTGGTTTGAGCCTCGGCTGGGTCAGTTGGCATTTCTGTGCGGAGTTTGCATGTTCTCCCCGTGGTTGCGTGGATTTCCTCCGGGTACTCCGGTTTCCCACACAAGTCCAAAGACATGTGGTACAGGTGAATTGGGTTGGCTAAACTGTCCGTAGTCCGTTTCTAAATGTTCATATCCACAAATGCAAATTTACTAATACCAAACCATATTTTCCTGTTCTTTTTTTTGCAAGGATTTAATCATTATTTAAATTGTATTTCATTGTCTGAAAATAAGAAAGCAAACAGGACTATTTCATTTTGTAATAACTTGATTTATAATTTATACACTGTAATTGATTCTTAAACGTCTTACCCGAAAGTTTATTTCATGTTCTTTATTATTATTCTTTCTTTCTTTCACTCTCTCTCCTGTATCTCAAAGTAAAATATATTGTGTTCAATGGGGGAAAAGTTAAGTTTTTTTAACTCAGACATTTAAAAGGAATATATTTTAAAAGCAGTAAACACAATATCGTCATGCCGTGAAAACGTGATATTTTTATTAAAGGTTATCATACCGTCAGAATCTTACACCGGCCCATGCCTAACCAGCTTTGAGCAACAGGAAAACCCACATAACTAAGCGCACACACACACACACACAAACACAAAATCAAACATCTTAGTAACTCCCTGACAACCAGAACGCTTTAAGGCATTTGCCAAAGTTAGGTTTGAGACCTGATACTGAATTTAATGCAAATGATACTTTCTATATGCATACACACTGTGTTTTGGTCCAAATAATGCCATTTTCAAAGCTATACAATATTTCTGTCAACTGACAAGTTTTGTTCCTTTTGGTCTTCTGAACATGAAGCTACTCTATTACTCTCATTTTTCAGCTGAGCGACTACACTATTAGAGACAGCCACGATGTTCTCCTCAATGAGCAATGTTCAGGTCTCTGTTCTGTCTCTCCTCATCCCATAACTCCTCTCTCTTCTGTTATTGTACACAGTTTTTGGACATTCCTTAGACACAGAGGCCCCCTGAAACACCTACAGTGGCCCCAAAAAGACACAAAAGTCTGCATGTAATGAAAATTCACCCTATCTATTTTCCAAATGCATGTTATAGATCATATTGTAGACAGTTCATGCATGCATGACTCATTTTCAACATTTTTGACCTTGTAATGTTCAATCAATGCCATGACTATGAATTTTCTAATAAAAAACTGCAGATCTCTATTCTCAACAGGCACCTCGACGTCTGAATGACATAAACACATCTACTGCTAATAAATTGACATTTGACATCCACACATTAATGCCCTTTTGACCAACAAAGTAATGGCATAGAAAGTATAGTAATAGAAAGGTTTTATCAAAGACTATAGAATACACAAGAAATGTCACTCATATAGTTTTAAATGGGGGAAATGTGTAACAGTCAAAATGGCAAATGAAGCTCCACCTACTAGTACAGGAGCAAATCATCAATCTTTATAAACTGATGTTTCTCTGGGGGAGAAGCTCAGACCAGACGTGTGTTTTTACGACATTTTTTGTGGTCAACAAACAGACTGGAATCTCAGCAAATACTTGCTTCACATAAGATATATATTTACATAAAGCTTGAAATCAGCGCTTTTAAATGAGCCAACTATACTAGAAAACAAGACTTTTTGTTTGTTTTGTAATCTGTATGAAGCTAATGTGATGCGATAATGTGTAACACAGCCATAAAAGAGGTTGGTGTCGTGATCTCGTTTCTTTCGAGTGCGCATTAGCTCAGACAATCTTTAAAAAAAAACGCAGATTGTGTTTGATTTGAACGTTTAGAAATGAAACTTATGAGACGGTTGTTGTTTAATTGTATTGGTGATTCCAAATATGTAATGTAATCGTAAGCTTGGCAAACAGTTCTGGAGAATTTAATATTTCTCCATTGAGAAAGAATGCCCAAGCATACTGCCCGAGAGGTGTTTTGAAGATGGCCGCAGAGTGAAATGACTTGCCTTAAAGGGACTTTTGTTTTATTCGTCAGAAAGCTTTAGTTACAAATTACAAATTCACACTGGATTCTGTATCCCACATTCAATGTAAAATACCTTGATGTCACAAATTTTTGACGACAATTTTAGATAGGGCTGTGCCTTTCATTCGAAATTGAAATCGCAATCTCAATTTGAAACTTTGCGATTAGCTAATCACAAGAGGCTGTGATATGAAATATGTATTATTTAATTTGAGTGAGCACACTTTTGTTTTGCCCAATCAGATTTTCGCAACCGAAAAAAAAAAAAACATACAGGAAAGTGCAGACAATTGGGATAATGGTGTCTGCTGCATCAGAAGCATTAATGGACAAATAATATCAAAGAAAAACAGGACATCTGTAATGCGTAAATATTTTGGCTTTCAAAGTCACAGACACCAAACAAAAACAGGTAATTTTTGAGAGCTGTTGCAGAATTGTTGCCGGGGCTTACAGGTTATTGACCTGAAGCTTGACTATAAAATTAAAACACAAATCAAATCGCAATTTCTGTCAGAAAAATCACAATTGGATATTTTCCCAAAATCGCATGTTCTAACGGTAGATGCAAATTTGATGTCTTTTTGACATCAAGGTAGTTAACATCAATTGTAGGTATACAAAATCCATCCAATGACATCAAATTAATTCGCATTCGCATTTAACATTAATGTGCCTGTGGGGTTTGGTAACATGAACAAAAGCATTACTTCTTACTCATTTATGTAACAAGATTTTTTTTCTCCTTAAATAAAAGGAAATGAGTATTAGAAGATCTGTTAATACAATTTCAGTTTTACTTTTAGCTACAATCATAATAAAAATTCAAACAAGGCATTTTTAAAAACTCATAAATCTCTCGTGCAGCATTTAAAGCACAGATGACACGTTAAATTCATATATTTTGAATTCTAAATGTGTGTCCACACAGTTTTGCATTACAATGTTGTGGGTAATCTTCACGTATGACTTTTGCACCTGTTTGGCTTCAAGGAAACATTTTTGTTGACAGTGGCACACAAGAGAGAGACCGAGCAGAGGAGAGGAAAGCAGGATGAAGAGGAGAGACAGAGGACAGGAAAGGGACAGAGAGAGATGTCTTGATTGCAAATGCAGAGGCGGTTCTCATTCTCTACAGGACAGTAACTCATGTTCCTCTTCCTACAAGAGGAAGACAGATCTGTGGGGTGGACGAAGAGCTATGGGGGGCAGATGGCAGGGAGATTCACAAAACTATGTTTGCAAGAATCATGCAAACTGTGTTATGACAACTGCTATCAACATGACAGGAGTAATGAAAAAATAATATAAATATCTCAATAATTTTCATTTTTCTAAAGAATATGAGTAATGTTTGCCTGAAAAAAGTTGCTGCCAAAATATAATGAGGTGAGGGTGGTTGCTATGGCGTTGATATACTGTATTGAATTGCAATGAATTCCCCATAAAGATTTTACCATAGTTTATACCTCAAACTTGGTAATTTAGGCTGAGACCGGATGGAAGTATATGCTTTCCAGTTAACTACAAATTCAAACTACCTCGAGATCGTTTGATATGTGTCACAAAAAACGTATTGTTTCGTTTCAGCGCCACTTTTCATGATAAAATAAGTTATACTTACAACAGTTTGCAGTCCGAAATAAACGAAATCGGATTAAGAAACCCATTTATCACGAAACACAGAGCCAAACAAACTGAGCTGTCCTCGAGGGCTGCAAATAACGTTACACTGAATTAAAGGTGTGTCCAGATTGACTCGCAAACGAATGAATCATTCAGAATGATTCATAAACTGTTTTATGGAATCGATTCTGATTCTTGATGTTGAAGTCGATTCTGATTCTTTTTCAATTTTTTTCGTCTCAGACCTTGCACATTATTTGTCTAATACACGCAAACGCCGATTTCCATTATGTAAAATCAACTACCAACGCCTTATAATCGATAGTTTTTTTTAATGAACTCTGTACAGCCGTATAGTTATACCGTTTGAATCATCGTGACTCACTGAATCTGCTAGAGGGCGGTTGTTGAATCACTACCTTTAAAAAAAAGTGCTTGTGATTTTCTTTTAAATATGTTCAAAGATGGATGTATTTCAATATATAACAACACAATTAGCTAGCTAGTCTTCAATTTGATTGACTGAGCGTTTGAACTCCATTCAATCATCAGGACTCGTTTGTTTTGTTCAAAACATTGAATCATTCACGACATCCACAATTGTGTGTCAAGTAAATATACAATTTTGCTGGGATTTTGGACTGTTTTCGTTGGTGGAGCAAAAGCGTTGAAAGTAAGTGCCAATATTGTGTTTTATAACCCATTATAGTTTTGATAACTAGTGACAATTCAGTCAGAGTCTTCAAAAAGTGATAGATATAGCACAATGTTTCTGAACACTAGCATTTTTTAAGTACTGTAACATGTTTTTAGCTTGACAACATACAGTAGAAAAGTCTTGTTTTTTGTTCATGTTACGTGTACTTTTAAACTTCACAAAAAGTAATTTAGAAAAGCTGAGAACAAGTGTTGTGAATATATGCCATGAAACACCAGCGTTAAAATGTTGATCCTCCTCACAAATGGCACTGAGGTTAACCAAAAAAATCACAATGTTGTAATTAACCCAATCCATCTGTGTTTTGGATTGTTTTCCCCAAACCGCGCTAAAAACTATTTTCATTCTCCAAAAGTATGGCGAGCAACCAGATGCAATGAAACTGAGGAATCTGCTATATCCTTGAGAACACAAACACCAGCAAAAATATGTTCATTTTCAGAGAAGATGGAGAATCTTGAAAATATTTGACTGTCATCAAATCAAAGAGTTGCATTACAATATAAAGGTAACGCTATTATAATTAAATTTACACAAACAAGTTTATCCAAAAATAAACGTTCTGTCACGATTCATAAGTGAGCAAATTATGGTGAAAGGTTTGATAAATGCTTTAAATATCGACCATCTTTTTCAAAAGCTCCAGTGATGTATATTGACTTGATATGAAGATATACTTGTCATATATGTATGATATATCCCTCATGAATATGCATTTATATATATATATATA
>CAIGQQ010031496.1:6263821-6281654 GCA_903798035.1 Danio albolineatus
ATATATATATATATATATATATATATATATATATATATACACACACAGGCATGATTCTCAATGGGATGCACAGTAAGACTTCTGAGGGTCGGCCAATCAAAATATTAGCACAAGGATCATGTCTAGCATGAGAAACTGCCATACTGAAACTTTTTTCCATTTGTTTTTTGGCAGGAGGAAGAAAAACAGAAGGGTGTAGAGGGGAGGTATTGTGGATTTACTGGCTTGAACCTTGATTAAGACTATGACTGCTGTCATTCCAAAAACACGCTCAGAAATGTGGCTTGAATATGTGCAGCCATGTGGGATAATTAAACATGGCACTTACCGACAGCTCTAAGCAGTCAAGTATGTAAATTTTACTGGAAACAGTCTGATTGTCATTGATCATTTGTTCAGGGGATGCGTGGGATTTTGCGCCAAAGGGAATAGATAGCTTGTCCAGAGCACACAAAGCTGAGGATCAAGAAAAGCAGAGGATAATGATGGCATCGAAGGGGGGAAGGTTCACAGTCTAGAACATTTTAGTGAGATTAATTTTGTAATTAACAGGACATAATGGACACAACAGCTGGCATTAAAGCTTCTATAACTTTACAGGTAATTCAGTGTAAACAAGTTATTTTATAAAATCTCAAAAACAAATTAATAGACCAAACATTTAATATATATATATTAGGGCTGTCCAAGAATTAATCGTGATTAATCACATCCAAAATAAAAGTTTGTTGTGACATAATATGTGTGTGTGTTATATATATTTGTTATGTATATGTGATAAACACATTCATAGAAGCCAAAACTATATATAAAAAAGTTACATCAAAGTAGTAACATCATATTCAAATGTAAAATTTGTATCATACACATATATTTTTTATATATCTAAATTTAAACCAACATTTTATCAAGTATATGCATGTGTGTATTTATATATTCATAATAAAATATACACAGTACACACACAAATATTATGTTAAACTTTTATTTTGGATGTGATTAATCACAATTAATTTTTTGACAGCCCTAATATATATGGTTTAATAAACACTATAGACCCCAATGACATTTCTTGAATGCACAAGATCATTTAAAAATATATAATATAATTTTAATAATTGCAATATCTTGCTTGGGTTCTTCTCTGGGTTGCAGCTGGAAGTTTTCTGTGTTGGGTTGTGCTGTGTAAAACAAATGCCAGAGTAATTGACGGCTCGTTCGGCTGTGGTGATCACTGACCAATTGCAATATAATTCCTTTAAGTTCTTTAGAATAAAAATAATCATACAGGTATTGCAAAACCATTCATTTAAATCTGCAATCATTAGCCAAGATCTTTAAGCGTGATACGGCCATTGTGTCATAACCCATATGAAACATGACCCTTTGCATCTGTTGAAGTCCCTCAGCATCTTCACTTATGAATGTTTGAAATAGAAATGAGTTTTTAATGACACTCATTAAGATACTGATATGTAACCTGCCTGTTTCCATAACCCACATGGGAGCTGAACCTTGTTGGTCAGTGCACACAAATTTACGGCAACTTTTTATTGCATATGCGCCAAATTTGTTTTGTATTTTTTTTTAACTCAATAACTTAATTTATAAAGAGGGGTGAGAGTTGTCATTTTACCAGTTGCCTTGACAGTGCAGTAGCACTATTGCAAGCTTCAGGAACAAGTATACATATAAATGTCCTGTCGGCATGTCATTTGAACAGACTTTGCTTTACCATTTAGCATGTCTGGTTCATGCATACGTAAGTATATCAGTGCGCTCATATTAAGCACTTTTTGCATCCGATTTGAAAGTTACTGCACACTTCACAGTGACTTAACGCTGGTTTATACTTCTGCTTCGAGTGATTACCGCGTCCCATGGCGCCTGCCTTGCGCATAGCCATGCATTTATACTTATGTGTGCTGTTTGTGTTGCTCTGCAATAACACTTCCGAAAAGCTAGCTGGCAGTAAATATGTTCCTCTGTGTCGAGTTTCTTTGCAGATGTTATATTTTTTTCTGAACGCTACCCTAATGTACAAGTAGCTAACAATTGCTCATTCAGAGGTGGGAAACGGTGGACGTGCAACAACTTTAATCATAAGGTAAACACAAAACAACAGTTTTCACCTGGAGCTCCTTCACGGGACTCGACACTTGTAAACACTCGCTCCATCAGGCTCGAACATCACCCAAACTCCTCACTGCTACCAAGCCGACCAATCACAGAGCTTGCTCTACGTGGCATTGCGACATGTAGTTACATTCTTTGAGAGGTGTGCGTCAACGTCGGCGCCAACTTCGGCGTCAGCGACGGCAAGAGCTATGCGACCATGTGAAGGTTGCGCCGGACCATAAGCGTGTGCTTGACGCAGAAGCATAAATCAGCCTTAATCCTGGAGGGAGAGTGAAACCACCATGCTGAACACTGCCGCCTAACAATGCAGCAAAGGAAAACCTTTTTTCTTTTTCATCTGAAACCCAAAAATGACATTTTGGGCCGTAAATTGAGTGCATGTCTACTGTTTATTATATGCTGAATTCAGCATATTAGCGAAACTGATGGCTATTCAGTGAACTGCAGCCAGAAACTTACAACTCACACATATGAGATCTGGCAATTTACTAGACACTTTAATTTAAATGAATCAATTTTCTTTACATGACATGTACATTTTAGTACAGAATTAGACTTTTGGTGAAAACCAAGGCAGTCAGGGAAATCTTGTGCTTCCAGCATTAATAAAAAGAGATTAATAGATAAAATTTGAAAAACTTTTCCTATATGCCCTACATGCGAGTTGCATGAATTATTGGAATAACTTCGATTAAACTGTAAACAATCAATGAAATGATATTAAAAACTGAGTATAGACCTAATAACAAACACATAATTAATATACATATGAATGTTGCCACTGGCTTGCATGGTTCGGGACTAGAGCTGTGCATTGATGGATTTGCTCTTCACTGTTTGGACTCTCAGCAGTGAATATTAAACCACACTGATCTGAACTTAAACTCTGAAAACTGAACTGACGCTGTTTCATTTCACTATAGTCTTCTATGTGAATCTTCTTTGACACAATCTACATTGTAAAAGCACTATACAAAAAAAGATGAATTAAATTGATTGTACTGTCGAGAACGCAAATAAAAAATAATCTGAAGGAACAAAACAGAGATTTGGCCACAAATATACTTGTGACACTGAAGTTACGTTAAATAAATCACAAGTGTAAGATTATTTTACGCTTGTATATAAGTCAAATGTACCTCTCCCACAGTTTTGTAGTGATTTGTTTCAGTTCTTTTGAACAGAAGTGCCCCAAACCATAAGCGCAACCCATAATTTGAAACGCAGTAGTCATGCAGAAAAAGGTGGATTGACCCTTCAACAGAATATGATAAGATTTATCAACCTTCTTGTTGCATAAAACCTAGTCATAACAAGAAACAGACCTAGCAACTAAAAAAATCCATAAAGTGCAGACAAGAACCAGCTTGGTATGTAGCTTAGTTAAGGTTTTTCAAGGGGACTCTATAGTAGTAATGATGACTCTGAGGAGGACCATAAAATCCAGAGTCTACCTCCAAAGTCACTCTAACGTGAGAACTTGAAAAGCATTTCCATCTGCATTTATGTGAACCCTACCGTATGTTGCAGATTAAGAGTGATTTGTGAGCTGCTTGATTGCACAATTTCTGTTCAGCCTTTTGTTTCTCATGGTTTATGATCGTGCCGTTATCTGGAAGAGAATCTCTGCTGAATAGTGCGTGAGTCATAGATTTGACCTCTAAATGATGTTCAGGAAAGAGATCTCAGGGGGTCTTAGCTGTGAATGAACTCTGCCCCCCTCAGAGCAAAGCCCACAGAGTTCATACACACCCATATAAACAAATCAACCCTACCAATCCATACTGGAACAAAGCCATGGATGACAGCACACACAGAACATTAATAAATTACATCGAGTTGAAGCTTTGTTTGAAAAAAAAATCATCATCTTTATTTTGCTGTTTAAGATAGCATTGCTCAATAGCTACATATACCACAGAGTACTCTAAAAACTATCAGTTAATTAACAATTTTCCATGTATTTACAGTTGTGAATTGCATTATGGGGCCTTGATGTCTGCTCTGTCGACTTTTGATGTTGAAAATTCAATGCTACAGTTTAGTAAAGTGACTTTTATTGACATTTTAGTAGTGTGGAATAATATAATGTTTAGGAAATACTGTAATATAGAGAGAAATAGGTCTGTAAAATAACTTAACTATACTGGCATGTATCACAAGGTTTTTGTACCATAATGGACATCCACAATCTGGACAATATGTCACTTTAAACTATTAAAAATGTTTATAAAAGTCACTTTTTTGAACTTTTCGAGGATAAAAGTTGTTGGACAAGAGATCAAGTTCCCATAATGTGATTCAAAAGCATAAATAAATGGGGAAAAATAAAAACACGTATCACAAAATTCGGAGAACTGCTATTTGACGGATATCTTTTACAGTACAGGTCTGATGTGTAACGGGAATTTAATGTGGTGTTGACTAAAGCAAAGATCACTATGCATTCTCATTCTGGGGCTTGGGGACTTCTGGATGTAAATATTAATCCTTTCAGTTTATCACACCCTTAACATCCATCCTACAAACTTTGCTCATACTCTTCCACATATTCTTGCCAGACAGATGATAAAACAGGTGGAAAAATATTTTAGATTTGTATAGCATTGATTTTAAGACATGGATTGTAATATTTTAGGGCATAGCTGACTCAAAACTGACTTTCAGAATCGCACTGCATATGAAGTTCAGCAAATATGTATTGTATTTGTTTAGCAGAATGGAATTGTAAGGTCAGAATTGCATTGTCAACAAAAAAAGTCATGAGTCACATAATATAAACCACTCAGAACACTTTAGCAGTCCTCCAAAAACACCCACCATGCCATATCAATCACATAGAAATGTTAAAAACTACTCAAATCTATTGTGCAACTTCATTGTAACCCACAATACTTGATCCCACTTTTCCTTCGCTGAGTTCCTTATTTATCAGGGGTCGCCACAGCGGAATGAACCGCCAACTATTCCGGCATATGTTTTATGCTGCAGATGCCCTACCAGCCCCAACGCAGTACTGGGAAACACGCTTACACTCTCTCATTCACACACACACACTCATACACCAGGGCCAATTTAATTTACCCAATTCATCTAAGCACATGTAGTTGGACTGTGGGGCAAAGCAGAGCACCCGGAGGAAACCCACGCCAACACAGTAAGAACATGCAAACGCCAACCGACCCAGCCAAGATTCAAACCAGCGACCTTTTTGCTGTGAGGCGACAGTTCTAATCACTAAGCCACCGTGCTGCCCTACTATTTTTCAGATATTTAAAAAATCCAGGTATACCTTTAGCTGTTCATAAGACATATGAGGTACTATGTGGAGGTCATGAATTAGTAAAGGTGCTAAATAACCTTGCTTTTAAGGGATCTTGCGCAGAGATTAGCAGAGGAGTTACGCACATCACTCTTTTGGGTTATTATGAGCACACACACATCACACATGGTCGAAGTTTGGCCGTTTGTGATGACAGGAATATGTTTTCATTGCAGTAATGAAAAAGAGAGCAACATGCAAGTGCAGTAAGGAGTTCAGATAGGATTGCATTGGGAGAAAGAGGAATTTGATATGCTAGCATTAAGAAAAATAATTTATTGTTGTTTTTTTTAGGCATAGCCTTCTTAGGACCTACCACAAAAAGGGATTAAGCTGTATTTCTTTGTGTCTGAATGATGCATTCACACTACTAGCGTAGCCAGAAAAGAGAGTCTGTGCAGCAGATAAGCTGGGTGTGCCACATTTACTGTCAAAAATGTTGTGTAAAAATAAATAAATAAGTAAAAAAAATCTGGCAAACTATTAATATCTTACTTTTATAATTGATTTAAAGGTGATACATTTATTGACATTATCTTATTTTAAGTAGTAAGAAAACAATCACGTTTTAAAAAACATTTTTTAATACTATTAAAGTATTTAATTAAAATTAAAACAATTTAATTTTTGTGTTTTTTGTGAGCTGTGACTGTGATTCATTCATTTTCCTTCGGCTTAGTCGCTTTATTCATCAGGGGTCACCAGAGCAGAATGCACCGACTTATCAAACACATGTTTTACACAGCAGATGCCCTTCCTGCTGCAACCCAGTACTGGGAAACATCCATACGCACTCATTCACACACATACACTACGGCCAATTTACTTTATTCAATTCTTCTTTGATGTGTGGGGGAAACCGGAGCACCCGGAGGAAACCCACGCCAACACGGGGAGAAATGAAAACTCCAAACAGACATGCCAACTGACCCAGCTTAGACTTGAACCAGTGACCTTCTTGCGGTGTTTAAAAGTAGTTTCAAGAGTTCACACTTAGCTGATGATTTGATATAATCTTGTTTGGCATGCTGTGCCAGGAAAGAGCCCTGAGCTCAAGGGATCCTCGAGCCCAGGGCTCCCTCCCGTTCGTAGAGTGAGAGGGGAGCTTGAGCTTAGGTAGCTCTCAGACTCCCCGGCTGCAGCAGCTAAGGGAAACACCCGAGGAGGAAGGGAGTTAGACCAATTGTTACGAATTAAATTAAAAATTCTTAATCAAAAAGAAGTTTAACCAAAACGTAACAAGATAACAGGGATTAAAAATATAATCCCTGGTGCCCCCGCGCTCTCTCTCCACAATATAAACCAAAACACAAAACCTCTGAGAATTAACAAGAAAAGATTTATTTACAGAAAATAAGGAGCAAAATAACATCGGGAGGGGGTAAGCCAAAATAGATGACAATAAACCAAAAATAACTAAATTAGAGAATTCTTCCCTGGAAATCAGATAAGAAAATAAAATACAGAAAACTTACCTCCCTAAACTAATCAACACAGGAGAAAACGAAAATAATAAACAAAAGGCACCAAACCTCCCCTTCCATGCTCCAAGCCAGAGGGAGACAGAAAACCGGGTCTCTTCGGTTAGAAATGTACAACTTCACATCGTCACCTCACAACACGCCGTATAAGAGACATCAGCAACAAACACTGACACGGGGAGAATATACAAACTCCGCACAGAAACACCCACTAGCCTGGCGAGGACCAGGCTGGCAGTGTTCTTGCTGTGGGGCAACAGTGCTAGCCACTGAGCCGCCCTGCCGCCTGATCTAAGAAAAGGAGGAGAAGGGGGAGGAAAGGAGGGTTTTCTTCCATACGAAGATAGCTTTGGACTGGAACTGTGGTTATTTATAGTAGAAGGGGAATCATATGATTGGGAGATCGTGATTAGATAATGTGCGGCCAGTAGTGGTAAATCATAAGCACGTGATCCTCTCGAAATTAGTTTGTAAACAAACTTCACTTAAACAGGCAGCAACATTTTTGAGTGTAGTTCAAATATGTATGTAGTGTTATCTTTTTGCAAGTGTACCAGCAAACCGACTTGGCTACACCTGTAAAATCAGCACGAAGTGGGCAGAGATGGTAAACAGATGTGCAGGGAAACCAGGTTGTCTGCTCACGTGGCTTTGTTTATGTTTTCTGAGGGACGTTTGGCCCCTCTGCTGCTGACTGATGTATATGGTGTTGTGTGTGATATATGAGAGAGTGAGTCTGCATGCTTTAGAAAGGCCGTATAAATCACTGAGAGGTCAGACGTAATTGTTAAGAATGCTTTTTTTCCATCGCACTGAGACCCCAGAGGCTTCGTCCTCATGTGCTTTCACTCACAGTCCAGCATGATCGCATTAGTATTCATAGGTGTTTTCATGTAAAATGCTCATCATTGTGGGGAGCCTCTTAACTGTGTACTTTTACAATGTGTGTGTGCGATAGTGCTGCACGATATTGGAAAAAAGGTACATTGCAATATTTAGTTTTTATGCTATATATATATGTATTGTGATATTGATGTAATTTTATAAGATGATTTAAACCACTCTGTTTGGGAAGAAATAATTTTACATGGTGATAATTTTGTAGGCTCCAGTTTCCCCCACAGTTCAAAAACATACAGTATAGGTCAATTGAATAAACTAAATTGGCTGTACTGTATATGTGTGAGTGTGTGTGTATGGATGTTTCCCAGTATTGGGTTGCAGCTGGTCGGGTATCCGCTCTCCAAAACGTGCTGGATAAGTTGGCGGTTCATTCCGCTGTGGAGACCCCTAAAGAATAAAGGGACTAAGCCGAAAAAAACTAAAATAAATGAATTAATGATAATTTTGTAGGCCAGGGGTGCTCAACCCTGTTCCTGGAGAGCCACCCTCCTGCAGATTTCAGTTGCAGCCCTGATCAAACACACCTGAACCAATTAATTACGACCTGAACAGCACTTGATAATTACAGGCAGGTGTGTTGGATATGGGTTGCAACTGAAATCTGCAGGAGGGTGGCTCTCCAGGAACAGGGTTGAGCACCCCTGTGGCATTAAAGGCAGTGCATTTATTAAAGTAAACAAATTATGTACAATAGAACAAAGATGTGAATGAAATGGACAGCGCTTTATGGATTTATTGGTATTCTAACAGTAATGAGGTAAAATAAAAATGTAATGTAATCAAACAATGCAATCAAATGTAAAATAACAGTGTCATTGTAATAAAAAATACAATTTATCTTTGGGAAAGCTACATCTTTTATCATTTGTTGTGCTCAAATGGTTTAAACTAGCTTGAAATGTTAGTCACATATCTTAAATTAATTAACTTAATCATTGGGTTAATTATAATCAGGTGGTGTAGTGGGTAGCACGATCGCCTAACAGCAAGAAGGTTGCTGGTTCAAGCCTCGGCTGTGTCAGTTGGCATTTCTCCCCGTGGTTGCGTGGGTTTCCTCCGGGTGCTCCGGTTTCCCACCCAAGTCCAAAGACATGTGGTACAGGTGAACTTGGTAGGCTAAATTGTCCGTAGTGTTTGAGTGTGAATGAGAATGTATGGATGTTTCCAAGAGATGGGTTGCAACAGAATGGGGGTCCGGTGCGTGAAACATATGCTGGATAAGTTGGAGGTTCATTCCTCTGTGGCGACCCCAGATTAATAAAGGGCTAAGCCGAAAAGAAAATGAATGAATGAATAATTAGAACTTAACATTGCAGATTCTGCGATGTGACTGTTGCATATTTCCACATTGTGATATCAGTGCTGAAAATATATATTTGCAATCCTTGTGTTTGTGTGTCTAAAAAATGGTGGGTCGTTGTAACCCAATGTCGTGTCAAATATAAAAATGTAATTCAAAATTATTTGATGTTTTGTATTTTTTGACCCAATGTTTGGTTATGACAACTGAGCAATTTTTATAGTGTAACTTTATATATTTATGTAATATCTAATATTATTTGATATTATGCATGTGAACTTTAATGGTCCTATAAATCTGTATATTATAAATATACACTGTAAAACCCAAATGACAACTTTATCAAATGAAATGAATGTAGTTTACTCAAAATCCACTGAAAGTTAATTCTACAAATTTGAAAAGAGTTTTGAACTCAGTGTTGAAGGTACACTGCAAAAAACGATTACGTAAAAAAGTGAGTAAACCCACTGCCTTAAAAATGATGAGTTGATGTTTGTAAAACATTATAAGTACTTTTTGTTATAACTTAGAACAGTTTAGGTCACTTAATTTTTATAATTATGCACATTTCTATAGTTTATGTACATAATAATTTGAAGACAATGAGTTTACTCACTTTTTCAACTAAATGATTTTGACAGAGTAATGAGTTAATTATACCTCATAACTTTAACTTAAAAGAAGTAAGTTCACAGTACTCATATAGATTAGTTTTTAACTCAAATAGTTTGTAGCAATGGGTTTTCTCAAAGGGTTTGAGTTGCTTTAACTTATTGGGTTTTACAGCACTCAGTTGGTTTGAGTTCTCTTAATTTTTTGGGTTGTATTGTGCTCAAATTGCTTCGTTTACTCAAATAGATTAAGTTCACAGTACTCATTAATATTAGTTTTTGAACTTAAATGGTTTGTTGCAATCGGTTTCCTCAAATGGTTTGAGTTACCTTAATTTATTGGGTTTTGCAGTGTAGAAACAATAAATAATAATATATATAAAATGTAATAATATATTAGGACAAAGAAAATTTGATTGTAATAATATTTCTAAGGGCGTCACGGTAGCGCAGTGGGTAGCACAATCGCCTCACAGCAAGAAAGTCACTGGTTTTTGTTCGCTTCTGTGTGTAGTTTGCATGTTCTCCCTGTGTTTGCATATGTTTCATCCGGGTGCAGTTTCCCCCACAAGTCCAAAGAAATGCAGTATAGGTGAAATGGGTAAGCTAAATTGTCTGTAGTGTATGTGTGTGTATGGATGTTTCCCAGTAATGGGTTGCAGCTGGAAGGGCAACCGCTGCGCAAAACATATGCTGGATAAGTTGGTGGTTCATTCCGCTGTGGTGACCCCAGATTAATATTATTATTAATAATAATAATAATATTTTTTATTTTATTTTATTTATTAATATAAAAATATATGAATAAATTTATATATATATATATAAAATATGTATATCTGCATCTGAATTAATTTATATATATATATAAAATATTATATTATTAGTATATTTGTATTATTATTATTATTATTGTTATTATTGTTATTATTATTATTGTCATCATTATTGTTGTTTTTGTTGTTATTATTATTTTAATAAATATTAAAACATTTTTTAAGGTACAGATGTTATATATATAAATGTATTCATATTTTTTATTATTTATTTATTTAAGTAAATTTGGTATATTTTTGGAAATAAATTTAACTGATTTTTGGGTTGAAATATGAAATATGGCCTGGACATATGTTTGCAATAATAACAAATTTATCTTCAAATGCCTAAGAAAAACAACAAGGTTGTGTTGCCCAATTTTTTCCATCTCTCTTTCTCTCTGTTTTTCCACCTTATCTCTTCTCTCCTCTTTCTGTCAAACACACGCAGACATAAATGCTAACAGTCATTAGATGAAGGCAGTTGTTGATGAGAGGGTGTAAGAATGTAGGTTGTAAACCGTGTGTTAATTTTGTAACCCAAAACCACATGTTTCACTAGTACAACAAACGTACTCATAATTCCTCCTTAAACCCAAAATGTGGCAAAGCTTAGCATTTCGTGGCTAATGGGGATGATCTTTATATAAGAACTCCTGATGTTTGGTGGTTGGCTGGAATGTTTTTGCCAGATGTTGCATCTTCCTCTTTTTCCTTCTCTCAGATGATTCATGAGCTTGTCTCTCAATAATCAGTTCCCGATTTCTGTCCCATATTTCCACTTTGCCAAAAGAGGTTCCCTATGTATTCTCATGATAGTAATATCGAATGATCTGCTATCTAATGATGAGCATTATTTATGGGGCTGTTTTTCTCATCCAAGTGAATTTAGGAATATAAATGTTTAGAGCTGGTGACAGCATTGTTCACTATATGTTGGCTATACGTGAAATCTCTCTTAAGACGGCTTGTTAGCAGGTTTTTCAGCTTAGCATTCATACTGTACACACACAAGAGGATTCACATTTATAATTTGTCATAGAGTAATTTTGTGTGTGCACCAATGTTATTTTAGTCGACTAAATCTAAGACTAAAACTAGTGCTCAAAAACATTTCTATTAACTGAAATAAAATAAAACGTTCACAATAAATGATCTAACAACAAAATGCAAAACAACAACAACAATTAAAAAGTAACAACAGCCACTGAAAAACAAGCTAAAATAATTTAATATTTAATAAATAAATACATGCATATTTTAATTTCTCTTTTATTTATTTTTCCTTGTATCCTATTGTTTTATTATTCTTATTACTATTTTCATCTTGTCTTATGTATATACACTACCTGACAAATGTCTTGTCGCCTATCCAAGTTTTAGGAACAACAAATAATAACTTGACTTCTAGTTGATCATTTGGTGTCAGAAGTGGCTTATATGAAAGGCAAAGGCCTCTAGATTATGCTTATTATACCAAAATAAAATATGATCATGCCTTGTTCATTTTTAATTATTTAATTAGGACAGTAAGGTCTGACTTTACTTAGACAGAAGTCTTGTCACTTAACAGAAATAATGTACAGTATAGAATATAAAGTCATGGTGCAGTGGAAACCGAATTAATATTGTGTATGACTCCCATGAGCTTGGAGGACTGCATCCAAACATCTCTGCAATGACTCAAATAACTTAAATTCATCAGGAATGGCAAAGAAAGCGTTCTTGCAGGACTCCCAGAGTTAATCAAGATTCTTTGGATTCATCTTCAATGCCTCCTCCTTCATCTCACCCCAGACATGCTCAATAATGTTCCATTCTGGTGACTGGGCTGGCCAATCCTGGAGCACATTCACCTTCTTTGCTTTCAGGAACTTTGATATAGAGGTTGAAGTATGAGAAGGAGCGCTATCCTGCAGAAGAATTTGCCCTCTCCTGTGGTTTGTAATGTAATGGGCAGCATAAATGTCTTGATACCTCAGGCTGTAGATGTTGCCATCCACTCTGCAAATCTCTCGCACACCCCCATACTGAATGTAACCCCAAACCATGATTTTCCCTTCAGCTTTTCCCTTTCTTTCAACGTTTTTTGTGAGAATCTTGGGTCCATGCAGGTTTCAGCAGGTCTTCTGCAGTATTTGTGATGATTGGGATGCAGATTACCAGATGATTCATCAGAAAAATCTACCTTCTTCCACTTTTCCAAATGATCAACCTTTGATAATTCAGTGACTAAGCCGAAGGAAAATGAATGAATGAAATAAACTAGAATTACTAAAACTGAAACTAAACATGTAAAAACAACGTGTTAATAAAATAAAAAATAAACTAAAACAGCCAAAACTACTAACAAACTAAAACTAAACTGAAACAAACAGCAGATTTAAAATAGTATTGATATAAATATTCATTTAAAAATGCAAAACTTGAATGACCTTGGTGTACTCATACTGTATGATGTTCAGTGAAAAGAGTGTCCAAAAGTTGAGACTAGACAGATGTTTTTCCACGTGCTTCGTGAAGTTGGTTAACTACCAGGAGTAAAGCATGGGTTTTGGTATCTGAGCCCATCTGGCACGTTTTGGACAGCCACAAAATTGGTCGTCTTGAGAGTTTAAAATCACTAGACGTCTAAATCTCCTCCGAATCCTAGCATCTGAGAAACGAAAGTGTCTTTATTTTGTATGATGTCAGTCCAGTCTAGATTGTTTCAGTTATGTGAATACAGAGCTTTATGTTACTATAACAACTAAGAAAAATAGTGAAATAGCTTGGAGTCATTAAGAATGTAGGTTGTTTCCAGAGGACGTGGGTTAACATTTCATCCAGTATTTCTCTATGGGGCATTGTCTCCGTTTTACCTTAACCACTCTGAACTCCTTCACCCTCTCGGCTGGTTTCTGGTGAAGATTGAACACTGGCTTGAAGAACTGTAAAGGGCAAGAGACTGGAGAAGCAGCTGTCCAATCCAAACCATCTACTGTATGAGGTTTTGGTTCACACGGCAGATGCGCACAAGATGAATTTAGGTGGAGGGGTTTTTAGCCAGATGGTTTATTCTGTAAACGGTTGTCAGGTCAAAAAGGGTTTAATGCATTTTGCATTGCCAGTAGTTTCCTATACATCTACTCATTCTGTGGCTGAAAATCTGACCTGTGGCTCACAGAAGTAGCTGTAGATGTGTTTTTACAGACAAATAGATCCGTCATGCACATGATTATACTTTAATATCTTTTTAACATAAAATGTGTTCTTTTTACTTTTTGTTTATAGTTTTTTAAAAAGGAAAAGATTAAAAGATAATCAGGCCTGACTCAACATGAATGCTGTTTTTCAGCAGGTTCCTGCTCTGCAGAACATAAAAACATACAGACACACTTGCCATCTCATCCATCCAGTGGTGTAAAGTAACTAATTTAAAATACTCAAACTACCGTAATTGAGTAGTTTTTCTCAGGAGTTGTAATTTACTGAGTAGTTTTAAAAATGTGGACTTTTACTTTCCCTTGAGTACATGTTTAGTGCAGTATCGGTACTTTTACTCCACTACTTTCCTTCAACCTGCAGTCACTACTGTATTTCTTTCTTGTCTATGGTCATTGTCTAAAGTAGAGAAATCAGTCCTGTGATTCCTGTCCAATTAAATCACACATAGATAGTAAATCACATCATACTGAACAACCTCAAGACATGGGCGCTTTATAAATGCAGCAAACCTTTTGAAAACATTAAAAATGTCCAAGAAGATGTCCAAAATCTGTACACGCAATGATCCAGAGACTGTTTATAGACTGCATGTCACTGAAAATGATGGATGTCGACTGTATGATGACTGAAATCACCAAACAGCCTTAAACAATCACTAAATGGAATGAATGAAGAATGGAAGGAAGGGCCAAATAAAAGGAAGGACCAAACAAGGAATGGAAGGAAGGATCGAAGAACCAAATAAATGAAGGAAGGATTCAAGGAAAGACTGAACAAACTAAGGAAGGAAAGAAGGAACGAATGAATGAACAAGGGACCTAATGAAGGAAGGAACAAAAATATGGAAGAAAGAATGAGTGTACAAATGAAGGGAGGAAAGAAGGAAGGACCAAACGAATGAAGGAAGAATTCAAGGAAGGACTGAACAAACTAAGGAAGGAAGGAACGAACAAATGAATGAATGAACAAAAGGACCTAATGTAGGAATGAACAAAAATATGAGTGAACAAACGAGTGAACGAAGGAAGGAGGGAACAAACAAATGAATAAAGGAAGTAGAGAACAAACAAATAATTGAAGAAAAGTTGGAAGGAACGAACGAAAATAGGAAGATCCCAAAATACACCACATGTTGTTTGTGCAGGGATGTGTAAACGTAACATTTTGTAAACGCATCAACTTTTCTACAGCGTAATACTCACTATTCTCTACTCTTGAGTACTTTTAAAAGGTCTACTTTTTACTCATACTTTGAGTAATATTTACTACAGATACTTTTACTCTACTTGCACTACATTTTTGGGCAAGTAATGGTACTTTTACTTGAGTATGATTTTTCAGTACTCTTTCCACCACTGCATCCATCAACACGTAAGAACAGTACAAACAATTACCAAACATACAAAATAGAAAGAAGCAGGCTACTACCTCAGTGGCTACAGTGATAGTTGACCATCAGATGACGAGCATGGGATTTTATAAGAAGCCTTAATGTTGGTATTGTTTTTAGATGTTGTGGGATCTCATTCCAGGCTTTTGTGAATACATAAAAGAAAGATATGTCTGTAACAGTTTTTAAAAGCTGGTAATGGCAAACATCCATTTGTTGCAGATCTGGTGGAACGATCAGTCCTTGTGTTAAGTTTTGGTACCAAAGCACAAAGAGCTGCTGAGGTAGCACTATTTAAGGTTTGATAGTACAGTTATTGTGGGCATATCACTTATTTTCACATCCCAATGTTGACAGGTATGCATTTGATACCATTTTGATGACATGCGACCAACATTAAGAGGTGAAAATTCAATCTACCCGCTTACACAGACACAAGTGCTGAATCTGATTTGAGTACTTCGGATTCTGGAGGCTATAATAAATTGTCTAATGGGTATTTTGAGCTGAGGGTTTACAGACACATTCTGGAGACACCAAAGGCTTATCTTACATCTTGTAAAAGGGGTAAAATAGGTGCCCTTTAACTCTTCTCTAGAGAGTTTAAGTTGTTTGAACAAGCAGAAAAACTCCTTTTTTGAGTGCTTTTTGTAAAGCATAAAGAGACAGCAACGGTATCATTTTGCACTATCCACTATGTAAACTTGCACTATGAATCTTTTTCAAGCTAATATTGTTCAATTGGATGGCTAAGTGCATAAAACGACTAGAGATTTTAATTGAAAACTGTCTTGCCTATACACCCTCTCTTAGTATAAATACTGAAACTGTGTGTTCACCCCTACAAAAACACAATTAAAAAACAAAACAAAAATGTTTTGACAGACCCGATACGCACTTCACAGACAAAATGACTGTCCTCAAATGCAGAACAGCACGTCTGCCCTCAGATCTCATGATTTATGTGATTAGCAGAGGAAATGCATTGCGTGGTTAAAGCACTGAATGTCTCCAGCTCTCTGAATGTAAACAAGTCCAAATGACTACCTTGCATCTCGGCGGCAAACCAGTGGCCACTTGAAAGCGCTAGAGAGTCTTCAAAGCAGACAGTGGGAATGCCAACGAAAGGTTCGGTTAAGGATTCTTGCATTTTATTTATTTTATTTAGTTTTTTTTTTCTTGCTCGGGCTGTGTTTGAGTCGAGTTTTAATAGATCCCAGAGCTTTAGGGGGCTGTGTATCCTGTTTGTGTGTGCCATATGGGTTTAAGTGTGTGAGAGGCCAGTCAGTATAACAGGCCATGAACAGTGCAAGTGTAATTATTCCTCACTGTCTGACTGCTCTTGTTTCTCTCGCTCTTTTAGGATTCTGCTTTTCTTTCCACTGTAATAGTTTACAGAGATGTTCCTAGTGCACTTCCAAGTCATGTCATTTTTTCAAACAGGCTCCTTGGTTTTTAGGTCAGTCCTTAAATATTGTTTATTGCCAAATTTTATATGTGGGTCAAAGACAAAAATGTGCAATACAGCTTTGTTTAATTATTAATTATGATGATGATGATGATGATGATGACGATGACGATGATTATTATTATTATTATTATTATTATCATTTATTATTATTATTATTAGTATTCATTTATTTTATTTTTGGCTTAGTCCCTTTATTAATCTGCGGTTGCCACAGCGGAATGAACCGCCAACTTTTCCAACATATGTTTTACGCAGCAGATGCCCTTCCAGCTGCAGCCCATCACTGGGAAACGTCCATACACACTCATTCACACACATACACTACAGACAATTTTTGGACTCGGTGGGGGGGGGACCGGAGCACCAGGAGGAAACCCACATGAATCCACGCGGTGAGAACATGCAAACTCCACACAGAAATGCCAACTGATCCAGCCGAGGCTCGAACCAGCGACCTTCTTGGTGTGAGGCGATCGTGCTACATTGTGAAAGACTCTATTTAAAGGGATAGTTCACCCCAAAATGAAAATTCTGCCATCATGTATTCATCTTTTACTTGTTCCAAACTTATTTGAGTTATTTTTGTTCTGTTGAACACACAATAAGATATTTTGAAGAATGTTGGAAACCTGTAACCATTGACTTCCATAGCTGGAAAAACAAATACTATGGAAGTCAATGGTTGCAGGTTTTCAGCATTCTTAATTCACTGATATTTAACATGATTATATTTTGGATTCTGACTGGCTGTTGGTGTTTTAGTTTATTAGATAAGAAACAAATCCCAATGATATTGTTTTTTTATCGAAGTTTTGGTCTCTGCTGTTGTTTTACAATTAGAATTTTTTTTTAGAAATCTGTCTTTTTTGTCCCTTATTATCTTAAAGGGATATTTCAACCAAAATTTTAATTTACTCACTATTTACTCTCTCAAGTGCTTCAAGTGCTTCTCAGGTTTCTTTATTCAGTCGAACACCAAAGAAGATATTTTGAGGAAAGCTGAAAACCTGAAACCATTGAATTCCACAGTAGAAACCATAAATGTAAGCCAATGGTTACAGAAATGAACCACCAACTTATCCAGCATATGTTTTACGCAGCGGATGCCCTTCCAGCTGCAACCCATCTCTGGGAAACTATTATTATTATTATTATTATTATTATTATTATTATTATTATTATTATTATTAT
>CAIGQQ010031496.1:6283149-6303257 GCA_903798035.1 Danio albolineatus
TTATATTATATTATATTATATTATATTATATTATATTATATTATATTCATCAATTTTCCTTTGGTTTAGTCCCTTTATTCATCTCCACTCTTTATTAATCAGGGGTCACCACAATGGAATTAACAGCCAACTTATCCAGCATATGTTTCCAGCTGCAACCCAGTATTGGGAAACATCCATACACACTCATTCACACACATACACTACGGCCAATTTAGTTTATTCAATTCAACTACAGCACATGTTTTTGGACTGTGGGTGAAACCGGAGCACCTGGAGGAAACCCACACCAACACTTAGAACTTAGACTTACACTTTTACACATAAAATGCTAACTGACCCAGCCGGGGCTCGAACCAGTGTCCTCCTTCCTGTGAGGCGACAGTGCTGCTAGCCACTAAGCCACCATGACACCCATATATAGTTTCACTTATACCATATGTAATAACTTATACAGTATAAAATGTTTATAATATTGTAGAATGCATTTCTTCTTAATCATTTTTATTTTACACAATATTTGTTTTTACCTCCAAACACATTCTTTTATGAGGTTGGAAATTCATATTTTTGACCCTGAAATACATTTTGAAATATATTTTGGTACATGAAGCAGGTTAATATATTTTCGTTTTCAAGAATACCTTTTATTAAGCCTCACAAATTACAAAATATATGTTTAGCATGTGTTTAAAATATATTTTAGAGAGAAAAAAATACTGTATAGTGAACTTACAACGTTAACAGTTTACTGGCAGCAGTTCACCAGTAACTTACTGTAAATCAATTACAGAAAAAAAATGCTGTATTTGCATTTACAGCACCTGTTATCTTGGTGTATTTGTATTTACAGTATTGAAAATCTTTACTGTAAAATGTGCATGGGATGATAACCGTTTTTAAGGTCAAGGTTTTCCAACATTTTCTGTAATACCGTTCCTGAGGTATTATTTTATTCTTTTTATTAAATAATTTTATTTTAGTTTAAGGACAATAGTATGTCCAGCAGAGAAAATATCCAAAGATGCTGTTTTAAATAGTAAAGAAATCTGTGTTTTTGAAAATAATGAAGACAGCAGAAGTAAATGATTTATTGTAATTATTTAGTCTGACATATTTACTGCTTCAAAATATTATCAATCTTTCAAAAAATAAAATATATTGTGTACAATGGTGAAAAAAGGTTTTGTTTTTTACCCAGACATTTAAAAATAATATATTTTAGAGCAGTAATCACAATACCATGAAACCGTGATATTTTTTTCCAAGGTTACCATACAGGCAGAAACTTACTGTATACCGGCCCATGCCTACTGTAAAACATACAGTAATTTTCATAATGCAACTTTAAAATACAGTAACATCCTGCATAACTGTCCTCCAATGAAATGCATTATAAAATACTGAGTAATTTACAAAGAATTTTGATAATTCTTGTTTTATTGACTATGAAAAATAGTAGGATCACCAATCTCTAGGATCACGCATCACATTTTGTTGTTGTTTTTGTTGTTATTATTTTTATTGCTATTTGATGAAGTAACCCTTTGAGTTCGAGATTGAGCTGTTGAGTTGGTGATAAAGGTTTCAGACAGATAGTAACTGATGTTTTTGTGCTATCTGAAGCAGAGCAGCAGTCGGCCTTCAGAGGAGTTGTCTATGTGCAGAAGGGTAGATAGTGTAGACAGACCATTGCATACACACATATGGTCATATATAAACAGGATGGAAGGGTTTTGTTCTGTAATGAAATTGCGATCTTTGTATAGTTTCTGTTTCCTGGACCTGAAAGCAATGGATTTACTGAGCATTTGATGAATTGGAACATTTATGTTGAGGGTTTAAATTAGATTAAAGGGTGTGTTCAATTCTCACGAGCAGCACAGAAGACAACATAACTTCTGAGAAAAACCCCACCGACTCACACAGATGTTGGAGAATCAGTTATGGCTGCTCTGAGAACAGGCATTTTGACAGACGCAACTAATCAACTGCAGAAATTGAGATGTTCGTTCTCAAGAATATAAATATGCAATTATAAAAGCAATCTACATATTTCAAATTTGTTCAACACTGTGCTTGGGTCAAAAATTACAGTGGTTTATATAATATAATAATAAAATATAAAATATTAAATATAAATATATAAAGATAAATATAAAAAATAATAATGAAACTATTATTATTATTATTAGTAGTAGTAGTAGTAAGAGCAAAAGCAATAAAATAATAGTAAAAATAATGATTGATTGCTGTTTGTTTATTATTATTATTATTATTATTATTATTATTATTATTATTATTATTATTATTTATTGTTCTATAATAATAATAATAAGTATTATTATTATTGTATTGTTATTATTATTATTGTTGTTGTTGTTGTTCTATAATATTATTATTATTAATAATAATAATAATAATAATAATTGTACAATAATAATAATTGTACAAAAATAAAAATAATGATAATAATAATAAGTATTATTATTATTTTACTATTATTATTATTAATTATTAATAATATTGTACTAATATTATTATTGTACAATTATTATTATTATTATTATTATTATTTTAATTATTATTATAGGCTTTCCATAAATATATTAAATAGTTAAATAAAATAAATAAATAAATAACATTCGATTTGGGAATGTTGTTTTCACCTTATTCCATATACAGTGATGTGGAAAAGTGTTTACCCCCTTGTTTCCCTATTTATTTGCATGTGTCGCACCTTAATGTTTAAGACTTAAATAGGACCTGGCTGACAAAGTGAAGTATACCAAAAGATCCTCAAAATCTAAATATCATGCAGAGATCCAAAGAAATTTAAAAACCAACGAGAATTTCCTGATCTACCAGTCTGGAAAAGGGTTATGAAGCCATTTTAACACTTTGGGACTGCAGTGAACCAACAGTGAGAGCCATTATCTACAAATGGCAAAAACAGGGAACAGTAGAGAATTTTCCCAAGAGTGGCCAGCCGACCAAAATAACATCAAGTGTGCAGCCAGCAACTCATCCAAGAGATCACAAAAAATAAAAACCACAACAATATCCAAAGAACTGCAAGCCTCACCTGCCTCAGATAAGATGAGTGTTCATGACTCCACCATAAGAAAGAGACTGGTTTGCATGGCAATGTTCCAAGACGAAAACCACTGCTGAGCAAATAGAACATAAAGGGTCATCTCAGTTTTGCCAGAAAGCATTTTGATGATCCTCAAGGCTTTTAGGAAAATACTCTGCACAGCAAAAATTCCAGTGTTAAATATACAATGTGATTTGTTTTGGTGTCGTTCAGTGTTAAACCGGAGTACATTTTAATCCACGAGTGTGAAAGAGTATATTTATACGTTTTTCTGTTATGTGTTAATCTTTTAACTCAATATGCAGAGTATTTCCCACTAGTGATGGGAAGTCCAGGTTTTTTCCTCAAACCTATTCTTTCGGACAAACAGTGATCAAACCAGTATTACGAGTCTTGATGATATAATAAATTATAAGATATAATAACTTTATTCTCTTTAGAAGCAGTGTACTATATGCACTCATTAGCTTACATACACATGCAAGATCCATTAATGAATGAAAAGATTAATGAACATTTAATAAATCAAAGTATTTTTGACATATTTGATCACTGTTATGTCACACACACCAATTGATAATATAGGAAAAAAGGTAATATATATTAACACTTTGAAGGGTAACACACACTCCAGTTGGAAGTAAGAATAAACTCTTACTGTGTTAAAATGAACTCTGTGAGTGATGTACAAATCTCACACTTTAGAAAGTGTTATTTTAACTCCAACATGGAGGGAGTCATATGTACACCCAAGGAGTGTTAAGTTGAACTCAAATTGAGTTAAATGTACACTGATTTTTTTTGCTATGTGTGAACTAATGAGTACTTTTTGGAAGGTGTGTGTCTCATTATGTTTGGTGTAAAAGTAACACAGCATTTCAGAAAAAGAGCACCATACCAACAGTAATATGTGATGGTGGTGGTAGTGTGATGATCTGGGGCTATTTTGCTGCTTCAGCACCTGGAAGACTTGCTGTAATAAATGGATCCATGAATTCTGCTGTAACCAAAATATCCAGAAGGACAATGTCCAGCCATCTGTAAGTGACCTCAAGCTGAAGCAAACTTGGGGTCTGCAGCAAAACAATGATCCAAAGCACACCAGCAAGTCCACTTCTGAATGGCTGAAGAAAATCTAAATGACGGCTTTGGAGTGGCCTAGTCAAAGTCCTGACCTGTATCCAATTGAGATGCTGTGGGATGAACTTAAAAAGGGGTTCATGCTCCAACCCTCCAATGGGGCTGAATCATAACAATTCTGAAAAGATGACTGAGCCACAGTGCTGTAACAGACTGAGTGCAAGTCTTAAAAAAATGCTTGACTGCAGTTGTTGCTGCAGTGGCCCAACTGATAATTATAGGGTGCAAAAACTTTTTCACACAGGACTATGGAGTTTTGTATTTAGTTTTCAATTAATAATAAAAACCTTCGTTTCTAGCTTTGTGTGTTTGTGTTATCTTTAACTAATATTTAAATTAGATTGATGATCTGAAACATTAAAAAGTGACAAAGATACAAAAAAAAGAGAAAAGAAAGCAGTAAGGGGGCAAATACTTTCCCGTCTCTGTATAATATTATTCTCAATTACTGACCTGCTTCCATTCTTTGATATAATACTCAAGCGTGGTGCAGTAGATCTTTTGACAGATTTTTTAATGCAACATGACAGTCCTGTAACACAGCCATCAATGACTGTCAACTTATTTGCCTTTACACGAAGCAACTGGTGTTTTTAATTGGAATTCTAGATTCCCAGATTCCTCCATAGGGTGTTGTATCCGTTCAGATGGAAACAAAGCCAATGATGGGAGAGGAGAGCAAGAAACAAAAGAGCGGGGGAGAATCTGCATTTTGGGATAGCTCGATTTTCACAGTCTCACGGTTTTTGGCCTATATAACAGGGAATTATTATTATAAAGTATTATTTATTACCCCTATAAAACTCACTCTTATAAAGGATTTAAACACAGTTGTGTGGCAATAGTGTGTGATTATAGCCAGCCTCCAATGGTAAAAATTAATTAATTATATTTTTTTATAATCACACTTGATAAAAAGGGTCCGCAGAAACACTTTGATTGACATTCTCTCTTTGTACATGCCATCAGATTGGGAAATTAGTGACAATCTCTCCCTCATTAGCATAAACAGCCCTGAGTGAGAAGCAGCCATCCGCTATTAGAGTTTTGACCTGCAGAAGATAATGTCAGTGACTAAGAGGACTATAAATGTGTTTTAGCATGCACTAATGAACACGAGTCTCCATAGACTGCCTTCTTCTGAGACACGTCTTTTCACATTTTTAGTTTTTCACACAGATAATGTTAGTCCTGTTTTGAATCTGCCGCTATGCTGACACATTTATAGCTCCGCCCTCTTTTGAAAAGAGCACAATCTCATTTGATGCTCATTTGATCTGTGGTTTGGTTCATTTGGTCCAAACCAAGGGCAACAAATGAAACGTTGTTGCATTTTTCGGCCGTTTTGGGTCCTTTTCTTACCACACTGATTGCTTTAGTCTGAACCAGTTGAAAAGAGCCAAAATGCAGTCATGTGACAAAATCCACATCATTCATTGGCCAGATGGTATTGAACGTATTTCCTAAACTGATTTTTGATTGGTCAGAATTAACGTGCAGAAAAATACCAGTGGAACTCCTGTAAACAAGTACAGGAGTAACCGTAAACAAACCGGCAGAGTACAAGAGAACAAGAAAACCAACAGGCAGACACAAAATCATGCTTTTTACTATGGAAGGACGACTGCGCTGGCTGATTGTGTCCCTGGTCATAGTATACTATATAGTTCGTATACATCACTTTAGACAAACTTTACATTTTGAGAATGAAGCGCAGCTGCAGCTTGAAAACAATGTTTTAATGCATTGCAAACAACAAAGGTGCATTGCAAGTCACTTCAGAAGGAGACATGAATTTATTTTGCTAAATTGCGACATGGTAATTTTCTGGAAATATTATCAATGATCCATCAAGTAATCACTTGATTGAGTTGAGTTGAAACTTCATTTGAAGAGTTCATACTTAGATAATGCTTAACTGTTTTAGCAGGTTTGGCATGGTGTACCAAGAGAGAACCCTGAGCTCGGAGATAGATGCCTGTCAATGAGCATTAGGAGGGATACGAGATCAGGTAGTTCTTGATAACTTCCAAAGGGCAGACCGGCAACTGCACCAGTGTGTACGTATTAGGTGCTTGTGACTTTGACTTGCGTTACATGTCTTTAGACTATGGGTGGAGACCAGGGTACCCGGGAATAACCCACATAAATACGGGGAGAACATGAAAACTCTGCACAGAGAGTGTCGACTGGCTCAGTTAGTGTTTGAACCAACGACCTTCTTGCTGTGGGGCAACAGTGCTAGCCTGACCTGCTGTGTCACCCAATCCTAGAATTGAGGAGGAGGGAGAAGGGATGGATGGGGGTCTTCCAAAACGAAGATGAGGAAAGACGTTTAGACTGGATATTTATGTTAAATTTGGAATGATCCGATTGGCTAGCTAGTGATTAGTGATAGGGATCAGCTGCAGTCAAGCCTATCCTGTGCTCATCTCGAAATTAGTTTGTGAAACTTCATATAGAGACATCAGAGACTTACATCTTGTAAAAAGAGGCATAATAGGTCCCTTTTAAAAGGAAAACAATTTTTTAAAACGATAAAACCTAGTTTTATTCTTGACTTTTTCAATAACCTAGCAGTGTGTATGTCGAAAAACTAAGCTATTTGTTCATCGATCAAAATACCCTAATATTTATTTAAAAAATCAATAAATCATTGAGTTTCAGATCCCACAGAATGGCATCAGAGAGGTGGGGAAGCAGATTTGTGAAGGAGAAAAGACGTGAGGAGTGAAACTCTGTGTGAACGTGTCAGTGGTTTTTTTTTTCCACAACCACTGTTTTGAGTTAAACCATGACAAAGAGCTCCATTGAACATCATTTGTCTTCTTGGAAACTCACGGCCTCTTCATTGATGTTAAGGAAGATTTGCTTTTAAAGCAGTGTTGCAGGTTAAATGCAGGTGAAACCCTCATCAGCATCTCATGCCTCAGATACGAACCACAAAATAAAACAAGTCGCAAGACAGATGAAACATGCAAGAATGATCAGGTTAGAAGGGTTTTAAGTTTCACAGATCACCAACATCATTATTGTTTTACTGTAGTAACCAACACATGCTCAGGCATCATTTTTCAGAAACTGCCGAGTAAAAATTATTAGCCATCCTGTGAGATTTTTATTATATTCTAAATATTTACCAAGTGATGATTGAAAGGAAATTTTCACCGTATTTCTTATAATATTTATTTCTTTTGGTGGAAGTCTTATTTTTTATAGTTTGCCTGGAATAAATCAGTTAAATTTTTTTGTAATGTAAAGTAAAATGTAATATATTGTGTGTATTTATATAGCACATCTATCATGTATGGCCGTACAGTCAAAGTGCTTCACAATCATGAGGCGGCGTCTCTTCACACCACCACCAGTGTGCAGCATCCACTTGGATGATGCAATAGCAGCAACATGACAATAGCACCAATGCGCTTACCACACACCAGCTGTTGATGGAGTGGAGAGATAATGATAGAGCCAATTCATTGGATAGGGGATGATTTGGAGGCCATAATGGGTAAGGGCCAATGGAGGGAATATGGACAGGGTTTCATCCCTTTTTTTTACGAGAAGTGCCATGGCATTTTGTAATGACCACAGAGAGTCAAGACCTCAGTTTAACATGTCATCCGAAAAATGTTGCTCACTGATAGTATAGTGTTCACTTCCATATAATGGGGTATTAGGACTTACACAGACCACAGGCTGAGCGCCCCCTTCTGGCCTCACTAACACCGCTTCCAACAGCAACCTAGTTTTCCCATGTGATCTCCCATGCAGGTACTAACCAGGCTCAGCCCTGCTTAGCTTTAGTGAGTAACCAGCCTTGGGCTGCAGGGTGATATGGCTGGATTTTAGCAATTTTAAGCTCAATTTTATTAAACTCTTTAAAACACAAAATTCTGATTGGCTACAAAATAAACCGCTGTAGTCCAATAGCCTGTCTAATTAGCCAAACTTCCCTACTTAACCTAATTAACAAAGTTAAGCCTGTAAATTGCACTTTAAGCTAAATACTAGTATCTTAATACTAGTAAAATATTATGTACTGTGCACCATGGCAAAGGCAAAAGAAATTAGTTGTTAGAAATTAGTTCATAAAAATAGTATGTTTTAAAATATTTTGATACATTTTGTCAAATTTCTCAGCACATGGGCTCGGTCCGCTACGTCACTGACTGGTGTTCAGATAATCTTTTGTGGTGTTACTATTTTACACTATAAGAGTTTTCTAATTAACACTCTCTGAGTGTTGATAATGTAACTCTTTCAAAAGTGTTATTTTTCCCATATAAACTCTGTAGGATTGTTCATTTTAACGCTAAGGTAGTTAAATTAACTCTCTAAAATTTGCAGTGCAGTATGACCAAACGACATACTTTTCACGAATGTTACAATTTCATTTAGAAAATAAATGAGTAACTTTATATGTCAAATTAGATGTGCATTTGTATTTGTAGTACATGTTATGTGTCACTAATGTCAATTGTCACTGAAAATGTCAAAGAAAGCATATAGTTAAGCAACTTTTACTATGCTGTTAGGCTAATATACTGTACATGTGTTTCATCTACAAACATCCAAAATAATTTTTGTAGATGTTGCTCAAAGTCAAGCTCCTGCTGCTTTCAACTGAAGCTAACAAATATAAATTTGAAACAAAAAATGTGTGATATTATTAATGTATCATGTCCAGTTCAATCAAATCAGTCAATGTGCATATATATATACAGCTGAAGTCAGAATTATTAGCCCCCCTTTGAATTTTTTCTTTCTTTTTTAAATATTTCCCAAATGATGTTTAACAGAGCAAGGAAATTGTCACAGTATGTCTGATAATATTTTTTCTTCTGGAGAAAGTATTATTTGTTTTTTTTTTCGGCTATAATTAATGCAGTTTTAAATTTTTTAAAGACTATTTTAAGGACAAAATTATTAGCCCCTTTAAGCTATATATTTTTTCTCAAAAGTTTACAGAACAATCCATCATTATACAATAACTTGCTTAATTACCCTAACCTGCTTAATTAACCCAATTAACCTATAGTTAAACCTTTAAATGTCACTTTAAGCTGTATAGAATTGTCTTGTATAGAAAATATCTAGTCAAATATTATTTACTGTCATCATGGCAAAGATAAAATAAATCAGTTATTAGAAATGAGTTATTAAAACTATTATGTTTAGAAATGTGTTGAAAAAAATATTCTCTCTGTTAAACAGAAATTGGGTAGAAAAATAAACAGGGGTGCTAATAATTTAGGGGGCTAATAATTTATACATATATAAATAAATCCAATAAATCGCAATCAGTCTCTTGTATATTGTACACAAACAATACATTGAACATGCAGCTTATTTGCCTCATTTATCTAATACATCACTCCTGTTAATGGTATACTCTCCTAAAGGCTAATACATCCTCTTTTCGCTCTCTCACTAGCTCTGTTATTACTCTCCATTTTTCCAAGAGCACGTGCCAGCAGCTGCAAAAATAAACATCAACCTCTGACTGAGAATAGAGCGGCCAGCTTTTAGCTTGAGGTGTTTTTCTTTCAGCCAACCTGTACAGCGAACCTCATCCCTGTCCAATCAGATGACCTCCGATACACTGAGAAGGCTGTTCGAGGGTTAATTTAGCGAAACAGAAACACAGGGAGATTCTGACAGCCTCAACCCAGATGTCTTTTCATAGCTGACATGGCATAATAATAACTTCAGAAGCATGTTATATTTTATGTTCACTTTATATGAGAAATCGATTGATAAATGACTGTTTCCAAACAGGTTTCCTTCTATTTGCTGACCAAACTGGTAGTTGTATATTGGCTGAGCATGTAAATGTCATGAGGTAATTAGTGAAAGTTTTAACTATTACACATACTGTATTAAGTTTAGTTTGTATGGATGTTTCCCAGAGATGGGTTGCAGCTGGAAGGGCATCCGCTACCTAAAACATATGCTGGATAAGTTGGCGGTTCATTCCACTGTGGCGACCCCAGATTAATAAAGGGACTAAGCCGAAAATAAAATTAATGAATGAATATATTAAGTTTTAACAACCTACTTTTGGTCAGATGTCTTTTCATAATATGCTTTTTTCATAACTTACATGACATAATAATAACTCCAGAAACATGTTATAAATTTTATGTTCACTTGTTATCAAACAGGTTTCCTTATATTGGATGGACAAACTGATAGTCGTGTACTGACTGAGCACTAAAACCTTCACAAAGTAAGTAGGGAGAATTGTAAATATACACATATTATGTTTTAACAACATACTTTTGGACAGATGCCATTTCATAACTGACGTGGCATGATAAGAACTCCAGAAACATGGTTTAGATTTGATGTTTACTTTATATGTGAAATATATGTTGATAAATGATTGTTATCAAACAGGTTTCCTTATATTGGATGGTCAAACTGACAGTCGTGTACTGATTAAGCATGTAATACTAAAAATTTCACAAAGTAAGTAGTAAGAACTTTAGAGATTACACATATTATGTTTTAACAACCTACTTATTGGACAGATGTATTTTCTTGATTTTTCTTGATTTCATAACTGACATGGCATAATAATAACTCCAGAAACATGTTTTAAATTTTATGTTCACTTAATATGTGAAATCAGTTGATAAATGATTGTTATCAAACAGGTTTCCTTATATTGGATGGTCAAACTGATAGTTGTGTACTGATTAAGCATGTAATACTAAAAATTTCACAAAGTAAGGAGTGAGAACTATAAATACACACATATTATGTTTTAAAAACCTACTTTTGGACAGATGTCTTTTCTTGATGTCATTTCGTAACTGATGTGTCATAATAATAACTCCAGGAATATGGTTTAGATTTTATTTTTACTTTATATGTGAAATATATGTTGATAAATGATTGTTATCAAACAGGTTTCCTTATATTGGATGGTCTAACTCAGTGGTTCTCAAACTGTGGTACGTGTACCACTAGTGGTACACAAGCTTCCTTCTAGTGGTACGCGGAGGAATCTATGAATAATAAAGTAAAAAAATTAACACACTTTTAAGCTTTTGACGCATACGAGAACACCGATGTAATCAGTAAATTGATTTTAATAGGCTAAACCTTTTATTTAAGTGGCTGACAATAATAAATATTTTTAATTAGGAGAATTAATCTGCTTTGTTTTTGAACTGTGTAGTGCTGTAACTGCTTAATTAGGCCTACTACGCTACTGTACTTCAACACCGGTTATTATGGTGGTAGTTGGAGGCACAATTGTTTTCTGAGGTGGTACTTGGTGAAAAAAGCTTGAGAACCACTGGTCTAACTGATAGTCGTGTACTGACTGAGCATGTAATACTAAAAACTTCACAAAGTAAGTAGTGAGAATTGTAAATATACACATATTATGTTTTAACAACCTACTTTTAGACAGATGTCTTTTCTTGATGTCATTTCATAACTGACATGGCATAATAATAACTCCAGAAACATGGTTTAGATTTTATGTTTACTTAATATGTGAAATATATGATGATAAGTGGGGTTAATTTATAAACTAATAAAAATCTTATGATTGAACACAGCTGGTACCACATCAGCTCTATATTGCACCAATCAGACGAATCCTGACACACTATTACCAGAGCTTTCTACTCCGGTCATCTTCGTCTTGAAGAATTCCCCCTTCCACCCCAACTCCTCCCCTTATCTGATAGGGCGGCACGGTAGCCCAGTGATTAGCACTGTTGCCTCACAGCAAGAACGCAGCTGGTTCAGCCTCTCCTCGAGCCAGTCGGCATTTCTGTGTGGAGTTTGCATGTTCTCCCCGTGTTCGCGTGGGTTTTCCCTGGGTTCTCCGGTTTTCTCCCACCATCCAAAAAACATACTACATAAGTAAATTGACTACTTTTTAAATAGCATCTTAAGGCAACTCTAGTCAGACATATCTCAGCTCGTTCACAAGCGGGGGGAGTTCTCGAGACTTACCTGAGCTCAAACTCTCCTCTCGCCCTTTAAACGGGAGGGAGCCCCGGGCTCAAGGATATTCTGAGCTCAGGGCTCTCTCCCGGGACAGCATGCCAAATACACTTTATAATCAATCATCAGCTAAGTGTGAACTCTTGAAATGATCCTTTTTAAACAGGTTTCCTTCTATTAGGTGGGCTTGTCACTTAACTAAGTAGAAATGAAAAGCCTACTTTTGATCAGGTGTCTTTTCATAACTGACATGGCATAATAATGACTCTAGAAACATGCCTTACATTTTTTTCACTTTAAATGTGAAATCTTTTAATAAACGACTGTTTCTAAACAGGTTTCCTTCTATTGGATGGCCAAACTGATAGTCGCGTATTGGCTGAGAATGCAATAGTAAAAATTTCATAAAGTAAGTAATAGATGAATATTTAAAAAATTACACATTATGATTTAATCCGCTGCGTGAAACATATGCTGGATAAGTTGGTGGTTCATTCTGCTGTGGCGACCCCAGATTAATAAAAGAAAAGAAAATGAATGAATGAACATTGTAATTTAGGAGCCTACTTTCCATGTGTCTTTTCATAAGATGATTTTCATAACTGACATGGCATAATAATGACTCTAGAAACATGCTTTAGATTTTATGTTCACTTCATAAGTGGAGTTAATTGAAAAATGACTGTTGTCAAACAGGTTTTCTTCTATTTAATATCCAAACTGATTTATTGGCTGAGAATTTCATTAAAAATATATTTTAAAGATTACTAATATGAAGTTTTATCAACCTACTTTTGCTCAGATGTCTTTCTTGATGTCTTTTCGTAACTGACACAGCATATTAATAACTCCAGAAACATGATTTAGATGTTCACTTTATATGTGAAATCAATTGATAAACGACCATTTTCAAACAAGTTTTCTTCTATCAAACAGGTTGACCATGGTCAAACTGAGTTGTGTATTGTCTTAGCATGTACAGTCTATTTTTGGTCAAATGTCTTTTCATAACTGACATGGCATAATAATAACTCCAGAAACATTCTTCAGATTTTATGTTCACTTTATGTGTGAAATTGATTAATAAATGACTGTTTTCAAACAGGTTTCCTTCTATTGGATATTCGAACTGTAGTCGCGTATTGGCTGAGCACGTAATGATAACAATTTTATGAGGCAAGTAGTGAAAATTTTAACGATATTATGTTTTAACAACCTACTTTTGTTCATATGTCTTTTCATAAGATGACTTTTCATAGCTGACATAGCATAATAATAACTGCAGGAACATGCTTTAGATTGTAAGTTCACTTTCTATGTGAAATTGATTAATAAATTATTGTTTTCAAACAGGTTTCCTTCTATTGGTTGGCCAAACTGACAGTCGCATTCCAAACTTTATCTATTGGCTGAGAGTACAATAAAAAGAGAAAAAATTATGAAGTTAGTAGTATATCATAAAGATTACATACACAATGTTTTAACCGCCTACTTTTGGTCAGTACATAGCATTCTTTTCATTAGAAAAAGTGTAAACAAAGCAGAACATTTTAAAGGGGCTGTTCACCCAAAAACGAAAACTCTTACTCTTCACTTAATTCTTTCTTCTCACAAAAATATATAGATATTTTGAAAAAAAAAAAAACCTGGTAGCTGGCACCCATTGACCTTAATAGTAATTCCTATGGAAGTCAATGGGTGCCAGCCACAAGCACAAGCTTTAAAATACCTTCTTTTGTGTTCAGCAATAGAGTAAATGATGAGGTCATTTTCAATTTTGGGTGAACTATTCCTTTAAACTTGCTTCTATTTCTGAGCCTGGACCACAAAACCAGTCATAAAGTTACATGTTTTTTAAAAACTGAAATGTATGAAAGCTGAATAAATAAGCTTCCCATTGATGTATGGTTTGTTAGGATGGATAATATTTGGCTGAGATAAAACAATTTGAAAGATCTGGAATCTGAGGGTGCAAAAAAAAAGTCTAAACATTGAAAAATTCCCTTAGTTGTCCAAATTAAGTTCTTAGCAATGTATATTAATACCAATCTAAACATACTTTTTTGATCTATTTATGGAAGGAAATTGAATATCTTCACAGAACATGATCTTTACTTAAGATTCAAAGGATTTTTGGCACAAAATAAAAATGGCAAGTTGTATTAGTTAATGTTAATGTATTTACTAACATGAACAAACAATGAAAAATACATTTATTACAGTATTTGTTCATTATTTAAAATAAAGTTCACTCAAAAAAAGTTAGTTGTTTGTTCAAACTACTTATTTAAAATGAGCTTGAAGAGACAACTCAATTGTTTTATGTTCAATCCACTTAAATTTGTAAAATCTAATGAGTTAACTGACCTTCTTAATGTTGTCCCAACACAAACCGATTGTGTGAAACTCAGCATTTTTACACTGTAAACATGAAGGAATTATGTTAACTCACTAGTTTATACAAATTTTAGTGGATTGAACATAAAACAATTAAGTCAACTCCAAAATATACTCAAGAATTGTGTTGATTCAGCTCATTTTAAGTAAGTAGTTTGAACAAACAGCAAACATCATTTTTGAGTGTAAAATGTGACCAGAAAATGAATGATTTTGACATATTTTGGGCTATCCCTTCAAATGTACGCATGCAGAGTCTAGTTTAAAGTCAGTATAGTAACAAAAGTTAGTCCTACCTGCTTCAGAGCTCCTCTATTCCAGAGCTGGGTTACGTCTGAAAACTAAACAAACGCACATTTGGGCTCATCTTAGCAGCGTGTGCTTAGTTTGTGCGTGTGCGCGCGCGCGTGTGTGTTGCAGCAGCAGATGTCTGTTGACTCCTGATAGCGTGTGTTTCTCCAGCAGGCAAGAAATGGCACCTGATTCTCAGAAGCTGCTCGTACGGAGCTAAAAAAGCAGACTGAGTGCATCAAATGTAGCTCACTTTCTCCTTCTGTTCATCCCGTCTCGCAATATACTCTCTCATCCGCTTCAACTTTTCTCCTCTCTCTCTATTTCTCCTCCCATTTTTGTTCACTGGAGTCTCTCTCTCTCACACACACATATTCACACACACTCGGTGTCGTTTCTCTCCTCTGTCACACCAGGCAGGAAACACATCAAAGCTGTAAATTCAGAATTCTTCCATATTTTCTTGGCCGCTCTGAAACGTTTGGCAGCTCGGGTTGGATTGAAAAACTTGGCACTGTTTCCGTGCAAACTGTACAAGCCCATTAAATATCCTGTGAATGCGCTTTGTGGGACTCTTGGCCAAGACCCCCAATGGCTCATCTGAATTACACTGTACTGCTTTACACATTTTGGGATTTTTTTAAGTCAGTATTGCGTTGAAGAAGAAATAATTCCTTTTAATGGGACATCAGGGTCTGCATGTGGGATTGACGTGACTCTGGATGGATGGGCTTGGAGGGAATTATTCTCCAACTAATATTCACAATAATGTTTTAGTGAAGTTGATTACACTGAGTGGATTCTGTGCATTCATTTGTACTACTTCATATTATACTATAATTTATTCTGCTATTTATTTGATATATTAATTAGTTTTTCATGCTTTTTTTTTAAAAAAACGTCAGTAAGATAATTTGATTTAAAACATACAGCAGCAATGTTTCCTATATCAATATACAGCAACCACTTTAATATTCTGTTTCTCTGTAATGATGAGACATGGGTTTGAGGAAACTGTTAATATTTATTTAATCTGTAAAAGTGAATTTTAAATAAAAATGTAGTCAATTACAGCTTTTTTTCTTCAGGAAATGAGTATTGGTCAGAATAACAGATGCTTTTTGCTGGTTGTTTTTGGGTTATTTCACTAAATGTCAATTTATTGACTTTTCTGAAGACAAACATTGGCATTGTGTTGTCGAAAAATGAATATAAACGTCTTTAATCATGACACATTTTTGACATTTTTTATAATTTGTGAAAAAATTATATTGCTTAGAATAATACATACTTTATTTGTACTCAAACACTATTAAACTAAATTAAATACAGAGAAACTGATGATTATTAAGTGGTTTATTATTTTTATTTAAAAACTAAAATAAATTATTTTTTTTATATTTCTTTATTCATATAATTTTTTAAAAAAAATATTCAATTAAGTTCTGTGAAGGAAAACGGAATGCTCAGGACCAAATACTGTAATGTACTAAAATTCCTTTAAAAAAAAAAACTAATATTATTTACATATTTTACAATATCAAAGTATATTTTGACATTCTTCAAACATTTATCTTAATTTGTTTTGCTGAACAAAATAATTATTTACTATAAAACCATGTAAAAAAAATACTGTAAAATTTACAGTAACTTACTGGTAATTGTGGTTGCCAGTACGGCTGTAAATTCATAAGCACAATGTAAATAAATAGTTGCAAAATACTGTAGAAATTTACAGATACTTACTGGTAATTTTGGTTGCCAGTAGGGCTGTACATTTACAAGCACACTATAAATAAATAATTCAAAATTACTGTAAAATTTACAGTAACTTACAGGTCATTTTGGTTGCCAGACTGTAAAATTTATAAGCACACTGTAAATAAATAGTTACAAATTACTGTAAAATCTACAGATACTTACTGGTAATTTTGGTTGCCAGCAGGACTGTACATTTAAAAGCACACTGTAAATAAATAATTGCAAATTACATTAAAATTATAGTAACTTACAGGTAATTTTGGTTGCCAGTAGGACATTTATAAGCACACTGTAAATAAATAGTTACAAATTACTGTAAAATTTACAGATGCTTACAAGTAATTTTGGTTGCCAGAAAAACTGTAGATTTATAAGCACACTGTAAATAAAAAGTTACAAAATACAGTAAATTTACATTTACTTACTGGCAATTTTGGTTCCCAGCACGACTGTAAATTTACAAGCGCGCTGGTAATTCTACATTACAACTGCAATGTAAAACAAATACAGCACAACTGTAATCATTTATGTGCAGTTGCTAGTATATTTTACAGTCATGCTGGCAACTGGTAAGTTACTGTAAATTACAGTACAGTGTAATTACGGTTTGATTACTATCAGCTCAATTCTGTTGGCCAAAAATGTGCATTTAGAGTTTTTTCTTCCATATCTGCTCTGAAAGATAATTATAAGAAGATGTGCTGTATTTCTTTCCCAGACTGAAATGCTGGAAATGTTTATGAGCTTTTAAAGCCTGTCTATATAAAACAAAACTACCTTGAGTAAAAAACAAATAGCCGCAATTCCCTATACTTGTCATACACCTGCTTTGAGTAAAAAGAAATCAGCCTTTAAACATTTGACACAATAATTTCAGAGTTATGTATATATTCAGATGTATACAGGAAAATGCTGAGTTGTTGTAATCCAGATTTGGGTCGAAATAGACAACCATTGTGTTATTATAATTTTTTAATCAGAAATATTGTTTCAAAGGAAGAGACAGAGATGCTTGTTCATGCCTTTATCTCTTCACAGTTGGACTATTGTTATTTTCTGTTCACTTGTCTGAACACATTTTCTATGGAGCGATTGCAAGTTGTGCAGAATGCAGATTACTCGTGTGCTGAAGGCTCTTCAAAGGCTTCCTATTAGTTTTAGAGTAAATTTTTAGATTCTAGTAATCCCCTCCCCCCCACCCTAGTTTATTTTTTATTTGATTTTTTTATTTTTTAGCCTAAAATGGTTTGTAGCAATCAGTTTCCCCACACGGTTTGAGTTGCCTTAACTTATTGGGGTTTACAGTACTCAGTTGATTTGAGTTCTCTTCATTTTTTGGGTTGTATTGTGCTTAAATTGCTTCGTTTACTCAAATGGATTAAGTTCACAGTACTCATTAGGATTAGATTTTGAACTCAAATGGTTTGTTGTTTTGAGTCACCTTAACTTATTGGGTTTTACAGTGTGAGGTCTTCTGGCAAAGACCTTTTAGCCATTCCCAGAACATGTCTTAAGACTATTGGTCACTGTGCGTTCTTTGTTGTGGCCCCAAGGCTCTGGAACTCTATAGCACTGACAACTCTGGGATCAGTTGAAATAAAAAATAAAAAACAACATTTAAAGACTCATCTTTTTGGTCAAGCATTTAATATGGTGAGCTGGTTTTACATTGGTGTTTCTGTTCTTGGATTTTTAACGGTTTTCTTTTATTTGTTTTCAGTTTTCTTTTATTGTAAAACACTTTGTGACTTAATGTCTGTGAAAGGTGCTATATAAATAAACCCTTACTTACTTACTTTTTTATTAAATTTAAATGTATTTTTTTATTATTTAAAATTGGGTTTGTCAGTATATGACCCAACGTTGGGTTAATAATTCTTTAAAGTATGAACAAAAAAAATTTAAAACGTTTTTCATTCATTTTCTTTTAGGCTTAGTCCCTTTATCAATCCAGGATCGCCACAGCAGAGTGAACTGACAAATTATCCAGCATATGTTTTATGTAGCGGATGCCCTTTCAGCTGAAACCCAACACTGGGAAACAGCCATACACTCTTGCATTCACACACATACACTACAGACAATTTAGCTTATTCAATTCACCTATAGCGCATGTCTTTGGACTGTGAGGGAAACCGGAGAACCCGGAGAAAACCCACGAGAACACGGGGAGAACATGCAAACTCCACACAGAAACGCCAACTGACCCAGCTGAGGCTCGAACCAGCGACCTTCTTGCTGTGAGGGTATTGTGCTACCCACTGCGCCACCGTGACACCCATTTCTAAAAATAATAGTTGTAATAACTAATTTTTAATAACTGATTTCTTTTATCTTTGCCATGATGACAGTAAATAATATTTTACTAGATATTTTTCCAGATACATGTATTCAGCTTAAAGTCACATTTAAATGCTTAACAAGGTTAATTTGTGAAAGTTATAGGGTAATTCAGCAAATCATTGTATAACACTGGTGTGTTCTGTAGACAATAAAAAAAAGTCCTAAGAGGGCTAATAATATTGACCTTAAAATGCTTTTTAAAGATGAAAAACTGCTTTCATTCTAGCCGAAATAAAACAAATACAACTTTCTGCAGAAGAAAAAATATTATAGACCATTTTGAGGGATGTAAACAATAACAATGGTTGTAACGTATTTCCTGTTTTACATTTTTAATTTCCATAGCTTCCGAGAATCCAAAAAGGTCCACATATTAATAAATAACGTTATGACAGCTGTTTTAACGTCACGTTATGATTGAGTTGCCTCTTGTTACAGTTAGGAAATAGTTTAACAACAAGCAGGAAATGTTCATGGACCAATGGCATCAGGAATAGGAAATACACTGTAAAAAAATGCTGGGTTCCACGTTATTTCTTCATGTTGTTCCAACACAAATTGATTAAGTTAACCTAATCGTTTTTACAAAATTAAGTGGATTGAACATAAAACAATTGAGCTGTCCCCCTAAACAAATTACAAATTATGGTATCTCAACTCATTTTTAATAAGTAGTTTGAATAAGCAGCAATAATATTTCTTCAGTGCAGTGTGAAAAATGTCTTGCTTTGTTAAACGTTATTTGGGAAATATTTACAAGACCTGGAGTCCAGTTTTAGACTATGGAAGAGAAATGTTGGCTCCTTAATGCAAACTTTTCCATTTTTTCTTTTCTTTTTTTAGTCTTTTATTGTAAACTTGCTCAATTATTATTTTACATCTTTGTTTTTATTTTTAATTTATTTAATTAACTCTCTCAGATGATATGTGTTTATAATTCATAAATTGTATTTATTTTATTGTGAGAGGATAATGGGAAAATAAGAAAACTAAGACTGTATTTTTTCCTATGTTGTATTGTATACTAATATGTATGGTCTTGTTAAACACCACTAATAATAATAATAATAATAATAATAATAATAATAATAATAATGATGATGATGAT
>CAIGQQ010031496.1:6303267-6318493 GCA_903798035.1 Danio albolineatus
ATAATAATAATAATAATAATAATAATAATAATAATAATAATAATAATGATGATGATTAGATTACATTTTAGATTAGATTCAACTTTATTGTCATTACACATGTACAAGAACAAAGCAACGAAATGCAGTATTGATGATGATGATGATGATGATAATAATAATTATAATAATAATAATAATAATAATGATGATGATGATGATGATGATGATGATGATGATGATGATAATGATGATTAGATTAGATTAGATTAGATTAGATTAGATTAGATTAGATTAGAAGTACAAAGTACAAAGCAACGAAATGCAGTATTGATGATGATGATAATAATAATAATAATAGTAATAATAATAGTAATAATACTAATAATAATAATAATGAATAAATAAAAGTAAAACATTTTTGCGAAATATTTGAAAAAGAAAATAAACAGGAGGACAAATGATTTTGACTTTAATTTACTAAGCAGACGCTCCTAAAAAAATAATCTTGCAATATCAATGTGAAAATATGGCGCATCTGCCCTCTGCTGGTGAAACATCACTAATACATCTGTGTCCCCTCAACGCTGTTTTAAAGAAGTTTGATCTGAGGTTTAGCCCTGGAGATCACAAAGGAAGTAAAAGAGAATAATGAAGTTTGTATTACGGCAGAGATGAACTCCAGAAGTGTTTATGGTTTATGAATATTCTTGAACGTCTTAAACTCCTGCCAGAAAGACTCTGGGCTCAGAGCCAGAGAAAGGAGAAACGGGAGCTTTAGGGATTTGTTCTGTGCTCCTAAACAGATGCCCTGATCATTTCCTCCATGTGTGTCATCTTACCTTCGCACTCGCAAACCTTATTTGCAGCTGCAAAAATATGCAGATAGACACGAACTGAGCTTCTGAAAATGTATTTGGAGCCTGAAGTCACACCTGAAATAATGTCTGCAATTCACTGCATTAAATCAAGTGTCTTTTGTGTCTGAATGCTGCAGGGTTTTTTCTTCTAATTTTTCTGATCAAAACTTTAATTTTCTAATTTGTTGTTTAGTAGATTTACTTAATTCTCCTGAAATTCAACCAGGTGACTTTGTTTTGTATTAATGTAAAATAATATATCTAATATAATACGGTATAGTAAGGTTATAATATAATAATATAATAAGTTACAACCATAAAACAACAACAACAGCAACAAAACCTGTTAATTGAAATGATGCATTTCGTTTTATTTCAGATATTTATTTCAAGAGTTCACCCTTGCTGATGATTGATTATAAAGCGTGTTTGGCATGCTGTCCCGGGAGAGAGCCCTGAGCTCGTGAGATCCTCGAGCCCGGGGCTCCTCCCCATTGCAGGGCGAGAGGGGAGTCCGAGTTCAGGTAGGTCTCGAGAATTCCCCGCTTGGCGAATGTAGACTATGAATGGCTCTGGAGAGTGTATGCTGAATTCTACGCTTGTCTATGATGTCGATTTAGTTTTGTCAGTTTACTTATGTTACATGTTTTTGGTCTGTCGGAGGAAACCGGAGTGCCCGGGAAAAACCCACGCAAACACCGGGAGAACATGCAAACTCCACACAGAAATGCCGACTGAGCCAGGTAAGATCTGAGCCAGTGACATTCTTGCTGTGAGGCAATGGTGCTAACCATTGGGCCTCCGTGCTGCTCTGATAAGGAAAGGGGAGGAGTAGGGGCGGAAGGGGGATTCTTTAAGACGAAGATGGTTAAGGTAAGATACTCTGGTTATGTATAGTGATTTAGGAATCGTCTGATTGGTGAATCATGCATTAGCTATTGAGGACCAGCTGCTTTCAATCATAAGTGCGTGCTCTTCTTAAAATTAGTTTATAAATAAACTTCACTTAAACTTAACCTGATGTCAATAACTAAAACTGAAAGCAATGATAAACACTGACTTAAAACACATTACACAAGCTAAAAGTTAAATGAAAATGTTCAGCTAAAAATGAATTCAAACTATTAATAAAATAACTCTAGTAGTTATACTAAAATAACATACGTGTGTCAGCTAAATTATATCTGTAAGCAATGGTTCATTGGAAATTGTATATTTTTTATATAAAAAAATAGAAATTACATAAATTGCATGTGTGAATAATATTTATATTTATTTAATTATTTAGATAAATAATACAACTAAGAAACCAGGTACACTTTGAATGTAACATGTATAGATATTGCTAAATTGCAAAATTTTATGTCAGCTAAGTTACATCTGTAAGCAATAGTTCATTGGGTATTGTATATTTTTTATATAAAAAAATAGAAATAACATAAATTGCATGTGTGAATAATATTTATATTTATTTAATTACTTATTTAGATAAATATTACAACTTAATTTTTTGTAAACAAAAAGGTTTTATTTCTAAACATGGCCAACAGCCACCGATTTGTCATAAATGGAAAAATATAATTTTTTAAGAAGGCAAATAATACGGAATAAAAATACTCATAAAAGATCGTAACAGTTATTGTGGAGAGAATTCATTCAGTTATTTAAATTGTTATGATATTTCATTATCCTGATATTATTATTCTGAAGAACTTTTTCATGTCGTTCACGCCTTAATTGTTTAATGGCTTTTTTGTTTTTTGTAACTCAAAATGTTTTCAAAGCCATTTTATAGCAGTCAAACATGGTATTCTTAAAATATATATATATATATATACGTTACATTCAAAGTGTAATTGGTTTCTTTCCAACCATGTTATATAGAGGTATACATAATACATAATGAAAAATTATAATAAACATACATATTAAAAGCCATTAACTATATAGTTATACAGTTGATGACAAAATTATTAGACCTGTTTAATTCTACAAATAGGCGCCACGGTGGCGTAGTGAGTAGCACGTTCGCCTCATAGCAAGAAGGTCGCTGGTTCGAGCCCCGGCTGGGTCAGTTGCCATTTCTGTGTAGAGTTTGCATGTTTTCCCCGTGGTTGCGTGGGTTTCCTCCGGGTGCTCCAGTTTCCCCCACAAGTCCAAAGATATGCGGTACAGGTGAATTGGGTAAGCTAAATTGTCCGTAGGGAATGTGTGTGATTGAGAATGTATGGACGTTTCCCAGAGATGGGTTGCGGCTGGAAGGGCATCCACTGCGTAAAACATATGCTGGATAAGTTGGCAAATCATTCCGGTGTGGTGACCCCAGATTAATAAAGGGACTAAGCCGAGGAGAAAATGAATGAATGAATGAATGAATGAATGAATGAATTCAACAAATATTTTCCAAGTGATGTTTAGCAGTTTCACAATATTTACTATTGTGCTTTTCTTTTAGAAAAAAAAAGTTTTTTTTGTTTTTGTTGGTTTGAATATTTCTTGTATATATGTATGTGTATGTATGTATATATGTATGTACAGTATATATAGATAACAATTTGCTTATGTCAATATTATTAGCCACCTTTAGGAAATTATTGTGTCTGCCTACAGAACAAATCACTGCTATCCAATGACTTGTCTAATTAAGCTAACCTTCTTAGTTAACCCAATTAACCTATTAAGTCTTTAAATTGCAAAATAAGTCAAATATTATGTACTGTCATCATGGCAAAGAAAATTAGTTATTAAATTAGTTATTCAATCTAGTAGGGTTGCACGAAACGGGAAAAAACTGATTTTGCAGTATTTCGTTGTTCTGCGATTATATATTTCAATATGAACATAATTTCACAAGATGACCCTAATTGTTAAAAAAACACATAATTTTACATCAGTGGGAATCAATTTGTAATAGTGTGCATTTGCATAAGATGCACACAATTGTACAAAAGAGTAACAAAGTAAATTAAAGCACAGATGAAAATGAAATAATAAAACGAAAATAACAGCTTGCTGTCTTTATTGTATAAATAAACATAATAATTTTGTTAAAGCGGCAAACTTTACAATTTATTGTGACCAAATTTGCTTTAAATCCTACAGTCACAGGCCTTCACGTAAAATTAAACACCATTATATTAGTTATGTTGAATGCTTAACATGGTAAGACAACTTTTTACAGAGCTTTTTGAGTTGGCTCAAATTAAGTAAAGTGCAGTAACTTGGGTTAAAAGTTGAGTAAACTCAAAAAGCTCTGTAACAAGTTGTTTTACAATGTTAGGCATTCAACATGTCAACATTTCTCTTACAATGTGATTAATTTTCAGGGATCTTTATAAAACCATAAATCCCAAAGACACGTTAGTTCTTAAAAGTGTACAGTTATCATCACTATTTACATCCTATTGTTTGTTTTTTAATTGTGTTTAATTTGATCAGTCTGATAATATTATGTGTATTTCACAGTGTGGGTCACAGTGTCGTTTCTAATGCATTAGTTTAGTTAGAAAGTGTACAAACTTGCATCTGATAAAAATCTAACATCTCAAAAGTGATTTATGTAAACTTGCCTTGTAATTTGAAATGTGCACATTCTGTATCTGCCAAGCTTAAATGCCAATTGCATGCTTAAAAAAAGTTGAATCGTTTATGAATTACCAATTGCAGCGAGCTGGAGGTCACTTTACAGTGTGCTCCTCAAAGTCCCAGAGTGGTTTCAGTAGTTTATCTACAATGCTCTTGGCGGGGTTTTATAAATAAGGTTGTTTGGCTCAGCAGGCCACATGTAACTCAGCCCCGACAAGAGCACGATTACAAGCCAAAACCACTGCCAGAAAGCTTTAGCGGAAGATGCCAAATTCAGCTTTTCTGTCTTCTGCTGGAAAGTTTTGCAAGGTTGCAAACTTTTGAAATTATAAGCGCTCCATATTGATATATATGAAATGGGGATTTATTTGGACTAATGTTCTAGTGTGACAGCAATAGCGTAGGTTTGTGCCAGCAGATTTAATGCACATCAGTTGGATTGGGAGGTCATAAGATAATAATATATTTTAGGGCCATGATATCACCCCCCATCTTTAAGAGAAAAAAAATTTTTTTTGGTGGCTCAGTGGTTAGCACTGTCGCCTCACGGCAAGAAGGTCGCTAGTTCGAGCCCCGGCTGGGTTAGTTGGCATTTCTGTATGGAGTTTGCATGTTCTCCTCGTGTTTGCTTGGGTTTCCACTGGGTGCTCCGGAGTGCAACCTTGCAAATTTGAATGCATGCAGTTGGATTGGGAGGTCATAAGATATTAATGTATTTTAGGGCCATGATATTGGTGGCGGCGCCACGGTGGCGTAGTGAGTAGCACATTCGCCTCACAGCAAGAAGGTCGCTGGTTCGAGCCTCGGCTGGGTCAGTTGGCATTTCTGTGTGGAGTTTGCATGTTCTCCCCGTGGTTGCGTGGGTTTCCTCCAGGTGCTCTGGTTTCCCCCACAAGTCCAAAGACATGTGGTATAGGTGAATTGGGTTGGCTAAATTGTCCATAGTGTATGAGTGTGAATGAGTGTGTATGGATGTTTCCCAGAGATGGGTTGCAGGTGGAAGGGCATCCGCTGTGTAAAACAAATGCTGGATAAGTTGGCGGTTCATTCCGCCGTGGCGACCCCATATTAATAAAGGGACTAAGCCGAAAAGAAAATGAATGAATGATATTGGTGGCTCGGTGGTTAGCACTGTCGCCTCATAGCAAGACGGTCGCTGGTTCGAGTCAGGGCTGGGACTTTTCCCCACAGTCTAAAGACATACGCTATAAGTGAATTGAATAAACTAAATTGGCCGTAGTGTATGAGTGTGTGAATGTGCGAGTGTATGGGTGTTTCCCAGTACTGGGTTGCAGCTGGAAGGGCATTGTTACATCCTTTTAGATGTTACTATTAAACTAAGGGTATTTTGACATAACATATAATAGTTTAGTATGCGTGTGACCAACGGATAGAAAAAGAAACAACTTTTTTATTTTATTTTATTAATGCAAGAACGATACATACAAAATAATGGCAGGTACAGAAAATGAAAGGTATATAAAAAAACAGAGGCACAAAAAAAAACGGGTAAAACAATATAAAATAATAATAATAAAAAAAAGATTAAAAAATTATAATATTACAAAAAAATAATGCTAGGCCTTGCTAATTCACAATAACTTAAAAGTGTCAAACAAATTCACAGTTTTAACAGCTTTTTTGTTTGTACTCTCCAGAATGGTAATTCTATAAATATTTAGTTCTTTAATTACCACTAAAAACAGAGGTTTCTGATTGCTAAATTTACATTGATGGATATGAAACTTAAGTATAATCAGAAGATTAATAACATAAGCTTCATTTTCCAACTTATCATAGTTCAAAAAACCAAAAATAACATATTCATACACTCTTAAAAAAAAAGGTTCTTCAGTGGTTCTTCAGTAGTTCTTTACGGTGGTTAAGGTGCTATTTAGCACTTTTACTGTGTAAAGAACCTATAAAGCACCATAAAGGTTCTTCAGTGGTTTTTTGGGGGGTTTTAAGTGCTATATAGCACCACTACTACTGGTAAGCACTTGTTCTTATGGCTAATTCTCATAACTATTATGCCGGCTTTATTTGCGGAAAGGGTAAAGTAACATTAAGAGCACCTTAAAATATAGGTGCTATATAGCACCATTTGACAAAAGTACTGTATAGCACCTATTTTTTTAAGGTGCTGTATAGCACCAAAAAAGGTTCCCCCCTCATTACGAGCCAAGCACCAGTTTTGGTGCTATTTAGCCCCTTTTTTTGATTTGATTTGAAATTTGACTGCACTTTATCATTTATAAATTTAGATACCTTCCCCCATAACCGTTTAGTATACGTACAATGCCAGAAAATATGAGGTACTGTTTCTGGGTATGATGAACAGGATGAGCAATTGACACCCATGTCTTCAATAAATCTGATTAAAAAACGCTTAACAGGGTAAAATTTCTGTAGTATCTTAAATGAGATTTCAATTAGATATTTATTAGGTAATACCCAAACTTTCCTCCAATCAATATTTTGAGTAAACTTAGACCAGTGTAAACCAGTGAAAGAATATTGTACAGTGAAAGAAAAATATTTACAATAAATAAACGATAATTTACCTGATGGAGAGGAGGTGGTTAGAGGTGCTTAAATCAAAGAAATAGATCTAACAAAACATACTAACTGTATTAAACAAACTAAACTAGATGTCAAAAGAAAAGCATGAAAAGACACATCTTTAACGTACCAAACGTCTTAACTAAACTACTCTGACTAAACTCTCCTGAACCTTATGAACTAATACAAAAATGAATCTGAGTATTGTATATGTACTGTACATCGCGCGACTTGTTTACTTATACACCCTCTCCGAGGTATTACTTAAACAGGTATCAGTTCCACCATGTGAAACATGCTGGATAAATTGGCGATTCATTCTGCTCTGGCGAACTCTAATGAATAAAGGGACTAAGCTGAAGGAAAATGAATGAATGAATGAATGAATGAATGAATGAATGAATGAATCTCCACTGTGTATTTGACATGGTTAGAAATTTTTATAGCAAGGGAGCATGACAAAGTATTTTATTGGCAAATAATATTCAAAAGTTTTGGGGGTCAGTAAACTTTGTATTGTTTCTACTCTTACTCATCAGGTTTGCATTTATTTATTTATTTTAAAAAATACATTAACTCTTTAACTTCTGCATCAAGAAAAAAAAATTTGATTCCTAATGTCACTAGTTAACACACTCAATGCGTTTTGTTTTAACTCATCCCATAATTTCTGAAATATCAGCCTCAACCAAATGGTTTATGTATCGGTTCATGGTAAAAGTATCAGAATTAATACATATACTATGAAAAATCTGAAGATATGAAGTGTAGGAGCAATTTATAAAAAAAAAAAATTAAATAAAACATTTTTGAGCACTAAATCATCTTTATTTTTTGAAGTATGCCATAAAATATTTCAGATTCTCATTTAACATGCTTTCTTGTGTTTTTTATTTTTACAATAAAACCAAAATCAAGTGTCGTAGTGCAACAGGATTATGTTTGTTAGATTGTCTTTGTAAATCAAACAGTCATTCTTTAAATTACTTTAACAGCAACATTATTTAAAACAGTAAAAACAAGGTTACCATTTGGTAGAGTGGCAGTCAAGGGGGTAAAAAACTGTGAAACATCATTCTAATTTAAAAACAGTATTTTCTGAATATATCATTTATTCCAGTGATTGCAAAATTGAATAACGTGTGAATTAAATTTCCCTCGGGATCAATAAAAAAAGAGTTCATATTTTTGTAAAAAATAAATAAATATATAAATGAATAAAATAATAATAATAATCAGGATTTCTCCATGAAACAGCATTTATTTGAAATATATATAACATTACAAATAGGGCAGCACGGTGGTGCAATTCCGCCTCACAGCAAGGTCGCTGATTCAAGCCTTGGCTGGGTCAGTTGGCATTTCTGTGTGGAGTTTGCATGTTCTCCCCATGGTCGCGTGGGTTTCCTCCGGGTGCTCCGGTTTCCCCATAAGTCCAAAGACATGTGGTGCAGGTGAATTGGGTGAGCTAAAATTGTCCAGTGTATGTTTGTGAATGAGTGTATATGGTGTTTTTCAGAAACGGGTTGCAGCTGAAAGGGCATCCGCTGCGTAAAACATATGCTGGATAAGTTGGCAGTTCATTCCACTGTGGCGACCCCAGATTAATAAAGGGACTAAGCCGAAAAGAAAATGAATGAACATTACAAATATCTTTAGTCTCTTTTGACACATTTATAGCGTCCTCGTAGAGTAAAAGTATTAATTTATTTAAATAAAAAGGTTTAACGATAACAGTACACGACAGTATGTTGATTATTACTTCAAGAAGTTCTGATATTACACAGACATGTTATTACACTGATATTATTACCAATGAACATTTCTAAGTATTACTTTTTGAAATATTTAGTGCACATGGTGCCATATGCGATTTACAAGTCCTGAAGACCATGGCCTAACATTTTACCATGTCAAAAAACACTGCACCATGGTAATACCATGGTACTTTTAGTTAGTGCAAGACAAGCAGGCTCAAATTGAAACAATGTCAGATCCTAAATTGTTTGATCCACAACCTGATTTTATGTACAAGTGCAGCACAGCTTCGCATGAGGAAACCCAACACATCACAAGGACATATGCAGCCGCACGCTTTATTATAACCCCTGCTATTCTCACATCCGGGATATGAAACATGAGCAAAGACGTGGAATGTTACATTTTTTTCCCCTCTCACTCTCTCTCTCCCTTTCTCTCTCTCTCTCAGGCGCCGTAATGATGGAGTAAAAAGCATCATGATTGGTGGATGCAGGCGAGAAGAAACATAAAACCAACAACGTAGCTTTTTGCACTCCGGACGCGACGCGACAAACGCGGAATGAATCCAGCGCGTGCTTTCGGTCACCGGTGAGAAACTCAAATAGGAAAACCTCTTGAATCACCGCAAAAACATCCACATCCACACAAGGGGCTAAAAGTACACAATGGTCGCTGGCGATGTGTGTCTCTCAGACAAGCTTAGCGCAGCGTCGCATGCTTGACAGCTCGCTGGCCAATAGGAGCCTCCAGCGGCCCAGCTGCGCTCCGACGCGCCCAATGGCGAGCTCCAGAATGCGGGCCTAAACGCACGTTAGGCTGTTTTTGCAGGCGGCCAGCGCTAAACTTCACCAAATAATAGCTGTTTGTATTTTGGCTGCCGCAGTAGCCATTTTAGGTAAGCACATTTTTAAACTTTTTAATTTTAACGCGTCGCGCGCAGAGCCGCATGGAGTAGGTGGCGCGCGGACGCGTCAAACTCTCGCATCCCCTCATGAATGAACTGCTCTTGTGCGTTAGGATTAAAGAAATTGCTCTGAGTTTTTTTCTCCCTTCCCCGACTCCCACCCCCTCTAATTTTTTATGCATTTTTCTAAACTGTCATGGCGTTTAGTGTCCTTGGAAATAAATGCGGAGAGAGAAACGCGTAGGTTTTTGCGCTAACTGATGTCCGGAGCCGGCGTGTCCAGGTAGGTGAGGTCGCGTTTTGACGGTCCCTCCGCGGAGTTTGAGCCGCTCTTCACGCGTGCAACGCCTGAAATATAGAGCACCGTTGCCGTGACATTACAGTTAGCACGCTGGCTAGCGCCCTACAGGGGCTAATGTATATGGGACACGGTGTTGGTGTTTTTATAAGAGTGTTTTATGAGGCAAGTTTGGCATCTGTTGAGGCACAAAGCATCCCATGACTGCTATCAAGTACTGGGAACAATGTAACTTCTAGCACTCATGTGGTTTACTTCTTCAGCCCATGGTGTGTGCTGTATCATTACTGTAACAAACCTCTTATTTATTGATTTATATCACTGATAATGCATTGTTACTGTAAAAAATTATTATTTTTTCTTTTTTGTATAATGGAAATGCCTCTCAGCTGCATTGACACCTGTCTAAACTCCAGGTATGGGTTAGTTGTATCAAGGGGCCCAAATGGTTTCTAACACAACATTTTTAAAGCGAATATTAATTTGTATGGATTTATTTCACTACTTATTTTTCATTAATGTTTACACTTAGTGCTTTTCTAAATAGTGGCAGGTATGTTGACATGTGTGCTAGGTGTAAAACAGTGGGCTAATTAGTGTCTTTTTAGTGTCTATTGATTTGAATCACTAATAATGCATTTTTACTGTAAATACTATCTTTTTTTGTATCACGGAAATGCCTCTCAGGTGCGTTGACACCTGTCTAAACTCCAGGTATGGGTTAGTTGTATCAAAGGGCCCACATGGTTTTTAACACAACATTTTTAAGGTGAATATAAATTCGTATGGACTTATATCACTACTTATCTTTCATTAATGTTTACACTTAATGTCTTATTAATAGTGACAGGTATGTTGACGTTTGCTAGGTGTAAAACTGGGCTAATTTGTGTCTAATGATTTCAATCACTAATGTATTTTTACTGTAAATACTATTCTTTTTTTGGATAATGGAAATGCCTCTCAGGTGCATTGACACCTGTCTAAACTCCAGGTATGGGTTAGTTGTATCAAGAGGCCCACGTGGTTTCTAACACAAGATTTTTAAAGTGAATATAAATTTGTATGGGTTTATATCACTACTTATTTTTCATTAGTGTTAACACTTAATGCTTTTTAAAATAGTGACGGGTATGTTGAAATGTCTGCTAGGTGTAAATCAGTGGGCTAATTAGTAACTTTTAGTGTTTATTGATTTGAATTAGCGCTGCATGATATTGTAAAAATCTAACATTGTGATATTCTATTTTTGTGTGATATATATTGCAAAATACTATATCAACAATTTCACCAAATGATTGAATAGCACTATTTGGAAATAATTTATAGTCACGCTATATTTTAACGTTTACTTCTCGCTATTAGCAAACCTTTAACTTTGACTTTTGCTTCAATAAACAAACTCCTAATTCGCTCGTTATTAATAGATATGAAGGTAGTTTACTCTAGGTATTGGGTTAGGGATGTAGAATAAGATCATGCAGAATATTTAGTTTATAAGTACTAATAAGCAGCCAATATCTCAATAACATGCATGCTAATAAGCAATTATTTAATTGTTTAAATTAGTCCCTGAGCATCGGTCCCTAAAGTGTTACCAAATGTATTAATTTAGATCGATTCGGATGAAGAATGGGAAGTCAATGATGCATAAAATGTAATGAACACATTACAAGCTTAGATAAATACAATAAAGCAAAGATGGAAGTGAAATAAGCGGTACATCCTTTATGGTTTTGTATATATAAATGTAAAAAATTACACCTCAAAGTCTTTATTGTAAAAAAAAATGCAATTAAAAATACTTTATTAAACTTCCAATCAGCAAGGATTCTGAATCTTTAATCTTTTTCAGTTCTTAAAAACATGCAAGCTTTAAAATTTCACTCCGTTGTGGTTAAACCGTGCAGTGACTCCACAAATCTTGTTCTGAACTGTGACTTTCGCTCAAATATTATCCCAGCTCAACATTGCATATCTATATGATGTGACTATTGCCGATGCATACATTGTGATTTCAATGTTGAAACGATAAATTGTGCAGCTCAAATTTGAATCACTGATAATGCATATTTACTGTAAATACTATCCTTTTTTTTTGCACAATGGAAATGCCTCTCAGGTGCATTGACACCTGTATAAACTCCAGGTATGGGTTAGTTGTATCAAGGGGCCCACATGGTTTCTAACACAACATTTTTTAAGTGAATATAAATTTGTATGGGTTTATATCACTACTTATTTTTCATTAATGTTAACACTTAATGCATTTTTTAAATAGTGACAGGTATGTTGACATGTCTGCTAGGTGTAAACAAGTGTGTTAGTTAGGGTCTTTTAGTGTTTATTGAGTTGAATTAGAGCTGCACGATATTGAAAAAATCTAACATTGTGATATTAGTGTTAACACTTAATGCTTTTTTAAAATAGTGACATGTCTAGTACCAAAACATAATACAGTAGTGTATGATAGGCACTGTAGGTTGACATCTGATTGCCTCAAGCTACTAGTTAGTTAGTTAGTTAGTTAGTTAGTTAGTTAGTTAATATTAGGGGTTTGCCTGGTTTATAATGAATTTGTATGATTATTACAGAGTAAATCACAAAGTGTTGGATAACTGTGACAACTTAATGCTTTTAATTAATGTTTGATTCAAATATCAGTTTACCATGGCCATATTAGCATCTGTTTTAAGGTATGAGTTAGCGTAATAAGGTTAATTTGTTTCATGGCGTATCGTCTTGGAAAAATACGTTGAAATTGATGTGTCACTAATAGTTAGCTTTATAAACTTTTTAAATGCAGTAAATTACAGGTAAAATGACCACTGTCTTAGTTGGGGTCTCATCTGGTTTATGTGCTCAATATCAATTTATGTCACAGATAATGTTGCTTTAATTCATGTTTTTATTTTTAATGTAATAATTCAGTGCATCAGGTAGATTGACACCTTTTTTTAGTCGATATACGGGTTAGTTATTATCAAGGAACCATCCTGGTTTTCAATACCACCTCTTTTGAAAATTAATATGAAGTTATTTGGATATCTCTACTGATTTTGCTTTGGTGTAAATAGTATATTTATTTTAATACAGTAATAATTGATGGCAGGTCTTAACTGAAGCAGTTGCTTAATTAGTGTTTGGGGTCCACCTGGTCTATGGTGTAATTATATGGTTATTTTAGAGTTACATAAGTAATGGGATTGGGTTACTTTAACTTAATGTTTTATTTCATTTATTTTCTACTGTTATTCTGCTCAGTGTCAGGTAAATTTGACACCTGTCATAAGGTATGGATTAGTTATTGTTACGATGCTCACCTGTTTGAGGGTGGATTGACTTGGAGATAAAATTTATTTGGCGCGCTTTATTTATAAGTTTTTTTACACAGGTAAATTGACAGTCTCAAACTCCAGCAATTAAATTTTGATTGAATTATTGGTAGAATATATTACTGATAATATTTCATAACTGTTTTGAATTCTGTGACTGCAGCATAGGCAGATGTACACCCATGTTAACTCAAGGATTGGGTTAGTTCTAGTAGTATCTGGTTTAGAAATATATGGATTTATGTCAGTATTGATGTTGCATGTGTATCAAAATGTTTTGTTTGTTATGCAGGGACAGGTAGATTGACTCTTTTCTTAGACAGGTAGGTTGTCATCTCTCTAAAGCAGTGTGTTGCTTAGTGTTTGGACTGCCACCTTATGGTCGAATTACATGTTATTATGTGATATTATAGATTTATGCCACTAATAATATTGTGTTAATGATACAACTTTACACCTTTCATTTTAACATATTAATAATACATAGCAATGTTGTTTTAAATTTAAAAAAAAAAATTCTGCTCACCAAGCCTGCATTTATTCAAATGGAAAGTAGTGTTGTCATGATACTGTAATTCATTTTTAAAAACATCCATTTCCCGATCACATTTGAGCGCTGTTGAGCGCATTTTTAAACACAACTGATTTGCCATTGTGTTCACGTGCTCAACAGAAATGACTGTGATTGGCCGTTAAGGTCATCAGTTCACCGAGCTCACCACTGTTTTGCTGAGTATAACAACAGATTCAGGGACACTGGAGCTTTTGAAAGTCGCGAAGATCAGCTGGTCTGTTTATAAGCTGACATTCGAGTGATCCTCTGATGAAATGACTGATCTTCACAGCTTTAAAGTGCTCCAGTGTCCCTGTATCTGATTTTGGAAAGCATTTAAATATGCTGATTTGGTGTTGCCGCCAATAGCCTAACGGTACTGTGCACGGACATATAGCACAGAAGTGCTCACAGTGACCTGAGTTTGATTCCAGGCTCAAGGTCCTATTACCGATCCATTCTCTTTCTCTGCTCCCAATGCTTTCCTGTCTGAAATCTCCACTGTCCTATATCATAATAGAGGTGAAAACCCCTCAAAAACAATTATAAAGTATATATGCTGCTTTTGTGTAAACAATTGATTATTATGTTAAAAACAGCTGAGTATAATCTTTTCCAGCTTCTTCAAAAAACAAGTGATTATCACGATTATCAACTGGGATATGATGTAACTTTGTCATAATTTAAATTTGTGAATATTTTAGATGATTTTAAATCACTAATGAGGTCGCACTGCTACGAGAACATAACTTTTTATTTGTAATTAAATGCTAATGCACCACAGGTAGATTGACACCTGCTTAACTCTTAGTTGTGCCATTTTTTGGGTTGGTTAAGCACATTTCTCTGAGCTTTGGTTTTAATTAGCTGAGCTTATTTGAATCTCATTAATAGAATGACGTTCATTAAATATGCTGCATTTGTGAAAACAAGTTGTTCATAAGTTGTAAATAATGCAGGTCATTCATTTGAACAAAACACATTGGGAAAAAGTATCTTCGTGACATTTGGTGATAGTTTATAAGACAAAACTAAGCAGTGTTTTGATTATGCTAAATCTGACTTAATATTGACCCATTTAAAATGACCTTGAACAACAGCTATAGCTATACTGCAGAAAATGAATGTCTATTAATATTTCTTTTTGCAGTTTGCTTAGTAGTAAGGACTTATTTATAAGGAAATATTTTCATACTATAATGTTTTTAATTGTTTTATTAATTTATGATCATGACTGCAGTGATTAAGATAATTAGTAGATTAGATTCAGTGTTGAATTTGAGTCACACTGCTAATGCTTTTAGTTTTAAAACAATGATATTTACAGTTGTTTTATAGTTGATGCATGTATATGTATATATATATATATATATATATATATATATATAT
>CAIGQQ010031496.1:6318893-6340528 GCA_903798035.1 Danio albolineatus
ATATATATATATATATATATATATATATTCAAATTCATGACTCCTTGTATCTCTGTATTCCAGACGCAGACACAAAGAACAAGAAAAGATGAAAATACAAAAGAAGGACAAGCAGGTCAGTGTATCACATGTGTTTCTGTCAGACAGTGTGAGAGTTTCCTCTATCACACTCTCGCTGTCTCTCTCACACTTTCGTCGTTGCAGATTTACCATGCATTTCAGTTCTTGAACTATAGCTACGCTCTGAGAGCCTTAACCTTTTTTTAGCCTTAATATTTATGTGTATTTTGCTTACCTACCTAGCTTCTTAGGTAATTAAACATACCCTTTTCCCATTGCAGTACTCTTGAGGCTAGAGGTGTACTATTAGGATTTTGGTTGCCTGTGCTATGTGTAGATAACTTCTGATATTTGTTTCTTCTTACATCCTCTAAAAGAGATTTTTTTTATCACAGAAGATTGAATTGAGTTTTCTGTTATGTTGCACTGCAGTATGAACTTCGTGACGTGTGTGTCTTGTAAAATTCTTAAGAAGAAGTAAGAACGGATTGTTGAAAGAGTTTATGGATTGCATAAACTTAGATTGTGCACTCATTGGAAGAGTAATTGCAGACAAATCTGAGTTTGTGTTGTTGAGAAACTCAAGAAGAGACTGGCTCTCTTCATTTAATCTCTTCGTTTAATCTCGTTGCCACCACTAGAGAAGATTAAGAAGACTTTTTTTTGCATTTAGTTTAGGGTCAGTACAATGTCTTTGCACTTTTTGTTTACCTTTGCTGATTTACTTCTTAATTCGTTGCTGCTTTTTTCAACTTTATGATTGGATGTGTAAAAACTCCATATATATCGTAATCCCGGTTTTCATGACTTTGGGAAATTAATGCAGTAAGTGCTTTCATTGCTGTGATTATAACAGAAGCAAGGTGTGTTCTTAAATAATTTTGCTGCCTTCAGTGTGTTTATAGTCACCAATCATTAAATCAGCTTGATGTATTATATATAATGTTCAAGTGTGTGCAAATCGGGTGTCACGGTGGTGCAGTGGGTAGCACGCTCGCCCCACAGAAAAAAGGTTGCAGGTGCGAGCCCCGGCTGGGTCAGTTGGCGTTTTTGTGTGGAGTTTGCATGTTCTCCCTGTGTTGGTGTGGGTTTCCTCCGGGTGCTCCGGTTCCCCACACAGTCCAAAGTCCTAATTGAATAAGCTAAATTGGCCGTAATGTATGTGTGTGAAGGAGGGTGTTATAAACCCGTTTTATTTACTCAAAACATGCTTTTAATTACTGGTGACTTTTGAATTAAGTTGATGATTCCAGGATTCAGAGTTTTTATAGTGATGACAATTAGACTGCAGCTCTGCACAAGACGTCTGGCCATAGGAGAAATGGTCGTGCCCAACTGAGTTTGGTTTCTCTCGAGATTTTTTAATTCTTCACTTTCACCAATCGGTGAAGTTTTTTCCTCTCCCCTGTCGCCACTGGCTTGCATTGTTCGGGACTTGTAGGGCTGGGATGGATTGCACTTCAGTGTTTGGACTCTCAGTAGTGAATATTAAACCACACTGAACTGAACTAAACTGAACTTCAACACTAAAAACTGGACTGACACTGTTTAAATTTTTTATAATGCATGTGAAGAATTCTCTTTCGTCCGCGATACCTCTCCATCCTGTGGTAACATGCCAGATCTGTTACCCTGATCTGTTCTGGGACCTCGCAATTCACAAATTAAGCACTGGTTAAGTCTCCTGTCAATCATCTTGACACACCATCCACATTTCTTTCATATTTATTCAAAGACCTTATCTCCTCAGGTCTTTGGATAATTATGCGTTCAGCAGTTAATATCAAAACATATCTTGATATAAGTTCACATTGTTGTTGCAGAATAACAACAAGGAAAACTCGATTTAAATATTTCCCAGTTGGCTAGATATTTATTAATAGTCATTCAAACAACTTTACCGAAGCGTCTCTACTTGACGGTTGGTCTCACACGTCCGCCATGCTTGTAGTTTATTTACACGTTTTAGCCAAGTTTGTAGTTCTAATCAAATTCATGTCCAACATGCAATGTATTGTGGGAAATATTAGTACGTATGTTTCTATACTTCAAATTTTCTATACTTCAAACTTAAGTGTATGTGTGTGAATGAGAATGTATGGATGTTTCCCAGAGATGGGTTGCGACTGGAAGAGCAAGAAATGAATGACAAGAAAATGAATGAGTAAACCATCCATCAACCTTTAACATGCTCTTTTCAACATACTATGTTTTGGGATATAATTCTGTTTTCGAATGCTATTTAGGATGGATAGTCTGCGAATTGGGAAGCAGCAAAAGTATATTTTTAATGTCTTTCCAAATTTGCAATAAAACATTTCAATAACTTCTGCTTTTATTCAGTGCTTGAGTCAGACACATCTAGTAGAGTCAGTACTGTCATGGCAGACCGACTGGTGCAATGATTTCTGTCCTATGAGTAAATGCTACAGTTTTGAATGTAATATCTTTTGGCATGTGCTATGAATATGCTGTCTACAGCACCTACACAGTACCAGTGTAAACAACACAAACGCACAAAGTTGCAAGAAGTTGTCTTGAAATTGAAACGTGTGCATTTGGCATGGGTTTCACATTGCCATTTAGTCAGCATTATTGCTACATGTCCAATTAATGTGCACCATCTGTGCATCTTATAATACAGCATTAGCATGTACAGTACCTCTATTAAAAATTAATAGTACTTGGTATTAGCATCCAATTTTGGTCATTCAGTCACAAGTGGTTACAGAGGACCTGGTATAACATGCATCTGAAATGCATCGATGATAAAATGGATTTTAATGAGGCATGTATTTTATTTGTTTATTTACCCACCCCAAAGTCTACATAACTTACTACTTCATAAATGTACTGTGTAGTTATATCAAGCTTTCCAAAAATGTATTTGCACAGGGCATTTTAGGAATTCTTCTGTATGGACCATTTTGAGAGATGTAAACAATAACCGTGGTCCTGACGTATTTCCTTTTTTACATTTTTAGATTTCCATAGCTTCTTAGAGTCCAAAAAAGTCCCAATATTGATAAATAATGTTACTATAGCTGTTATAACATCAAGTTATGATTCAATCGCCTCTTGTTACAGATATGACATAGTTTAACAACAAGCAGGATGGGCCATTGACGTCACCACATTGAAATGGTCTATATTGTAATAGTTAATGGATGTACCTTAAATAGTAGTGACTCTTTATTTCAGCATGAACACTACAGTCTAAATGTTCTGAATCATACGAAATGCTGATACAGTTAATTTAATGCAACTTTATAATATATTGTATAATATATTGTACGTTACACTAATCAATATTTTGACTTATCGCACAACACATTGACATGATCTCAATCATTTTTGGTGATGCAATATATATCGCCCATACATAAAAAACAATTCTAGTCACATTTTAGCTGCTTGCACAACATCGCTATCTCTATTGGAGCTGTTAGTGTAAGTATGGTTAAATAAACACTATAGTATTTACTATAAATTACTGTAGTATATTTTCATGTGGGTACCTGACAGCTGAAAATAGATCTGGTAGCAGGTATCGGCGCTTCTGTAACTTTTTAAATTGCAATATTTATTATTATTTATTTAGGATATGCGTTTTCACATTCTGATGCCTAATTATTAAATTGTTTAAAATGATTATAATCAAATGAAATATTTATAAGAATAAAATATTATGTGTTCTTTGGAAGAGTACTTGCATTGTGATGATATTATAATGTCATTCTGGCATCATATAATGAGTGGAATGAAATGGTTTAAAAAAAAAAAAAAAGAATTTATCGCAATATATTTTGGTGCAATATATCGGACGACGAAAAATAGATATCGTGACAGGCCTATTATTAATTAGTGTTTTAAAAAATGTAATAAAACACTGGTGTTGTTCTGCATATTGATATCAAACATGCTGAAAATGTATTTGCTCAGCTTCTGATCATTTTCATAATGAGATTGGCAATGCATTTGGTGGTATTCTTCGTTTTAATATATATTTTAATGATTTATGCATGTTATAGAATCATCTCAGATCTATGTTAATTATTAAATAATTTTTAAAACATTGAATTAACATTAACAAAAAAAGATCAGATTGCTGAGAACTGCTGAGTCCACGACTACTAGTAAATGTTTTAGAAGTATTTAGCATTTAGTTTCGTAGCATTTAGGCAAATACACTTTTTTAATTATGCTAATATTAATATAATAATGATTTAACTACTGTTAGTGTTGTCTAAATATTGTTCTGTGTCCTGTAAGATGTGTAAATTATTTTCTGAAAACTTCAAATTTCACAAAATTAAATTAAATTTACAATTCTGAAGATGTTTTTATGTAACTTATATATGATAAAATCATTTAAACATAGTAAAATGTGTTAAACTGATGTAAAAAGCATAATGTCTTAAAATATGTATGAGTATGAAATTAGTGTATGTTGTGTTTTGAAATCTCTGGAAAAATTGATAGATGAATAAAAATAGCACTCTGAAAAATCACCTCCATTCACACCTGGTACTTCTAGATCACAAGTTTTCTTATAAAGGGTCCGAAACCAAACTTGTTTGAGGGCTGCGGGCTGAAGTTAAACATACCATACATTATTCAATTAAATTTGCCATGGGTAATTTTCTAATTTATTTGCTAACATTTATAAATAACTTGAAAATGTTGCTTTAAAACATATTATTAATGATGTAATATAATTTTTAACATTTTAGAATCAGCTTATTATAGTAAAAACATAAGCAATCCCATTTATAACACATTATAACACATTTTAAAAGTCTGATTCATTTACAACATTGAATTGAAACATTACATTTTTTGTAACTTCTCAAAGAAACTAAAGGTTATGTTAAATTTGAAATGACAATCTCTTTTAAAGGCATTTGCCCCAACCAACTCCCCATCATTCTCCTACTCTTTTCAGATGGGATGGTGGGCTAAACCAAAGGTTACCATGGGCCAACTTTGGCCCGCAGGCCCTATTTTGGGCACCTCTGTTGTAGATGAAGATGTTGAGATGCTGATAATGTTTAACTTTACAGTTTCCTTTGTTAATGTTTCATTAGGAATCAATAGAATTTCCTAGCGGTTTCCTTTATAATACAACTCAAGTATTTGTAAGGCTTTTTTCAGACATATTATTGTATAGGAAGATATTCACAGTGCAGTTTGCGTGATGTACTTTTGACATTGTGCTGTAGGTCTCGATGCAATCTCTCTCTTTTAGCTTGTTTTGATTTTCAGGCTAGCAACTCCCACCTAATCATGCTAATTGTCTAGTAATCATTGGCTGTGCTTTGAAACATCAGGGGAAAACAAAGTCTAAAGTTGAACATTACTGCAGTATGCATCACTTTGTAGATTCCAATGCATCGCAGTGGGAAATCTGTACCTGTGTTCATCTGCGTGGTCGATTTTAGCTAGTGTAAAGTTCCCTTGATGAGAAATTACAAATATTTCACAATATAAATGATCATGAATTGCTTTAATGATGGATTAGATATTATAGTTACAATTTACAGAATGAGACACGTTGTTATTAACATAAACAATGAACAATACATTTATTAAAGTATATATTCACATTTGAACAATAATGAAAATACAGTTGTTCATTGTTAGTTCTTAACAAGCACAATGTTGATTTTAATAATGCATTAGTAAATGTAGTCGCTATGATTAATAAATGCTGTAAACCCATTGTTCGTGGTTCGTACATGTTAGTAGTAAATACATAACTAACATTAACCATGTGTCCCATATTGTAGTGTTACAGATATTACAATGTTTTCTATTGTGTCTGTCTGTTTCCGTACTTTTGAGACTGAAGTAATTAGCGCAAAGAATCAGTTGTGACATTTATGAGTTGTGAATAAATCCCAGCCAGCATTGTGATCAAGCACCAGTTAAACTGAACATAAATCAATGTCAGCATCACTCAGAATCCATCTGTCTCTCGTGCGTCCCTCTTGATCACGATGGCTGCATCACTGAATAAATGTCAGCGTTAGACTTGGTGTTTTGTTTTACGTCATTCCTGGTTTCAAGAAATGTACAGTGTTTCTTCACCTTTATGTGGAAAACCACCCGAGGACACTTCTGTGTAGCTGTCGGATTGTCAGCGGATCAGGGAGGCTTTTGGTTTGCTGTCAGACGCAGTGGATCTAGACTTGGCGCCGGGATCTCTTAAAGTGTAGAATGGCTGTGTGTAGTCAGTATAGCTGTGAAGCAGTTAACTTGGACGGGATAAACCACTGGCATTGTGACATCTAGTGTTTGATTGGATTCATGTGTTTGTTGCTTTGAGTTTGGGCCTCTTTACACCTGGCTACTTAACGCATTTAGCTGATCAAGTTTGTGAAAACTCTTCTATTTACATTTGACCATGTTAATGCGTCTATGCAAATGGTTCTGATCTCAAAATGCTACACTAGGTGAAGTTTATTTATAAACTAATTTTGAGAGGAGCACATCATTATGATTGAACACGGCTGGTCCCGCATTAACTAATGCATGATTCACCAATCAGATGATTCCTTACTCACTATAAATAACCAGAGTTTCTTACTACAGTTATCTTTGCCTTGAAGAATCCCCTCTTCCACCCCTACTCCTCCACCTTTCCCTCTATAGAGCGGCACGGTGGCCTAGTGGTTCGCACTGTTGCCTCACAGCAAGAACGTCACTGGTTCAAATCCCTAACAGGCAAGCTATCATTTCTTTGCGGAGTTCAGTGGTCTTCCCATGCTCACGTGGGTTTTCCCAGAGTTCTCCGGTTTCCTCCCACAGTCCAAAGCACGTGTCATAAGCAAATTGATCAATCTAAATTAACACTATAATCGAACTCTTAACCAGCAGTATATCTCTGCATAGCAAATTATAATCTGTCATCAGCTCCAAACAAAGGGGGGAGGGGGGAGTTCTCGAGACCTACCTGAGCTCAAACTCCCCTCTCGCCCTGCAAATTGGAGGGAGCCCCAAGCTCAAGGATCTTATGAGTTCAGGGCTCTCTCCTTGGACAGCATGCCAAACTCGCTTTATAATCAATCATCAGTTAGGTGTGAACTCTTGAAATGCAAATTTAACTAGGTTACGTTGAGTAAAGTGTCAGATTTTATTTAAATATTATTCTTTTTTTACAGACACGTAAGCTATATATATTTTTATGTTTTTTGTTATGCAGACAAGTGGAAAATATCATTCAAAAATGTAAGGGGGTTACATTAATTACCAAAAACAGAACACTGCACCTTTGGAAATGAACAAAATGCTTTATTTTTTCTATAGTTTTTTTCCTCTTCATTCACATAAATAGACTACTATCAATGCATGATGCACTTCTGTTCTCGTTTGATATTAATTCAACATTTTAATTTGATCATTTAACAGATAATGACCCATCAACAATAGAATGAAACGACAAGAAAAATCCATCCAAAAATCCAAATACATCACAAACTGTCATTTGTGGCTGAGTTGCAGCTGGAAGGGCATCCGCTGCGTAAAACATATGGCAAGTTCATTCCACTGTGGTGACCCCTGATAAATGAATGAATGAAAGAATATCTGGTTATGTATTGTAAACCATAACATGCTATCACATGTTTATTTATTTATTTTTTTGATTTTGAGAGGAGTAAAATTTATATATATATATATATATATGGTTTCAACAACTAGATGCATTTAGACTTGTCCAGTTTTGTCTGGGTTGCATCCCACTCCTGAAGTGGTTTTAAATGACTGGATTTATATCTGTCTCAAATGTGTTTAAGAGGGTATTTACACCTGTCTTTTTCACGATCAGATAGCTAGCTGATCAGAAAATAACAAATGAAGTGACGAGGTGTAGAAAGCCCCTTTGTTACGACCTGAATTTATGTGAGAATCACGTCGGGGTCACCAGTAGATTGTTGACGTAGAATAAGACAATAAAACATAGAGAGAGAAACACATTTGCACTCTAATATTTTAACATAATTTTGTGTCACTCTCATGTAAATCAGAATTTTGATTAGAACTTTGGTGGTGCCAGCTTCAGTTTAGTACAGTTTAGTTTTTATTGTGAGGCAAGTGATTCAAAGGGCACTTCCTAAGCACCCTGAGTGCTTCATTGTCAAGCCTTTCTGAAGAACCAGCAGGGATCCACACCAGCTCGAAACAAAAAATGTCATTTGAGTCTGACCAATCTGAAATCACTGCAGGTTTATAAAAAGTGGTTAACAAGTCAGAGGGGGCTTTACAACTGAGTCCAATAGTTCTGCCTGTTCCCATTAATCTTATAAAAGATTCTTACCACTGTACATCCTGTCACTGCTCGAGTCTATGCTGATTTAAAATGCAGAATGGGCTTAAAATTAATCAATGTTTCTCATGATCATTTGATCTAAAAGCTTCTGCGCAGATCTATAAATAAGTATAGATGAAGATGTGTTAATCCAAAGAAAAAGCTTGATGGTTTTTAGATAATCTTAAAAAAAAGTGAAGCTTGTATTTAAAAGAAGAAGTGGATAGTTGAGGAAAAGCAAGTGTTGTTTTGAATTCACTTCATAAAGTTTCTCATATATTAGCTATTATAATCTATTGGTCTCAAAAAAAAAGATATTTTTCATAAGCAATTGATTAATTCTGTGGAATTGGAAAATTCTTATTTCCCTCCTTGTTCTACCATGCGCTCATGTAGACAGTGTATTGTATTTTTAGCAGTTCCCATGTTTTTACCTTCTTAGGACAAATCACTTAGTGGTAAAATTGACTGCTCAGTGAGTACATTTCAGTGCAGTAGGAGTCTTTACACCTTGTTTTTTCATTTGTTAAGTTACTATGTTGTGATTATACTGTTAAGATGTTAGTTTACACTAATCTCTTTTCCTTTAAATGTCTTTAAACAGACTACGTTTACATGGACATCAGTGATCAATTATTTGCCTTAATGTGAATAAGACAAATATATGATTAAGGTGTTTACATGAGTTGCTTTTTGAATGTTGCGTTCATGATCATGTTTTACATGTTATAGCACATAGATCCATTTACGCCATTATGTCACCACGCTATCCACATTTTCCCCGGAGTTTCATGTAATTTTCTTTAACTGCAGTTTGGCAGTTACACTTTCATTCAGGAACATTTCGTTCATGGCCTCCATGACAAACAGGTATTGCAGTCGAGTATGAAGTTAGCACTGGTGGAAGAGTGTTGTTAGATAGCGCCCACCGAATGAAGAAAAAAAACCCTGCATTTGCGATGTGGGTGTCTGTGGCCCTTTACTGACTCCAGGGTTCATACGGTCATGAAAAACCTGGAAAAGTCATGGAATTTTGACGTGGCTTTTTTCAGACCTGGAAAAGTTTTGGGAAAACAGTAAAACCCAAGTCACCCAAGGAAAAGTCATGGAAATTTGTTTAACTGGTGTCTGTATACTTAAATATAGGTTTTCTTTTACTTTTCATGCTCTCACATTATTAGTGCTGTGTGAACATTATCTAAATAAATTTTACATAGATATAAAGATGGGTGACACGGTGGCACTATAAGTAGTGCTGTCGCCTTACAGCAAGAAGGTCGCTGGTTCGAGCCTCGGCTGGGTCAGTTGAAATTTGTGGAGTTTGCATGTTCTCCCTGTGTTGGCGTGGGTTTCCTCCGGGTGATCCGGTTTCCCCCACAGTACAAAAGATATGCAGTACAGGTGAATTGGGTAAGCTAAATTGTCTGTAGTGTATGTGTGTGAATGAGAATACATGGATGTTTTCCAGAGATGGGTTGCAGCTGGAAGGGCATCTGCTGCGTAAAACAAATGCTGGATAAGTTGGCGGTTCATTCCGCTGTGGCGACCCCGCATTAATAAAGGGACTAAGCCGAAAAGAAAATGAATGAATAGATATAAAGATTAATTTAAACTAAAGAGATTGTTGCATGTTTTATGATATGCTGTTATAACTTTCATGATGCATCTTTTTTCTTATTATTTAACATGTATACATAGACATTACATGAAACATCAGGTCATGAAAATGTAATTGAAAGTCCTGGAAAAGTCATTGAATTTTAGTAGTAAAAACGTGTATGAACCCTGTGACTTGGTAAAAGCAGGGAATAGTGTCAAACTGCTGTGTGTGTATAGACTATCCTGTTTCAAACTGCATTGAAAATCCTACATGAGTAATAGTTTGGTTAAGCTGTTTACATGTCTGTACTGCACTTCAATAATGGCACTAAAATCGGCAAACTCCACATGTCTTAATTCCATTTCTGTTTAGTTCGATTATGACTTTAGTCAGATTCAATTAATCAAAAATTCATCAAACGATCTTAATCATATTACAGTAAGAGTATTGGTGTCCATGTGCTGTAAATGTACTCAGTGATCACTTTTGAGACTTGCACATGGACTTTTCAGCCCGTTGTGTTTTTCTTTTTCTTTTTTTGGAGTGGATGCTTTTCTATATGCTAGGGCTGCACAATATATGGTTTCAGCATCCATATCACAATGGTCACATCATAGGATTTGCAATGTCAAGTGTGGATTATTTTTGACCAGGAGCTTGTAGATTAATAGCGAAGTTTAATCAATGTGGATTTAAAGTTTATTAATTGCATTTGTTAGGTTTTTGTTGTTAAACGTATGAAGTACTCGGGTCATATGTTAACTTAATATCCTAACCCTAAAGCACAAGAAAGAATGGCATTTGTAGCTTTAACAAAGATTAATTTAGTTACACATATATACTGAAGACTGCCAAGTGTCATTTTACATTAGATATTTAAAATATTTGTTTCCAAGTGCTATTAAGACTTTAGAGTGCGCCGGTTTCCCCCACAGTCCAGAGACATGCGCTATAGGTGTATTGGGTAAGCTAAATTTGCCGTGGTGTATGTGTGTGAGATGTGTGAGAATGAGGTGTTTCCCAGTGATGGAATGGCATCCGCTGCGTACAACTAATGCTGAATAAGTTGGCGGTTCATTCCGCTGTGGCGACCCCTGATTAATAAAGTGACTAAGCCGAAAAGAAAATTTAAATATTTGTTTTCAATTGCTATTAAGACTTACCAGACAAATATAAAGCATTTTTTTCTCATTTGCGTGCCCCCCACCTTAAAAATCTAGTTTAAAGTTCATTAATTCATTAATTTGGTCCCACTTTATATTACGTGTCCTTAACTACTATGTACTTGCATCAAAAAATAAATACAATGTACTTATTGTGTTTATAATGCATTTGAGAACACTTGTGGTGCTCTTGAGTGTGGATAGGGGTGGGGTTAAGGATAAGTTTGGTGGTATCAGTAAGTTAAAGGGTGTTAAGGTGTAAGGGATGGTCAACAGTGTATTTACAAATGTAATTACAGAAATTAATTACAGATGCAATTACATACAGGTATTTAATCAAGCATAAGTACGATGTAAAAACATGTATTTACACAATAAGTACATTGTAATGAATTACTAATTTCTGTGTAAGTACACATTAGTTAAGGTCACTTAATATAAAGTGGGACCATTCATTTTCCTTCAGTCTAATCTCTATTTCAGAGGTTGCCACAGTCGATGCTATTGTAGCGTATGTTTTACACAATGGATGCCCTTCCGGCCGCAATCGGACAATCTAGTTTATTCAATTTACCTACAGCGCATGTCTTTTGACTGTGGGGGAAACCGGAGCAGCCGAAGGAAACCCACACGAACATGGGGAGAACATGCAAACTCCACACAGAAATGCCAGCTTGTCCAGCCAGAACTTAAACCAGCGACCTTTTTGCTGTGAGGCGACAGTGCTAACCTTTGAGCAACCGTACCATCTAGTTTAAGTTAAATTGAATAATTTATGCAGATACACTCCCCTATAAAGTCACCCCAACCATGCTGAAATAGTGAATTCTTCACATTAAGACTTATCCAATCCATCTGACGAAGAATATCGCAATGTATATTGATGTAAAACAGAACTGCAGCTCATGTGCAGCTCTACTATGTGTTGCGAATGACATGCCAGGGTAAAAATAGTCCAACTTTTCATGAGACCCCTGCCTTTTGTTCTTCTGTCAAGGTGTTTTCCAATGCAAGAGCGCATCTTCTTGTTTCCATTCAGTAGACGGTTTCCTACGCATCTGCCTGTGGCCATCCAAGTGTGCGATTTATTTGTTTTTTCATCTGAATCCTTGAGCAAAACGATACTGAGTTTCTTTAGGGAGGTTTTACAAAGCAAAAGCATCAAATTCTTTCATGATGATGCTTTTTTTTTAGCGTGCCCGCTATCGTGCGTTTGTTGAAGCGGTAGGAGTGGTGTGTGTGTGCGCGTGTTTTATGCAGTGCGTTTGAGCAAGGTGTGTTCAGGGTTTGGATCTGGCATTGACTGAACTGCAGCTGTCGCGTTTGGGAGTTGGGAGTTGGTATTGATTCATAGGGAATTTGATTGCATCTCGTGTATGTGTGTGCGCGCTTGCGGTTGGCAGATTTGCCTGGCAAGCATGCATACTGCAGCACGTCACGGGAATTGTCTGCAGTGTTTGCGCATGCTTATGTGAGAGAGGCTGGATGCACGCTTCTGTGCTTTTGTGCGAATGGGTTTGCATGCATATGTGATGCATAGAGGAAAAAAAAAAGGTCAACGGAAGGGCAGAAGGGCTGTTGCAGGAAGTTGCTGTTCACTTTCTGTGTCACTAAAGTATAAGTGCAAACGCTGAATCCCCCTGTGCCGATATCAGTTATATTACCGTAAAGAACAACAAGGTTAATGCTTTATAGACCCCAGAGAGGAAAGGGTTACCATGAAGACTGCGTGTTTACGTTCCCGCTTCCCACAGCTTGGTCCCGAGCCTGTTGCCATGACGACGGCCCTGATTCCAGCCCGCTTGCTTTGGAAAGCATGTGATTCATTGACATTATCCCCATACCTGCCTGCAGTCGCATGCTCTGTCGGGGAGCGAGTACATGTGTGTGTGTTTGTGTGCCTGCACACGCGCATGCTGTTCCACATGTGTGCTGCGATGCGAGGCGCTGTTAAAAATAAACATGCTTAGAGGAATATAAGGTACAGAGCTATATGTGTACCACAAATACAAAGCTCACACACTGCTCTTTACTTCAGACACGTGTGTTTTCCTTTACAACTGTGGCTCCCATGTGTTTTCTAGAATACTCCTATTTTAATATTCAAAACCCCCCTTCAAATGACCCCTCGGCACTGTACCTAGCAGGCAAGAATTTAAAACTCAGTTGTTAGGTTTTTAATAATTGCATAAAGAATCAAATGTATTAAGATGAAAATAATAACATTATCAACAATGGCCAGGTTTTAAGCAACATTTAAGATTGACTGTTTACTGTGACACTTTTATTACATTTTTTGTTTGTTTGTTTGTTTTTGCTTTATTAGGTTCATCTTAGGTCAGACAGAAAATAACACTGTAAATAAAATATACACAATAATAATGCATATTCATATATAAAACATCCCAAGAAATCGCGCACTGATACAATTCATCAAACAAAATACTAAATATAAGTATATAAAAAATAATTAAGTAAAATATTACATGTATGTATGTATGTATGTATGTATGTGTGTGTATATATATAAATATATAAATATATATACAATAAACATATATATATATATATATATATATATATATATATATATATATATAATAACAATATATAAAAAAACAGATATATGTTCAAGGTAGAATTATTAGCCCCCCTTTGATTTTTTTTTTCTTTCTTTTTTAAGTATTTCCCAAATGATGTTTAACAGAGCAAGGACATTTTCACAGTATGTCTGAAAATATATTTTCTTTTTAATATTTTTTATTTGTTTTACTTTGGCTAGAATAAATCGGTTTTAAATTTTTTAAGAACCATTTTAAGGTCAAAATGATTAGCCCCTTTAAGCTATTTTTTTCAATAGTCTACAGAACAAACCATTGTTATACAATAACTTGCCTAATTACTTTAACCTGCCTAGTTAACCTAATTAACCTAGTTAAGCCTTTAAATTTCACTTTAAGCTGTATAAAAGTGTCTTGAGAAATTCTAGTAAAATATTATTTACTCTCATCATGGCAAAGATAAAATAAATCAGTTATTAGAGATGAGTTATTAAAACTATCATGTTTAGAAATGTGTTGAAAAAAATCTTCTCTCCGTTAAACAGAAATTGTGGAAAAAATAAAAATAAACAAGTGGGCTCAGGGGGGCTAATAATTCTGACTTCAACTGTAGGTGTATCCTTAAACATTTTTAGAAAAGGGTTCCAGACTTACTGGAACTGTTCTGACATCTGTTTTATTGTGTAATAAATGAGTTGCGTTTTATTGCATGTAAAAAAAAATCAAAAGCCCATTGCTGGTAACAGGGGGGAACTGCTAACTTCCAATTCATAAGAATGTTCTGTCATTACTTCAGTGGCGCAGTGGGTAGTGCTGTCTCCTCACAGCAAGAAGGTCGCCGGTTCGAGCCTCCGCTGGTTTAGTTGCCATTTCTGTGTTGAGTTTGCATGTTCTGCATGTTTGCATGTGGGAATCTTCAGGGTGCTCCGGTTTCCTCCACATTCCAAGGCATGCGCTATAGGTGAATTGTATAAAGCTAAATTGGCCGTGGTGTATGTGTGTGGATGAGAGTGGGTGTTTCCCAGTGATGGGTTGAAGCAGGAAGGGCACCTGCTGCGTGTGCTGGATAAGCTGGAGGTTCATTCCACTGTGGTGACCCCTGATTAATAAAGGGACTAAGCTGAAAAGAATATGAATGAATGAATGAATGATCAATATGTTTACAATATGTTTTTTATCTATTTATTATGTGCAATAGTGCATATAAGCTCAGACTAACTTTTACTTTTGTCTGATCCAGTCTATAATCTGAACAAAAACTACTGACAGTCAGAGTAAAAAACACTTTCTGACAGTAGTGTTGCTTACAGAAAGGCAGAACTTTATTCTGGAAGGTAATTACATTTACTCATTCAGCAGACACTTTTATCCAAAGTGACTTACGCCCCATTCACACGGGGCGTCAGCATCAACGCTTCCCATTCACTTTGAATGGGTGACGTCAGGCTTTGCCGAACTGCATTCTGGATCCGTCGGCGCCGCTTCAGTGGCGTTGCTCGCTGCAGGAGTTGGGACTTTCTCAACTTTTCAAGCGCCAACGGAAGCGGCAGCCAATCAGATCGCTGTATGCAAATACACCAGCCCAGACAGTAGCCGATTGTTGACCAATTTCATTGGCTGACACTGCTATGATGGTCGCGTCAGCCCCAACTTCAGACACGCCATCTGTCAAGCGTTGACGCTGAAGCCTCGTGTGAATGGGGCGTTACAGGTGAGGATAAAAGAAGCACTTCAAATCATCAGAGTTGCAGTATATAAATGCTGTGACAAGTCAAGTAGTTTATTTATTTATTTATTTATCTATCTAAATTTATAACTTTTGGCAGGGCAGCACAGTGGCTCAGTTAGCACTGTTGCCTCACAGCAAGAAGGTTGCTGGTTTGAGTCCCGGCTGGGCCAGTTGGCATTTCTGTGTGGAGTTTGCATGTTCTCCACGTTAATGTGGGTTTCCTCCATGTGCTCCAGTTTCCTCACAGTCTAAAGACATTCTTTATACAGTTGGTGAATTGGGTAAACTAAATTGAAGTGTTTGAATGTGTGTTAATGTGAGTGTATGGGTGTTACCCAGTACTGGGTTGCAGCTGGAAGGGTATCCGCTGTGTAAAACATATGCTGGAATAGTTGGCGATTCGTTCCACTGTGGCGACCCCTGATAAAAAAGGAACCAAGCTGAAGGAAAATGAATGAATGAGTGGTAATATTAACTTTCAGGAGGTTGTTCTGTCATCAAACTGATGTCTGTTTAATTCCTACAGTAACCCTCAAACTAAAGTGAGTTTCTCAAATATTTGATGACCCCCGATAGAGCCACTGCTTAGGAAGATTAGGGATGGTTTACATTTAATCTGTACTTTAATAAGAGAAGAGAGTGTTTTCGGTTTCTTTTGTATGATTGGGCAAATATGTAAATATGATTCCAAAGGAAGGGTGTTAATGAGGATTGAATACGTTAAAGCTCATTAACTTTCTTGCCATAACAAATAACCTGTAAAACAGGCATTCCTCTGCTAATAAAAACAGCTTAGGGTGTTTTAAAAGTTTAAAAGAGCTTTAAGTGGATTAAAAAGGGAACTGAATGGAATAAGAAGCCAGTTCATTTTGCATTCGCGCTGTGCTTGTGTTCATTAACATAAGAGTGTGCATAACATCTTAAGGATAAGAAAAACAATACATTTAAATTCAAATTAGGTGTAGGAATGAAAACTAATAATAAAGTTCAACTCAATATAATATTTTGTATGACTGTGAAGTACCACCAATTCTCACTATAAATCAGTGGCTTTTTACCTGCCTATTTTTAAGATATTGGCTGATTATTAGTACTTATAAAGTACTTATTCTGCATGATCTTATGCTACATCCCTAATCCTACCTAATACCTTACCTAACTATTAATAATCAGATAGTTAGGAGTGGGGTGCCACGGAGGCATAGTGGGTATCATGATCGCCTCACAGCAAGAAGGTTGTGGTTCGAGCCTTGACTGGGTCAGTTGGCATTTCTGTGTGGAGTTTGCATGTTCTCCCTGTGGTCGCATGGGTTTCCTCTGGGTGCTCCGGTTTCCCACACAAGCCCAAGGACGGTATAGGTGAATTGGGTAGGCTAAATTGTGCGTAGTGTATGAGTGTGAATGAGTGTGTATGGATGTTTCCCAGAGATGGGTTGCAGCTGGAAGGGCATCCGCTGCGTAAAAACATATGCTGGATATGTTGGTGATTCATTCCTCTGTGGCGACCCCAGATTAATAAAGGGACTAAGCCGAAAAGAAAATAAGTGAATGAATAATTAGGAGTTGAGTGAGGAAAAGGTTGCAGTAAAGGGTTTATTAAGCTTGAGAATTGTACCTTAAAATAAATTGTGACTTATTTTTGTTGTTAGTTATCATTTTATATTATGTTTTGCCATGACGTTTATTGGGGTGTAAACACTTTTACTGTGATCTTATTTTTAGGCTTCTCAAGGTTTTGCCTTTGATAGTAACTAATCTAATATAAAAACAATAAACCATATTTTTCACAAATTATAGCATTATATAGGATCCTGTAGAAACTATTAGTTTAATATTAATATAATATGCAAATTATGTACAGATGTCTCTAGTTCAAAACGCCCTAATTACCGCCATTCTTCCCGCCGCGGCGGCGTTAAAAAGTGCGCCAACAGCTTTTGGCCGCTGGGTGGCGCCTTAACCATAGGTTTTCAGCTTTGCCTTTTCACAATAGGATGACACTATAAGTGTGTACTGTAGCATATGTGAAAGGGTTTGTTCAATGAAGTTATAATTTTGTTGGTTTGTTTTAGTTTTCTTAGCAATGATTTTACACTATAGAAAAGATAGAATCCATGGTGAGATGTAGCCCTAGGCTGCTAAAATTAAGCAAATATAAGAATTAAGTTCTTAAGCCTTTATATTGCCCTAATAAATTGCGTTGGGGTGAAAAGAAGGTTTTGATTTGTTTGACTATCATGGTTTGTTTGAACATCATGCGCACAAGATATGAAAATCGCGGCACAGCACAAAATAATAAAAAGGTTATTGAGCCGATGTAGCGCGTCCACTGATCGCAGTTTCACTTGCTTTATCAACAATTATTATTTATTATAGGCTAGGTTACAAATATTTGACCAACTGCCACTACACGTTAAACACTCTTGTGCACTCAAAATAGGTTCCCTTTTGCTGTTAGTGGTTTATGAAGTTAACCGCATGTTCATTCTCTCCTCGTTTCTCTTTCACACGCATGCAGCGCGAACAACCTGCATAAGGAAAATAAATCTGCTTGTTTAAAAGAGCGCATTATATCCACGAATGTCTAATAATTATAATATTAAGCTAATAATATATCCATAATGCTGGGATGCGTTGTGCTTTGACTGGATATCTAGTTCAAAAGCAAAAATTATTATTTGTTGCACGGCATAGGCTAGCCTATAGTGTGGAAAAATATAATTCGCAATGCAAGACATGTTGGTCTGCATATCACTATGAAAAAAAAATATTATAGCCGGCCTGTTTCGGCTTCGGTCTACGGGACAATATGTTTTTGTTTTGTTTTTTACACTGTATGCTATTCTATCCCATATCCTAAACATAGCCAACATAAAATATTAATATTTTAAGTTTCTAAAAGCACATTTTAATGTTTGGTTACACATCTGGGTCATAAATACGGCACACAGAATAACGCTGCTAATGAAAAAATATATACAATTTAAGCTCATTATAAATTAGCTTATATATATTTTTTTATATTTCCCAGAGATGGGTTACAGCTGGAAGGGCATCCGCTGTGTAAAACATATGCTGGATAAGTTGGCGGTTCTGTGGCGACCCCAAATTAATAAAGGGACTAAGCCGAAAAGAAAATGAATTAGTGAATGAATGAATATATTTTTATATTTGTTACAACGCGATTCTCCTTAGATAATCTCTTTATGCTTGAAAGGACGTTGTCACTGCCGGAGGGAATAACTTTATGAATAGTCTACTTATAATTGCTTATTATTATTATTATTATTTTTATTATTATTATTATTAGTAGTAGTAGTAGTAGTAGTAGTAGTAGTATTACTATTATTAAAACTGGTAACTGTTGCACATATACAGTGTAGAAAATGCTAATAAATGAAACCGCTGCAGCCATTTTAAACTTTCATTTTACAAAAGCCTATATCTGAAAAAAAAAATTCTAAACAATAAACAACGGAGTTTTGAAAATATTTTTATAAAGTATTTGGATACGATGATATTAATCAAATCGTGCAAACAGGGCATTTTTTGGATGAGTGAAAGCAGAAACGATACCTGTCATTCAGTCCTGCGCATGCTTTATAAACGGATTTGGAAAAATAGCAAACATGTTTTGTATGTCCTCAAACAAGTTTATGTTTTATATGATGTGAAAAATGTACAACTGAAATTTTATTATAGCTGCTGAGCGCAACGAAATACAGCTATAACAATTTTGGTATATACAAATTAATTAACCCGTTTCAAGCCATTTTCAACTTTCATTTTACAAAAACCTCTCTGATGTTTCAATAATGCATAATAATATTACCACCATATTAAAGACACAGCAGCCAGTAAAGGTTGCCGAGAGTTTTTGTCAAAAATATTTATAGATATTATTTTAAAAAATGAATAATATCAATACGGGCGACGCCTTGGCACAGTGGGTAGCGCTGTCGCCTTAAGGCTGATTTATACTCGACGTGTAATAAAAGAAATAAATCGTGGTGGCTGAGGAGATCCCCCCATTGTGTAAAGCGCTTTGAGTGCCAAGAAAAGCGCTATATAAACGTAAGGAATTATTATTAGGCTATTATTATTATTATAGCCGGCCTATTTCGGTTTACCCGGGTTACGGGACAAACTGTTTTTTTTGTTTTGTTTTTTACACTTTATGCTATTCTATCCCATATCCTAAACATAGTCAACATATATTAACAGTTTACGTTTCTAAAAGCACATTTAATGTTTACATTGTTCATTGGCTACACATCTGGGTACACATATTTGCACCAGTAAATAAACAGAAGCCGAAAAGAAAATGAATGAATGAATTACTCAAGATAACCGCATAATATGCAACATCCTTAAATATAGCATAAATAGATTATCTAAGGAGAATCGCGTTTTAACAAATATATAAATATATTTATTCATTCACTCATTCATTTTCTTTTTGGCTTAGTCCCTTTATTAATTTGGGGTCGCCACAGAAACGCCAACTTATCCAGCATAGCCTATGTTTTACACAGCGGATGCCCTTCCAGCTGTAACCCATCTCTGGGAAATAAAAAATATATATATAAGCTAATTTATAATGAGCTTAAATTGTATATATAGTTTTTCATTAGCGGCGTTATTCTGTGTGCCGTATTTATGACCCAGATGTGTAACCAATGAACATTCAAATGTGCTTTTAGAAACTTAAAATATTAATATTTAATATTGGCTATGTTTAGGATATGGGATAGAATAACATACAGTGTAAAAAAAAACATTTTGTCCCGTAGACCGAAGCCGAAATAGGCCGGCTATAAGATTTTTTTTTTCATAGTGATATGCAGACCAGGATGTCGCTGCATTGTAAATTATATTTTCCACACTATAGGCTAGCCCATGCCGTGCAACAAATAATAATTTTTGCTTTTGAACTAGATATCAGTATTAGTTCATTCCGGAAGTTGAAACATAAGAAGGCCTGTAATGTAGGTCTGTTTGTGTCTCCGTCTGTTTGTGTCTCCATGTATGTCTGTTTGTGTCTCCATGTTTGTGAAAAATACCGGAGACCAACTCAATACCCTTCCCCCAACTCAAATCAAATGTTTGGGCCATTAATGACGCAGCCTGTCTGCGATGTTAATGAGGCATTGCGGTTTAACAACAACAAAAAAACAACCCGAAAACACTAAGCCGTTTACACTAATACGTTTTAGCTTTAAACGAAACAAACACATGACTAGTATAAAGATGGCGTGCCGACTAGTTTTCCATATCAAACATTCATACACACTCATACACTAGGCCTATATACTGACAATTTAGCCAACCCAATTCACCTAGGCTATACCACATCTTTGGACTTGTGGAGGAAACCAGAGCACCCGGAGGAAACCCACGCGAACACGGGAAGAACATGCAAACTCCACACAGAAATGCCAACTGACCCAGCCGAGGCTCGAACCAGCGACCTTCTTGCTGTGAGGCGAACGTGCTACTCACTACGCCACCGTTGCGCCCCTTTACAACTATATAACCTTTACACTATATTAAAGACACAGCTGCCAGTAAAGGTTGTCGAGTATTTTTGTCAGGTTTAAAAGGTGTGTTTGTGTGTTAATACGGTCGTGTTTGATGCCTGTATGTGAGAGAGACGGGGCGAAATAGCGCTCTTCACAGCTCTGTTGATGCCGCGAGCGGCCGGGTTTCTTTATTTATTTTGGAGATAACACAAAATATGAATACAACAGAAAGACATAAATCTTTACTAATTACGTGTCCACTTTTGTAGGCTCAACACAATAGTGTCATAGCCTATAAACAGCCTATGAAAATCATTAAATGATCTATAAAAAGAGGAATAAATATCGGATATAAAATCACACTAAATAAATAAATAAAACAAACAAAAAACAAACCAAAGCTAAAACAATGTTGGTATATACTATACAAATTAATTAAACCGTTTCAATTCATTTTAAACTTCCATTTTACAAAAGCCTGTCTGAAAAAAAGATCTGAGATATTTTCTAAAAACAATAAACAATGGAGAAGTTTAGAAATATTATTTATAAAGCATTTGGATACAATTATATGAATCAAATCGTGCAAACAGAGCATTTTATGGGTGAGTGAAACCAGAAACTATGCCTTCTTATCTAGCAATTATTATTATTATTATTATTATTATTATTATTATTATTATTATTATTAT
>CAIGQQ010031496.1:6340538-6351156 GCA_903798035.1 Danio albolineatus
AAAAAAAGCTTGAAAAAGCTTTTCTAAGAAAATTATAGTGAAAGACTACATTGATTATTGAAAATCTATCATTTTATCAACCTACCCATTCAATGCCACATTTTCTTTGCAAATTGATGTTGGTGTCATGAAATATGGTTTGCACTCGTCAGAATTAAAATTTTTTTACGTCAAAAACACAAAACATAACTGAAGTGCTGCTTGCTGATCCGAGCTACAACAGCAGAGAATTCCGCGGGGTCCTAAAGCCTTCATCCGACAGTTATTTTCAAATATGCACAATGCAAACCAAACAGACATGCCAGTGTCATGGCATAACAAACAGCAGGGTTTCTGCAGATATCATAATGTCAGACTTAAGACTTTTTAAAACCATTAAGTATTACATTTAAGACCTACATTACAATATTAAAAATGAAAAATCCACAAAATTTGTGGTAAAATAAAATTATTTAAAATTGAACAGTAATATTAAAACTCATCCCTCAGGGTTTTCCAAACTTTAACAAAACACTTTCCTCCTTTCCATGGCTGTTGCAATTTCTAGCCAAGAATTACTGGTAATCTGGTTATCTCTATGATGATCACGCATGATCGGATCGTTAAGATGTCTGTACAGTCGTACCTGTTTCAGACAATATCTTTTCAAACTGTTTTATATTCAACTCAAATTAAACGCGGCGCCGAAATTACGTTGCGCGCACCCAAAGCTAACCTCCGCAAACACAGCGACGACGTCACATTCGCGCGTGCACTGGGCTCAGTAACAGAAAGCTGATTGGCTATTGCATGTTGGTCTCATTTGTAGTTGTAATACCCCAAATTACAGTAGGAGTAGTGAAACAAAGAACTACAACACCACCAAAACCAAGCAACAACAAAAAATAATTTAAATGAGCATTAGATGTAGCGTTACACGGACATCGGGAAAAAGACCTGTGCAAAAATATTTAAGACCTAGAACAGCGAGTTTAGGACTTTTTAAGGCCTAAAATCTAGATTTTTAAATGTTAGACTTTTTAAGACCCCGCGGAAACCCTGCCAGACGGCACAGCAGAGGGCAGGTTTTATCCACTTATTTTATGCGCTTTTTGGATATGCACATAAAAAACGGTTGTTGGAAAACATTGTTGGAACATTGTAATACATCTAAAGAATTGTTTTGGTCATTCTAAAACGCCTTAACCATTTCAGTATTAGTGTTATTATAATATTAATTATCTCCGGAATTGTCAGCGTCTGCACTCCGTGTCTCACGCCTTCAAACGACACCACACGTTCACTGCGTGTCAGGGTTGCCTTCTGAGTCATTTATTAAATTAATATATTCACGCAACTTCTCCTTTACTTTTGACATTTGGCTCCAGTTAATCAGAAAGTGGCGATTTTGTTCTCTTCGACTTGTTGGACGGAAACGCTGCTTTATTCGCACGTCTTTTATGCGATATTCCAGTTTTGGGCATACATTTAATTAGCATTTTTAGATGATAACAGTCATTCACACTGCATCAGCACAGCTGCCCCTTTTCTTCCCTATGTACCTGTAGGTGAACAGCTCCTCCGGGCGTGGACATGGGCACTCATCCTCTGCTATTTCTTCCTCATTTCTGCGTTCTTCAGATTCATTATTGCTGTCTTGAATCTTCATATGTCAACCGATAACTTTGTGACTGTATGATGACGGTCAGCTCACGTAAATCTGCAGAAGCCTGAACTTGTTTTTCAGTTTAAATAATGTACCAGGCTTTTCAAATAACATTTTAGAATTGCATATCAAGCTGTCAAAATCTCCGCATGGTTGAAGGTGGTTATTTTAAAAAGAACAACACATATCACCGCTCAGTAGTTGCCTTTTAGATGTAATTTAGGCCTGTTTTCAGCTGACAGCAACGCACAGCCGCGATTATTATATTTCACACGCAAAGTGCAAAGTAACTAAGATTGAAATCAAAATACAAAACATACTGAGCCGTTACAAGTAAATAAAGTAGGCTATATTTGATAGACGGCGTCAAACATGCTCCGGACAGACTTAAAACATTAATATTTCCATAGGCTATATGACACTTAATAGGTAATGCCCCTTTATTTAAGATAATAATTTCAGGATGTTGCACATTATTCGGTAATAAAAAAAATATAGGCAGTAATAAATATAGGCTATAGTTTAGTCTGTATTTCGCTGCGTTCAACAGCTATAATAAAATTTCGTTTTTACATTTTCCACCTCATATAAAAATATGAACACTTGTTTAAGAACATACAACACATTTTTGCTGTTTTAATCTGCTTAAGGTATACCTATAGGTTAGTTTATTTTTATGTTTTATTTTTTATGTTTTTATGAGCTCTTTAGACCATGCGTCGGACGTTTTCACCATGTTTCGCTGGTAATGTAAGTAATTAATTATTTAGGCTTATTTAATTATTAATTTATTATTTATGGACAATAATTGAGACATAAAATTAGATAGTAAAATACAACGAAAATGTAAATGAAAACGTAAATGAAAAAGCTTATTGGGTAACTGTCTTAGTCACTTTAAAATATTAAACACTGTACATCTCTCTATTTTTAGGCTAAAACACTGCTTTATATATTTATTTATTTAGGCCTATTTGTATGTGTGTTTGTACCTACTTTAATTTTAGTTGTCGTTTATTTTAGTGGTCTTTTATTTCTTTAATTTTAACTTTTCCAAAACAGACTTTTCTACATTTAACACATTTACAATAACGATAAAGCTGTTAAGAAGTTTTTAATGATTAATGAAGCAATTATAATGTTTTGTCCTAGCCGCGATACCGAGAGAAAAAGTAAATAATATATTAATTAATATGAACTACTCAGGCACGCGCATTGAACCGCCAGTGACAGAAACAGAAATGAATTAAAATAATATAGCCCCCTTTACAGGCCTATAAAATAGCAGACAGACTGTTTTGATGAGCTGTTTTATTTTTTATACCTCAAATGTATCTTAATATAATTTTGATGAATTAGCTTTAACTTTTGACTGCCTTTTTCCTTTTTATGCTGTTATGCCACATTACATCACTGGTAATGTCTTTAAGTAAATAAACATTTAGGCCTATTTAATTATTCAATTAATATTTATTTAATCTCTCTATTTTTAGGCTAAAACACTGCTTTATATATTTATTTATTTAGGCCTATTTGTATATGTGTTTGTATCTACTTTCATTTTAGTTGGCGTTTAGTTTAGTGGTCTTTTATTTCTTTAATTTTACCTTTTCCAAAATGAATCTTCATTTCATTTAACACACTTACAATAATGATAAAGCTGTTAAGAAGTTTTTAATGATTAATGAAGCAGTTATAATGTTTTGTCCTACTATTTCATCTTCAGAAGTAGCGGAGTATTTACAGCCACTGTATATTTCTGCCCGGTCGCATCCCGTCCCCTTGTGCCCCCTGGCGGCAAAGTCGCAAACTGCGGTCATCCCTTAAAATATGTTCTCTCGCGGCGGCGGTAATTGCCGCGGCGGTAATATCCATATTAAAGTAGTACCTACTGTATATATTCTTACAGATAAAGATGTTATATTCATAATAATCAAATATTTTCTTAAATATTGTGGTTATGCACTTATGCACAGACACTAGTTATTTAATAACTAACGGATGAAGTTAAGGTAACTAATAACCAGTGTTGTAAAGTAACTAATTACAAATACTCAAACTACTGTAATTGAGTAGTTTTTCTCAGGAGTTGTAATTTACTGAGTAGTTTTAAAAATGTGTACTTTTACTTTCCCTTGAGTTCATTTTTAGTGCAGTATCGGTACTTTTACTCCACTACTTTACTTCAACTTGCAGTCACTACTTTATTTTTTCTTGTCTATGGGGGTTGGCTGAGTAACAAAATCATTCTTTTGATTCCTGTCCAATCAAATTGCACATAGAAACTAAATTGCATCATTGTGAAATTAGCTTTATAAGTGCAGCGAACTGCTTGGAAGCATCAAAAGTGTCCTAGAAGATGAAGGATGTTTTCTGTGTGATGACTAGGCATGGGACGATAACTGTTTTCAAGGTATACCGTGGTTTGGAAAAGTCAAGGTTTTCATACCGCCAAAATTTTCTGTAATGCCATCACTATGGTATTATTTTATTTTAAAAAATAATAATTTTAGTTTCGTTTTTTAGGAAAACAGCATCTCCAGCAGAAAAAAAGTTTTAGTTTTTTAGCCAGACATTTAAAAAATATATATTTTAGAGCAGTAAACACAATACCGTGATACTGTGAAACCGTAATATTTTTATCCAAGGTTATCATACCATCAGAATCTTATACCGGCCCATACCTAATGATGACTGAATCCACCAAATGGCTTTAAACAATAACTAACTGCACTACAGCAAGTTACGATTTTACACACACTCACAAACTGCATGCAGATGCATCAGCCTTTCACAGTGTAATACTCACTACTCTTGAGTACTTTTAAACGGGCTACTTTTTACTCATACATTGAGTTATATTTACAACAGATACTTTTACTCTACTTGCACTAGATATTTGGTCAAGTAATGGTACCTTTACTTGAGCACTATACAAATAAACTTAAATTGAATAGAATTGAGGCGGCACAGTGGTTCACAGCAAGAAGGTTGCTGGTTCAAGTCCCAGCTCGAAAGTTGCTTGTTCTTCCCGTGTTGGCGTGGGTTTCCTCCGGGAGCTCCGGTTTCCCCCACAGTTCAAAGACATGCGCTATAGGTAAATTGGGTAAATGAAATTGGCTGTAATGTATGAGTGTGTGTGTGAATGCAAAGTGTATGGGTGTTTCCCAGTAGTATGTTGCAGCTAGAAGGGCATCCACTGCGTAAAACACATGCCGGAATAGTTGGTGGTTCATTCTGCTGATAAATAAGGCACTAAGCTGAATGAATTGAATTGAATAATCTGTGCAGTTGAGTTTTGGGATAGTTTAAATGTGAATTGAATGCCTTGATGAAATGGTCTCAGCTGAAAACGAAAACAAATTCTAATCAAACTCTTATTATTTGTTTCCAGATGTCTGCATCCTATGTACTAAAGCACACTCCATCCGCTGCTGCCTCGAATGCCTCTGACCAAAACGCACAAACTACATTTCCCATCGGCCACTTGGGCAAAGAACAACTACGAATCATCGGTGGGCCGCCCAATCACTGCATGGCTCACCCAAAGCACTCTGGGCCTGCGGTCAGCAGTCACAGTCTCCGGCCTTCAATGATAAACAACGAGGAGGACGACGGAGGGGGCGGGACCAAGGTGAAGAAGAAACGGAGGAAAAAAGACAAGAAAGAGCCAGAGTGGCATGAAGATGGACAGAGCAATGCTAAACCAAAGAGGAGGGAGCAAAAGGAAGGGAAGGAGATTCTTCCGAGAAAGACGAAGGCAGCAAAGGAACAAAAGGATCATAAGAAGAGGGACTCAAAAGCCCCAAAAGAGGTCAAAAAGGTCAAGAAAGGTCAAGAGGTGAAGGTGAAAACGCTGGCTAAAAACAGTGCGACACATACGCCCTCCAAAAGAGGGAGAAAGCCAAAGTAAGTTGGTCATAAGATGATTATTTTTGAGTTTATATATAATATAAATATATTCTAAAGCACAAATCCAGTCTTATATTGCACAGGTGTATTTTGGCAGTTCATTGTTTGGGGCAAAATGACAAAAAAAAAATTAATGCCAAAATCATTAGAATATTAAGACATGTTGTACATTTTCTACAATAAATATATCAAGACTCAAATATTGTATTAGTAATGTGCATTCTTAAGAGTGTAGAGCATAATTTGGACAACTTTTAAAGTGATTTTCTCAATATTTAGACATTTTTGAACCCTCAGACTTCATATATTCTAATAGTTGTATCTTGATCAAACATTATCCTTTCTTAACAAAATGTACATCAATGGAAATCTTATTTATTTAGCCTTTGATAATACATACATCCCAGTTTCACCAAAAAAAATACCCTCATGACTGTATTTGTGGTCCAAGGTCACATTTATTCCTGTAACACAAAGCTGGATTTTCAGCATTACTCCACCCTTCAGTGAGTACGTTTACATGGACACAAATAATCTGATTTTAATACGATTAAGACAGTACTCTGATTAAGAGTCTACCGTTTTGTTGATCTCAATCTGACTAAAGTCATAATCGAACTAAAATCAGCATACTCTTAACCCGTGGCATTATTGAAGTGCAGTACAGACATGGAAACACCTTAATCAAACTATTACTGTCAGCTTTAAAAGGTTTTCTATACACACACGGCTGTTTGACACTGTTCTCTGCACCTACCGAGCCAGTAAAGGAACACAGACACCTGCATTGCGAAATGCTGAGGTTTTTTTTTCGTTCGGGTGCTGTATCAAATCCCATTAAAACAACACTCTTCCACTATTCCTTACTTCATACTCACATCCAATATCTCGTTTGTCATGGGGGGCGTGCATGAAATGTTCCTGAATGAAAGTGAAAGTGCCAAACTGCAGTTAAAGTCAAAAAACTAAAAATGAAACACCCGAAATTACTCTGGAGGAAACGTGGATGCTAACTGTATGAACTGTATGCTATAACATGTAAAACAGGATTATGAAAGGAACATTCAATAATTTGATTACTGATGTCCATGTAAATGTAGTCACTGTCACATGATACTTCAGAAATTATTCTAATATGCTGATTGGTCTTCAAGAAACATTTCCTAATATTATTATAATCTATGTTTCACAATAGTTGTGCTGCTGAATATTTTTGTGGAATTCTTGCCTTTTTTTACAGTAATGTACATTTAAAAAAGTCTTTTTTTAGTGTTGCAACCAGTTAATGTTCACTCACAGTGCTTAAGGTCTAACAGTGGAGTGCTATGGGCGCTATATAATAACACCATAATAATAACAGGCATATTTAACACTTGGTGCTAGATGTTTTTAACGGAAGCAAACTAGCTTTTTGTTAGTAAATCATTTTTAGTCTCTATGCAGTAATTTGCTTCCTTTGAACGCAATTTTCATGTATTGTCCCAGTTTTTCCACATATTGTCTCAGTGCTGTGCTCGCCTAGCTCAATCACAGACCTTTTCATTTCTTGATTGGCTGAAATGTGAGACTGGGATTTGTGGGCGTTGCAAGGTGAATGCACTGTAGGTACTTATGGGTTTCTAATTTGAATCCAGGGTCAAAACATTAATCCTGCAAACTCCTGAAGACTTTCTTTCCTACACTGAAAAAAATGTCTGCAAAACTGTAGCAAACTATTTATTTGTGTTGAATTTAAACAAACAAATTAAATTTAATTATGTTCAACTTTATTTGTTTGTTTAAAATCAGCCCAAATAAATTGTTTACAGCCACTTAACATACATTTTTTTTTAGTAAACCCAAGGAATCAGCTTTGAATATTTTTTTCCAGTGTATATGGAGAAATAAAGATGCATCCATTTACAATTGAAGTCAGAATTATTAGCCCTCCTGTATTTCCCCCCCAATTCTGTTTAACTGAAAGATTTTTTTCCAACACATTTCTAAAGATAATGGTTTTAATAACTCATACTAATAACTGATTTCTTTTATCTTTGTCATGATGACAGTATATAATTTTTCACTAGATATTCAGCTTAAAGTGACTTTAACAGCCTAAAGGTTTAACTAGGTTAATTAGGCGAGTTAGGGTAAATAGCCAAGTCATTGTTTAATGATGGTTTGTTCTGTAGAACAGTGGTGGTCAGGTCAGCGCGTAACAATTTTACCATGGACCGGGGGTGTGGGCACTTGTCCGTGGGTTGCTAGGCGACCCTCAACCTTTTTCTCAGAGGATGACAAGCTGATAAAACATTGCTGCAGCTCTGATACAAGTTTTATTCATAAAGAAAATTGCAAAGCACTGCAATATTTGAGTGTTCTGTGTTTGTCTGAGATAATTGGTCTACCGAAATGTGTATATTCTATACAAGCTGAAGCTGATTGGTCAGTTTTTGTCACGTGATTCGCGATGCGCTCCCCAACTAATGCAACTTGTGCAAAGTCTAGAAAAGAACCGATATGTGAACGACCGCTTAAAAGGGGTCATTTGCGATCTCCAGCAGTTAATCTTCTTGCACAGCCATGCTGAATTCATCTGATTTGTTGGTTATGGATCTATTCCTTGGCTGTTCACTGGTCCTTTTTCCCTTAGCAAAGAAACTTTCCAAAGACGTCTGTTTTTTACCCATTTTGCTGCTTGTGGGTTAAATTTGGGCTTAAAAGATCGTTCAGACAATTAAAAATAAATATTGCTTAAAAGGGCTAGTAATTTTGAACTTAAAATGGTTTTGAAAAAAATTAAAACTGTTTTTATTCTAGTCAAAATAAAACAACTAAAAAAATTTCCAGAAGAAAAAATATGATAGGAAACACTGTGAAAATGCCATTCTCTGTTAAACATCATTGGGGAAATATTTGAAAAAGAAAAGAAAACCTGGTTAATCCAAATAAAAACTTGTAAATGTCTGCAGCAGGTGTCATTTTTGAAGCCATCATATACTCTGATATTTGTCATTCAAACAAGCCCTTGGGTGTTTTTCTTTAAGATTTGTCAACCTGTGCAAAACTGTGTAAGTAAGATGGATTTTAGGAGTGTTTTATGGCTGTGTTGTGCAGAGAGCAGGGTGCCATGCCTCCAGAGAAGAAGAAGAAGGGGAAGAGGAAAAGTGATGCAGTGCTGGAGATGGTGGAGAGTGATGACACAGCCTCTCTCAGCACGCTCGCCACCGGCGGGGAGGAAAGCACCGACCCTATGGATAACACTGTGAGTTCTCTTCAAACCCCATAATACTGGTGCATCGTGCTGTGTATTTGCACAAACACACAATCCTTCACATTACGTTCTGCATTTAATGTCCGCATGAACCGGCAGCTGCGACCGTTTTTTCTTTTTGTTCAACAACTTTAAAATGACTTTTTCTTCTTTTTTTGTGCAGAAGAGGCGATCAGGGCGTCAGGTGAAGCGGCGGAAGTATAATGAAGATCTTGATTTCAAGGTGGTGGATGATGACGGGGAGACCATCGCTGTGTTGGGCTCGGGCCGAATTGCCGCCATGTCTTCCTCCACCCTCGCTTGGCAGGCTGAGGTAACCGTGGCAACATCTGCCATTATGCCACACCACAGACCTGCCCTACTTCTGAAGGGGCGGAGCTAACGCTCACTGGAATGATCCCCATCTGCTTTTTTCCCCAGGAACCTCCTGAAGACGAGGCTAATATCATTGAGAAAATCCTCTCAGTGCGAACGGTCAACAAAGAGGTAAAGGGGTCAGATTACACCTATACAAACTGCTGTAAAAGGGGTCATGAACTCTCAGGTCTATTATCAAGGTTTTTACATTAAAAACACCATAACGTAGAAATAATATGAGCAATTCCAGCATTATGGATGTGACATGATGTGTCAGGGCAGGATCCACCTGTCAGTCACATGAGATCCACCAATAGCAAACCACATCTATCCAATCAGTTCCCCATTGACAATATTAAGTCCCATCAGTCCTACTTTTTCTTGTTTGAGGAGCGCTTTCACTCCAATAAATAACTCAATAGAAAACTAATGCAACACATTTTTCACTTTAAATCTTTGTTTACATCGTAGCGAACAAATGATTTACACTAGTATGCAAAATGCCAACGACATCTGCCTAAAATGATTATTTTTTCTTTAATCTGTCATTTTCAATTAGATATCCCCCGATGAACCACCTGAAGAGATGGAGGAGTTTTACGTCAAGTACAGAAATTTGTAAGTGTACTCCTGTTACTCAAACTGTCATATCTCACCTTTGTTGTTTAATGAACACTTAATATCATTTATGCATTGAATGATCTATCTGGTAGAGTTCTAATTGACTTTATCTCACGAAACAATTTGCTGTTTTAACCATAGTATAATTTACAGCAAGATTTCTTTTGTAATTCTGGAAATCGCAGTAGTAGGAATAGGAAATAAGTTACAGGTCACTTCTAACCTCAAAAACAAATGACATAAAAATATTATGATAAATGAAATGTGATTTATTTACAGACATTAGGAGCAAGATCAGATGCTAATTTGTTATATTATGTTATGTTATGGTATGTTATGTTATGTTATGTTATGTTATGTTATATTATATTATATTATATTATATTATATGATATTATATTATATTATATTATATTATTCATTTATTTTCTTTTTGGCTTAGTCCCTTTATTAATCTGGGGTCGCCACAGCGGAATGATCCACCAACTTATCCAGCATTTGTTTTACGCAGCGGATGCCCTTCCAGCCGCAACCCATCTCTGGGAAACATCCATACATTCTCATTCACACTCATACACTATGGACAATTTGGCTTACCCTATTCACCTGTACCGCATGTCTTTGGACTTGTGGGGGAAACCGGAGCACCCGGAGGAAACCCACGCAACCACAGGGAGAACATGCAAACTCCACACAGAAATGCCAGCTGACCCAGCCGGGGCTCGAACTAGCGACCTTCTTGCTGTGAGGCGAACGTGCTACTCACAACGCCACCGTGGCGCCTATATTATATTATATTATATTATATTATATTATATTATATTATATTA
>CAIGQQ010031496.1:6351166-6368533 GCA_903798035.1 Danio albolineatus
TATATTATATTATATTATATTATATTATATTATATTATATTATATTACATATAATTTGGATGAGATTTTATTATATTATATTGTATTTATTTATTTTTATTTTGTTTACCAAATTACTACAGTCAATAAATAACTTACAATTGATACAATATTTTGATATTGTATACAATTGATATATAATTTTGTTTTAGGTAATTTTAGTATTTTTTGTTTTTTGTATTTTAGTATAGGGTATATGCATTGGTATGCAGAAGGACTTTTCATTTTTGAAAATATGAACGTTTATTTTACTCCAGTATTCTCAATGGAGTTTCTCCGCAAGCCTGCTGATCCTAAAACAACTAAATGAATGCGAAGTCTATTTAACTGATTACATTTTAATTACATTACAGCAGTGGTTCTCAAACTGTGGTACGTGTACCACTCGTGGTACACAAGCTTCCTTCTAGTGGTATGCGGAGAGATGGCTGAATAATTAAAGTAAAAAAATGAACACACTTTTAACCCTTTGACGTGCACCATAACACTGATGTGATCAGTAAATTGATTTTAATAGGCTAAACCTTTTATTTAAGTGGCTTACAATAATAAGTATTTCTTAATTAAAAGAATTAATCTGCCTCGTTTTTGAACTCTGCAGTGCTGTAGCTGCTTCATTTGGCCTACTATGCTACTGTACATCAATACCGGTTATTATGGTGGTACTTGGAGAGACAATTTTTTTCTGAGGTGGTACTTGGAGAAAAAAGCTTGAGAACCACTGCATTACAACATTGATGCTTGTTAACAGTATAAAATTGAAAAAAGTCACATTAACCGTTCACCGGAACTTTATCAGTATGGGAAGAAAAACTCTGCCAGTGATACAAAAAAGAGCTAAGTTTAGTTTTTGCACAGTGCAATTTGTTATAACGTTCTTTTGATTTTGAGTTGAAATGTGTAATGAACGTTTTACCTAAATGTTGATGTAGAAACACTATAAAGACATACTGTAACAACATGCTTTTTTAAATCAAACACATGCATGATAACTAAATGAATGATCTGAAGCACATTCAGTGCATGTTGTCAACTATGAAAGCCTTTTTCTCTTTGCCAGCTCCTATCTGCACTGTAAATGGGCGACCTTGGAAGAGCTGGAGAAGGACCCACGCATTCACCAAAAAATCAAGCGCTTCAGAAACAAGCAGGCACAAATGAAGCACATTTTCACCGAGGTGTGTCTGCCAAAACATGCTGCTTTTTTATAGCTCTTTTAAAGTTAGGGATGTGAAATGCATTAAAGGGATAGTTCACGCTAAAATGAAAATTCTGTCATCATTTACTCGTTCTCCACTTGTTTCAAACCTGTTTTGAGTTTCTTTCTTCTGTTGGACTTGGGTGCATCCCTATCCCTTTAAATATAGTAGGATGTAAAATCAGAAATGCATGTTGAAAATTCCTGAATTTTTATTACTCTAGTTTAACCCTCTTGTTGTCCTGGAATTCTGTATACACCATTCGCTCTTTGGGTCAAAATGGCCCGGCTTCAGTACACCTCAAAATTTAGCAAAATTTTATTTCAGTCCTCAAATCTATTTTGCATGAAGAAACAACCTTTAGTTCATCACAAACTCTCTGAATATCTATGTTTTCCCTCATTAGTGTGGAGTAGTTTATCAATGTTTAATTGGCAACACTTCGTCACATTAGAATTATACGGTTCCATCTGACATTTTTGAGTTATTGACATATTCTTATTAATTGACAACTTATTTACTTTATGGGATGTTGTTTACATTTTAAGACTTAAAAAAACAACAACAAATGTTACTCATGTACTGTTTGCTATGGAATGCAAAAATTTTGAAGCTCAATATCTCAAAATCATTCAGAACGCAGATAGAACCTTATAATTCCAAGGTGACCATTTGCTTTTGACTAAAGCGTGTATTTCTAAAGCGTGTAATTCTTAAGTGCATGTATAATTTTATTAAGTTTTCAGGTAGACTTGATTTCACCAAGTAGGACATGTTCCTGGATTAACATCTATGTTGATCTTGGAACAACATTCCAATCAGCCAATCAACATTAAGGATATGTTTACAGTTTATGTGAAGTTTAGGCTTACGGTTAAGTTTATGCACTTCTGCATGAGTGTTATCCAACTATTATTCTCCTCTGATTTTGAGAATGATTTACAGTTATGGTTGGGTTTAGGGATATGAAATAGGCATGGGCCGGTATAAGATTCGGACGGTATGATAACCTTGGATAAACATATCACGGTTTCACGGTATGACGGTATTGTGATTACTGCTCTAAAATATATTATTTTTAAATGTCTGGCTAAAAAAACTAAAACTTTTTCCCCCATGGACACAATATATTTTATTTTGAGAAACATTTAAAATATTTTGCGGCAGTAAACATTTCAGGCTAAATAAATACAATGAATCATTGACTTCTGCCGTCTTAATTTGTTTCAAAAACACAGATGTCTTTACGATTTACACCTAAAAACCTAAAAAAATTTAATAAAAAAAAAATAATCTTACACATACCTTAGGAACAGTATAGCAGAAAATTTTGGCGGTATGAAAACCTTGACTTTTACATACCACGGTATACCTTGTCCCATGCCTAGAATGGAATAGATACATTTTCAAACAAAAAAGATGTTCGAGGATCAACATAGATGTTCATACATTATTGCATCGTACTTGGCAAAACCATAATGTGCGTGTCGGGGCAACATGGCGAATGCTCCTACGCGCAAACATATCGCGCTAAACAAACTATTGTAACCATCTACACCCGTCATAACTGCCGTCAAGAATGCAGAAGAGCCTAGTGTTAAAACTGTGTGTGTGCCAGTAGTTTTTGTGGTGTAAAAATGCTTTTATAACTTGCAGGTCAAAATTGACCCGTTGTACCCTAAATGTGCACATTTGAAAATGGAGAATTCTTCTTCTTCTTCTTTTTTTTTTAGTAAAAGTCATCAAACTTTAAGAAAAAAACCCCCAATTCATTTTAGATGTTTAATCAGCTACCTTTAGGTCTATCAATGCTAATACAATCGGCTTATAAAAAAAACATTAAATTGTTTTTAATAATATTTTATTTGAGGACATTTTTTGTTTTAATATAAATTTAAAAAAAAATCTTCTGTTAAAATGGTGCCTGGGTCATTTTTGAGGGTTAAAGGGGTGGTCCAGAGTGTATTTCTAAAGCTTGATTGTGTCTATGGGGTGCAAAGCATTGTGTGCTCATGCTACATTTGGGAAAATCACGTTATTTTTTCAAATATCTTACTTTAATTACATATTGCTACTCCGTTAACATGACAACGACTGTCATATTTCCTAGTTCCTCCAAAAGCCCACCCTCAAGACTCTCTTATTGGTCAGCTAACATATTATGCTAACATTAAAGCATTTCTGGCCACGCCCCTTTATAACCTGAAGGGTTTATGACATCATTAACCAGGATGTATTTTTTTGTAGTCCCCAAACTTCATTCACTGTAGGCTTTGCTAAGCTAACTCTGTCATAACCAATCTCTCCTTTTGCATTGAACTTTGAGTATCTTACAGTCAGAGATGTTGTTTATGTTCACACAGCTACATTACACGTCAACTAAAGTTTAAAATATGATATCGTAGTGGACCTCCCCTTTAAACACATGGCTTTGTCACAGACTACTTTCATTACTGAGTATGCGCCGTATTATTTGCCTAAATCTACTTGTGTTGTTTTGTTTTCCCCTCAGCCGGATGAAGACCTTTTCAATCCAGATTATATTGAAGTTGATCGGGTTTTGGAGATCGCTATCACCACAGATACAGAAACAGGAGAGGTGAGGTTGAAGACAAACCTATTATAAATACTTGTGGCGCCAGTGTTTTAATGTTGACTTTGTTTGCATTTTAACAGGAAGTTACACACTACCTGGTGAAATGGTGCTCTTTGTCATATGAAGAGAGCACTTGGGAGCTTCAGGAAGATGTCGACCCTGTAAAAATCAAAGAGTTTGAAGAGCTCAAGAAAATTCCTGAAATGAAGCATGTGGTAAATCTTTGACTTCAAATAGCATTGATGTTTCCTCGTAACATGATTTATTGGTTAGTTATACAGTGTGCATGTTTACATTATGATAATGTGGTTCAGCTCAGTTTTAAAACAAGTTTATTCTTCTGTACAGCATGTATTTTGAAGGAAATACTGAAGGACTGTAATTTTTTTATAATACAGGAAAGGCCTTTGCCAGAACAGTGGCAGAAACTGGAGAAGTCTAGAGAGTACAGGAATGGGAATCAGCTCCGAGAATACCAGTTAGAGGGAATGAACTGGCTGCTTTTCAACTGGTACAACAGGTAAAAAAGAAGATATTAGGGTTTATGTAAATATTTGACCCTATTTTGAGGTATAATTTCACTAATTTAAGAATAAAATACAGCTAATAATATTGAAGTTGATATAAGTTTTTTCTTATAGATTTATAAACAAAAAACACCACTAAATTAGCATTTTAATCTATTTTTGTAAATAATTCATCTCAGATGTTTAATTAGCTGTGTTTAGGACTATCAACATTTATTAAAAAAACATTCAATCAATGGGAATTTATTTCATCTGACGCAGGGTAATATTTTTCATTAATATTTGATTTGCTTTTTTATTTAGTTTTAATTAAAGAAATGTTTTAATATTAGCAAATAAACTTAAAGAGAACAACCTAAAGGGAGAGTTCACACAAAACTGAAAATTCTGTCATCATTTACTCTTCCTTCACTTGTTCCAAACCTGACTATCTTTCTACATATTCATAAAATATCTAATAAATATCTATTTATATAATATGTAAGATACACAATATATAATATACCATGTGCAGTGCTACAAAGTCAAATATTTTTGATTCAAATTTTATTTGCTTGTTTATTTAGTTTTAATTATTTTTTTTAATTAGCAAATAAAACTCAGAAGTATAATTCAGTAAAAAATAATTGTATATATAATTTTGCAAATAAATGCTCTAAATGATCATTTTATCATTAACTTATTTGAAATGTTGAATACTTATCAATGGTTTATAAAAAAAACACAAAATAATTTTTACTCAATATCATTGACCTATTAATGGCAAATCCAGAGAACCAATATTAACTTTGACGTCTTTATTTTTTTTCCAGAGTTGTGTATAAAATGTTATATGAGTATTTTATTTGTCATATTACTATATGAAATAAATTAGCAGTTTAAAAATATATAAATAAAACATGTTTTTCAAAATTCTTTGATAAAACATACAGAATTGTTTGAATGAATGAATGTACATTATTTCTGTTAAGTGACAAGACTTCTATCTAAGCAAAGTCAGACCTTACTGTCCTATTTAAATAATTAAAAGTCAAGGCATGATCATTTTATTTTGGTAAAATAAGCATAATCTAGAGGCCTTTGCCTTTCATATAATCCACTTCTGATACCAAATGATCAACTAGAAGTCCAGTTATTATTTGTTGTTTCTAAAACTTGGATGGGTGACAAGACTTTTGTCAGGTAGTGTATGTGTTACATGGTTCATGTTATTTATTTATTTCCTATTTATACTATTTATTTCCTAGTAAAGGCTAATAACTTAATAAAAATGATATAGCTAGTGATCATACAAAACGGACCGATAACTTCATTCTATTTCTTTTGATGTAGGAAAAACTGCATTCTGGCGGATGAGATGGGGCTGGGAAAGACCATCCAGTCCATCACGTTCCTCTATGAGATTTTCCTTATGGGTCTCCGAGGGCCTTTCCTCATCATCGCTCCTCTGTCCACCATCACCAACTGGGAGAGAGAGTTTCGCACCTGGACTGAAATGAACGTCATCGTCTATCACGGCAGCCAGATCAGCCGGCAGATGATCCTGCAGTACGAGATGTACCACCGAGATGAGCAGGTGCGCCAAACACTCATTCACTACCCCTTTCAGGGTCATTTCCTGTGCTGAATATCTTGGGCATTTGGATAATTTTAGTGCAATTTTCGGCTGACCTTACATTATATTTATTTGACCACAGTGAGGGGCCTTTGCTGGTAACACTTTATAAATGCTTGTGTGCAGGGTTCCAGACTGTGACTAAATAGTTTCATTTTGGGACCTTTTTTGCTGTCAGCATGACAAACATTTTGATTGAATTCAAGCTTCTTTTTTTTTTACGAATCTCTAAATATCGGCATGATTTTACTGTGTTAACACTATCAGGAAACATTGGCAGAAATGCGGGGTGTCAGAAATATATTGTGTATCAAATTTTGACACCATATAAATTTTCATTATGTTATCCACAAATGTTGAAGGTGAACTGGACTCATTTACTGTACTGAATGTCTATAGGTTATAGTTTTTCATAACACAACATGTCATAGATACCATAAAACTGACTCCTTTAGCAATGGTTGTGAGGTTGTTACTTGTGGTTGTCATAATTTACAAATGTACAACATGAGCTGACAATTTTTACAAAAGGTGTTGTTTTTTATTTCCTAATGAACCAGATCTCAACTTAAAGGGAGAGTTTACACAAAACTCTTGTCAGAAAATTCTGTCATCATTTACTCTCCCTTCGCTTGTTCCAAACATGACTTTCTTTATATATATTTATATATAATATGTAATAAATATATATCCATATGATATCTAAGATGTTTTGAAGAAAGCCATTTACCTCCATAGTATCAGTTTTTCCTACTATGGAAGTCAATGGTTACAGATTTTCAGCTTTCTTCAAAATATCTTCTTTTGTGTTTATCTTATCTGGTTTGGAACCACTTAAAAGAGAGTAAATAGTAATTAAATTGTCATTTTTAAGTGAACAATCCCTTTAAGGTACAGTCTAACATGTAATTTTTGGAAACAAAATTATTAATATTCCATGAGCAGTGCTACCAAATCAAATGTTAGTCTGGGACCCTGGTATGCAATACATTCCTGTCTTTCTCTTTGCTTCCGTAGGGAAACATCATGTCTGGCGACTTCAAGTTTCAAGGTGTGATCACTACATTTGAAATGATAATGGCTGACTGTCCGGAGCTGAAGAAGATTAACTGGCGCTGCGTTGTGATCGACGAGGCTCATCGTCTGAAAAACCGCAACTGTAAACTGCTGGAAGGACTCAAACTCATGAACCTGGTTAGTTGGTTGTTTTTGCTCATTTGTGGACCATCATCCTGTGACAAAAAATATTTGCATGGATGTATCATAGCATCAGTAGACCCTTTTCACATTTCCAGCTTTCTCAGCAGCGGAAGTTGTCTCGTCATAGTTGGTTAATCTTAGAGTGCAGTAAATGGGAAAGTACTTTTATTTGCATTCCAGTTTGCTCAAATAACAAAAGCAAATAAAGTTAAAGTGTTTTCATGACTTTCAGAAAAACACGTACATCAGTAGTGTAGTCCCAAAAAAAGGTGGCGTACTATCACCCACCCAACCCAAATTTAAAATAAAAGTAGGCAAAGAAACAACAAAAGTCACGGCTTCTTTGATTCATTAGCAATATATATATAACATCAGGTACCTGTAACTATTGACTTCCACAAAAGAAAAAATAAATGCTATGGAAGTCAAGTTACAGGATTCCAGCTTTCTTCAAAATATCTACTTTTGTGTGAAGAAAAAAGACAAACCGTTTTGGAACAAGTTAAGGTTGAGTAAATAATTTTCTTTTCGACTTAGTCCCTTTATTAATCCGGGGTCGCCACAGCGGAATGAACCGCCAACTTATCCAGCATTTGTTTTACGCAGCGGATGCCCTTCCAGCCACAACCCATCTCTGGAAAACATCCATACATTCTCAGTCACACTCATAGACTACAGACAATTTAGCTTACCCAATTCACCTGTACCGCATATCTTTGAACCCTTAATAAAGGGACTAAGCCGAAAAGAAAATGAATGAATAATCAACAAAACAGGTGAGTAAACCGAGGGTATACGCAATTATTGATCCTCAGAAGTCATAATACCCAAACAGCTCGTGGAAAAAAGTAAGCATACCGAGTATACGTACTTATAGCCCCATCTACACCACTGACAGACATATGTTTAAATAAAAATTAAAACATAAACACTGTTAAACAAAAATTTACTCACAATTTACTCACTCTCAAGTGGTTGCAAACTTTTATGTGCTTCTTTATTCTGTTGAACACTAATGAAGATATTCTGAAGAATGTTAAAGAAACTGTAACCATTGACATTCCATAGAAGTAAAAACAAATACTATTTAACTCAATGGTTGCCATGTTCTAGCGTTTTCCAAAATAACATATTTTGTGTTCAACAGAAAAAATGAAACCCAAACAGGTTTGTGACAAGTGACGGTTGAATCAACCATGACAGAATGTTTACTTTGGGGTGAACTATACCTTTCAATGCACCATCTTGTGAAAAGTGCCCATATTAGCAACACCTAAAAGTCTACAAGTGTTTCAGGTCTAAATGCAGAAAAGAGGAAGTGATGGCATCTGCAAGCTAAACTATAGTGCCATCTCTTTTGCACATATCTCATTTAGCTTCTGCTGAGAGTTCTGCTTCACTGCATTTACATACGCACACCCTCTCTGGACACAGAATGAGTAATCTCATCTCACTTGCTTTACATATCACTGCAGCGGTGGCCAGTGTGTGCAAACTCAACTACCTTTGACGCAGTGCTGTGTTTTTTTCAACAGAATGACATCCTACAGCTGATTAGATGATGCTTTTTTATAAACTGTGGTCTGTACAGAACACAGGCATAGCTTGCAATAGTGAATGCTAAATAGAAAGTGACCAAATGGTGTTTTTGCAATATGCTGTATTTAAAATGATAAATTATGCTGTTTGTTTTGATATTTTGTACCCTATTTATGTATATATTGTCAAAATTATTAGCCTTCCTGAATTTTTAGCTCACGTGTATATTTTCCCCCAATTTCTGTTTAAAGCAAAGAATAATTTATACACATTTATAAACATAATAGTTTTAATAGCTAATTAGTAATAATGGATTGCTTTTATCTTTGCCAGGATGACACTACATAATATTGTACTAGATATTTTTCAAGATACTAGTATTCAGCTTAAAGTGACATTTAAAGCTTTAACTAGGTTAATTAGGCAAGTTAGGGTAATTAGGCAAGTCATTGTACAACGGTGGTTTGTTCTGTAGACCATCGGAAAAAATATTGCTAATACTAGCAATAATGTCACTATCACCAACGATCTAACCATCAGAGATCACTGGAAAACACACACATTTCACAAGAACTACAAATCTGCCATGTAATGGACTACAGATCCAGTCATGCAACACACACACACACACTCACTTGCTCCAAGTCACCGTTAATTAGACTCTCACAGCTGAAGCTGCTTCTGGACTGATTACTGCACTATATTGACCTTATTTCGCTTCACCCACTTTTAGTACTTCACTCTTCCGCATTTTGTCATCCAACTTCCGGTGCGCTGACACAGTACATCAGATGACTGATTCGGAAGGTCATTACATAGTGTATAGTTAGCTGTCATTTTAGAAAAATGGCATATAATGCTAGTTCAGTAAATGTTTTGAGCTGGGAGTACGCTGAAACCTCCCTGCAACCATCAGATGGTCTCATATTGCCCCATTCATTGTTACCGTTAATGTGGGTGGACGATATGAGCCAGAGGTAACTTATGGGGATATTTTTAATCACTTTGTCTTGTCACAAGGAGCAGATGGAGCGTTTATGAAGAATTATAAAAGCACAGAGGCCTACCAATATTTACACAGTGGGAAAGTTGGTGGTGTTCTATTACACAGTGAGGGGGATTTCATCTTTTTAAAAGCAAATGTGCACCCCAGCCAGTCCAGCAGTCCATGCCACTCAGCGTGGAGCTACTTAGTAAGCAGGGATCAGTGGAGACTACAGGATGTTCGTGCATCGCTGGTTTAAGGATGATCCTGTAGCCACACAGCCTTTTTATTATAAAGTAAATATAAGGCATGTAAATATATAAATAAATAGTGATATCTTGTAAGGTCTGTGTTAACATAAATAAGCCATAAATGTAAACAGTATGTTAACGTATTTGTGTAATAACACACAGCTGCTGACTCGGTTACCATCAGCAGACTGAGTATCTGGTCAAATCTCTTCATTTGTGAGGTATTGGCCTTATTATTTAATGCAGAAGTGCGTCTGTTTTTTGCGATTGTTTTAGAACTTCCAATTCAGTCGCCTATGGGAGAAATGACAAGGAATAATAAACGGCAGAAAACGGTCATGTTTGCATGACTATACAGACAAAATAGAATAATATAATAACATCAGTTTGCAACATCAAGCAGCATAATGAGCTGTTTTTAATGTCTAAAAATGAATGGAAGGGAATGAGACCGGAAGTCTCAAGACAAAAAGACTCAAATGGCTGCGCCCGCTCGAATGCGGAGCATAAGGTCAATACACACACTATGTTGCTGAGTCTCGTCTACTGTTTACTTTAAGTGGCATTACAACATGTTTCCTTTGTCTTGTCTTCCCGTGTTTTAAACCTCGCCTTGCTTGTCTGTTTATCCCTGGCTGCTACCTGTCCTGTTGACCTTCTGCCTGTTATTTTGAGTATGACTCTGGATTGCCTGTATACATCTGTTTGCCCCTGTATTGACCACTGTTTACCTGACGTCGCCATTAAACCTGCATGTGGATCCACACCTCTGTTGTCAGTGTCACTTGCCCGTGTTACAAATCAAGAGTTCGCACTTAGATACTGTTTGACAACTGTTTGACAACTGTTAGCAGGTTTGGCATGCTGTCCCGGGAGAGAACCCTGAGCTCGTAGATAGTTGAGCCCAGGGCTCCCGCCTGGTAGAATGAGCATGTAACGGGGAGAACGAGATCAGGTAGTTCTCGAGGGCTCCCCGTGTTAAAGATAGAAGGAGGAGAAGGGGTGGATGGGGGGTTTCTTCGGAAAACGAAGATAAGGGAGTGGTGTATGCTGGGATACTTATAGTGGGATTGGTTTAATCTGATTGGCTGGCTGGTGATTGTAAATGGGAGACCAGCTGCGGTCAAAAGTATCACGTGTTCCTCTCGAAATTAGTTTGTGTTACATATTGACCTTAAAATGGTTTCAAAAATTAAAAATTGCTTTTATTCTAGCCGAAATAAAACAAGTAGGACTTTCTGCAGAAGAAAAAATATAGGAAATACTGTGGAAAAATTATTGCTCTGAAAAATATAAAAATAAATAAATAAATTCACTGGATGACGAATAATTTTGACTTCAAGTCCAAAATCCAAAAAATATATAGCTTAAAGGTGAAGTAGGTGATCTGCCTAAAAGCTAGCTGGTTAGCAGAATATCTTTCAAATACAATCCCTCCCCTGTCGTCCAAAGCCTCCTGTAATCGTGAACACACACATTAAAGATGACAAAGACCCACTAGATCATGTCATTCGCCAGTTAGAAAACTTTACAGTACTTTATAATACTACTATTCTGAACGAAAAACTGTATTATATCCAGAGTGTTTTCAGTTATGTAGTTAGCAAGCAAAACTTCTCATAAGTCTCACTCATCAGGGCCACACAGAATCTGCGCGCGCAGGATTCCACAGATTTCTGCAGATTTATAGCCCATCATTGACTCTGTTTATTTACTGGTGTAAATGTGTGTACATTTATATTTATTCATTTTTTAAAATAAATTTCTGTAATATTACTGACTTATATGAAAATATTCATATGATTTATTTACAATACAGTTTGTAAAGTAATATTTTCTGTCTTTTAGTAAATATTTTATATGAGAGGCTTGTTTTGTTTACCAAATAAAGTGGATCTAATTGGATTCACATTGAAAACATTAAATAATAGTTAAAAAGGTATCACTTTTTATTTCATATATTAAGGTTTTAGTTATGATACTCACAAAATCATTCCGCATAAATCTGCAGATTTTTGACAAAATTCTGTGCAGAAATAGCAAAAATTGTCCGCAGATTCTGTCTGGACCTACTCATCATTCTCACTCTCTCACACGCTTTGTCCTAAAGCGACTATTGTATGCTTAGTGATTGGCCGATGGGCTGCAGCAATTACACTTATTACTAAGCCACATTAGCATGCTATTTCATACCGAATATTTAGAGTCGCATGGTGAATAATATAGGGAACGCATCACAGGTTGTCATTGTTCAAAAATGAAGAGTGTGTATAAAAACCAACTTCACCTTAGTAAAGCAGGTTAGGAGGAAGAGTGCTGTTTACTGATGTTTTGAACGAGCATCGGTGGATCTGTGTGAACAGGTGTGCAGTTGCTCTAATCTACAGTTGAAGCTACTTATCAGAATTATGGAAATGTCGGCCCGACAATATTTAATTGGATGAACACTTTTTTAGTCGTTTGCCTTACCCAGAATATAAAAATATAAAAAATACAGTTAGATCATTTACTTTAATTATTACTATTGGACTGTGAAGAGACTTTCAACCAGCACAGCAAAAAATGTTTCTGAAGACAATCACCTACTGCACCTTTAAGGGGGCTGAAAATCTCATCCAATTCTCAGCTTTTATTTACATTTGAACAAAAACTTTAAGTCTGAGTTTGCCCGAGGTATGAATAATTTTGGACTTGACTGTACTTTTATATAGATAAACTTATCGAAAGTCTAAAAATAGAAGTTACACAGTCATCTGAGAGAGGTTGAGAGAAGACTGAACTTAATGTTTATTCTGTGCCTCTTCTTTCTCAAGGAACATAAAGTCCTTCTTACCGGAACGCCATTGCAGAACTCAGTTGAGGAACTTTTCAGTCTGCTGAACTTTCTCGAACCCTCACAGTTCCCTTCTGAAACCACTTTCCTGGAGGAGTTTGGAGACCTGAAGACGGAGGAGCAGGTGAGAGAAAACCCTCAAATGTATGCTAGGATGTTTGTGATCTGGCCTTAAAGGCATAGTTCACCCATAAATGAACCTCATCATTTACTCTCCCTCATGTGGTTTTAAACATTTAATGAGTTTATTTTTTTTCTGTTGAACACACACCAAAAAAAGATATTTTGTAGAATGCTGATTGAAAATTCATAAAGGTTTATAACCACTTGAGGGAGAGTATATAGTGAGTACATTGTCATTTTATTTAAGGGCGAGTTTACACAAATATAAAAATTACAGTATATCGTTATCGCATCGTTATCGTTTCAGTGCAATACATCATACAACAATACTTGGATATCATGACAGGCCTAGTATATATGCTTAAGAGTATATTATGGGCAGGGCTTTACATTAACGCTCGCCAAATGCAGATAAATTTCCGCTGTGGTGGGTTAGACAGACACCGCCACTAGCCACTCTGGCCGGTTGAAAATAATTTTTAAATGGTAGGCCTAGTTTTCTTAAAAGCAGGGTTCGACAATAAGGATGGCCCAGTATTCATGCAAATATGATCTTAGAATTGAGAAGCAGCATGACTGACAAAAATAACTGTTCACGCGAGCAAGAGAAAAACAGCTAAATACCGAATGAGAGATCACTCGCGCACAGGTGATGTGATGCGCACGACTGTTAAAAAGCATGCATGCATTCCCGTTTACTTATCGGGGTTCAACACTAAGGATTTTTTTTTCTACTGGCCCGATTTGACTAGTGGTTCAGATTTTTACTTGACCTGCCAACATTTTTCACTGGCCCCACCAAAAAAAAAAAGTCGCTATTTCTCAGCCACATATTTTAAATAATGTGCCAAAAATAATTTCTAAAAATGTTAAGGAAAATGTGCAGGTATTTTATTGCAAAACAAAACCTGGCTGACTTAAAAATGACAGCAAAACATCACAAAACAGACATTTTCTTTTAGCCTCAATAATTTGATGTTGTCGTCTCTTCGCTGTGTTGGTTTTTACCAGGTTACGGAAAAAAATTACGTGCTCACAACATCCAATTAGATAAGAGAACCAAAAACGTAATACGGTATTTACAACTTCACAGAGAAGGTAGCGTTAAAATACTTGAAAGCACAAACTATTTCTTGATTTTTCAGACTATATATGCATGCAATTGACAAACAGTCACAGGCAAATTAAAATTTAGTGACAAGGCAGCACTGGCCTGATCGGGCCAGTAACGATTCTGTCTACTGTCCTGAGCATCTCTCACACTGTCCCCGGGCCATCGGGCAGTCCTTATTGTTGAACCCTGCTCATGCAAAGAAATCGTGCCTAGAGAAAACACAACTGGTGCGATCGGATCTCTTTGAAATAGACTGGACAAAAAGCGATGATCGTGCACACACAGTCCTGCAGCTTTTAAGAAAAAAAAAAATCCTTTTGTAAGCAGCAGCGGTCACTGCTTTCATTTTAATTATTCTTTGAACAGATTGTTAACAGGTCTAACATTAACCGTGTGCGCCTGATCATTATTTCATCATCAATCACGGTATGTTTTTTCACATGCTTTCTTTTGCTCACAGTTATTTTATTATAATATATTGTTATTATAGTTTAATTATCTTTTTTTTTTAAACAAAAACATTGCTTTAAATATGAGATTAACTCCCCATTTATGTGTACTGTGATCTGGGACCTTTAGCCAGGACAGATTATTGTGCATATTTTAGATACATGGCAATAAATATTTCTAAATCACAATTTTTTTAAAGAAAATATTGTTGAATTAAAAAGAGCATGGCGCCACGGTGGCGTAGTGCATAGCACATTCGCCTCACAGCAAGAAGTTTGCTGGTTCGAGCCTCGGCTGGGTCAGTTGGCATTTCTGTGTGGAGTTAACATGTTCTCCCCGTGGTTGCGTGGGTTTCCTCCGGGTGCTGCGGTTTCCCCCACTGTCCAAAGACGTGATATAGGTGATTTGGGTAGGCTAAATTGTCCGTAGTGTATGAGTGTGTGTATGGATGTTTCCCAGAGATGGGTTGCAGCTGGAAGGGCATCCGCTGCATAAAACAAATGCTGGATAAGTTGGTGATTCATTCCACTGTGGCGACCCCAGATTAATAAAGGGATTAAGCTGAAAAGAAAATGAATGAATGAATGAAAAAGAGCACGTATACAGCTATATTTTGCTTGTTTGACACATTTAAAACTTGTGGCTTAGAAATAATTATTTATTTTTGGTCTGGTCAGAGATAAATCTGGTAAATCCTTAATTATGAGCCCTGAAAAGTCTTGTGAAATTAAAACTAATTGCAATGCAACACAACCCATTTGCTCATGAATACTGAGCAAGTTCATACACAGAACAGTGAAAGGAGTGAGGAGGCATGTGGACAGAACACTCAATCTAAATCAAGTCATTTTCGCATGTCAAAGTAAAATTCATGCATATAAAATATATTTTCACAATAACAAAAGTAAATCTACTAGCCACAGTGGCTGGTGATCAAAAAAGTTAATGTAAAGCCTTGATTATGTGTTCTTTTCAAGGGTGTACTTGAATTCTGATGCTATTATATTGTCATACTAGGATTATATGAGTGGCATAAACTTGTCTTAAAGGGACAGTTCACCCCAAATTTAAATTTCGGTCATCATTTACTCACTCTTTACTTGTTTCAAATCTGAATGAAATGAGATTCTTTCTTTTGTTAAATACAAAAGAAGATTATTTGAAGAATGCTGGAAACCTGTAACCATTGATGTCCATAGTATTTGTTTTTCTTAATTTGGAAATCAATGGTTACAGGTTTTTAGCTTTCTTCAAAACATTTTGCTTTGTGTTCAACAGAAAAAAAGAGATTCATAAAGGTTTATAACAACTTGAGGGAGAATAAATAATGAGTAATAGTGAGTTTTGTGTAAACTGGCCCTTACATGACATTAATATTGCTAATCACAACAACTTTCGGTGCAATATATTGTTCAACAAAACTGTTTTATATCGTACAAAATAAATCTGCCCAGCTTTAGAGTGAGAAACATGAACTCATCCACAGGTAAAGAAACTGCAAGCCATTCTGAAGCCCATGATGTTGCGGAGACTGAAGGATGACGTGGAGAAGAATCTGGCCCCGAAAGAGGAGACAATCATCGAGGTGGAGCTCACTAACATTCAGAAGAAATACTACCGTGCCATTCTGGAGAAAAACTTTGCCTTCCTCGCCAAGGGGGCAAACCAGCACAACATGCCCAACCTCATCAACACCATGATGGAGCTTCGCAAGTGCTGCAATCACCCATACCTCATTACAGGTGACTTCTGGGCTCAGATGCAGTGCAAAAAGGGCAATTTGTCAAATATCTTGTTCACATTTCAGTAGTCACACCTCTAATTTATAGAGCTGACATAATGTCTAATGTCTTCTTCTCTTTAGGCGCTGAAGAAAAGATCCTTGAGAGCTTCAGAAAAACCTACAGTTCGGATGCTGCAGATTTTCAGCTGCAGGCAATGATCCAGGCTGCTGGGAAACTAGTGCTTATCGACAAGTTGCTGCCCAAACTGCTGGCCGGAGGACATAAAGTGCTGGTGTTTTCCCAGATGGTCCGATGCCTGGATATACTGGAGGACTACCTCATTCAGAGGAGGTGAGGCAGGATGTCTTGTTTAAAGACTCTGTAATTGAGAAAATGGACTCAGGACGTTAATATAAAATCAAAACACTGATTGTTTAATGCTTCTCTTCATGGATCCTATGGTCATGTAAAAAAATAAAAATAAATAATAATAATAACAAAATAATTGTTATAATGTCTGTAATGGTATAAAATTTCAGTACATTTCTAGTTATTCTAATATCCAGAATATTTCATTAGCAAAGTTTATTTTTCTTAATGATTTATTTTTGCCTGATTATTCTAATTTATTCAATTATTTCAGCAAAAAATATTTTTTATTTCTGCATTTTTTTATAAATATACACAGTAAAAACATTTAAATAAATGCATGCTCTTATTCAGCAAAGATGCATCAAATTGTCTTGTTTTTTTTCAGTTTTTTTTTAACATCAAATCAGCTTATTAGAATGATTTCTGAAAGATCATGTGACGCTGTAGACTGGAGTAATGATGCTGAAAATTCAGCTTTCAATCACCGCTCTTGCTATAAAACACCTTTTATTAGAATGTGCATTTTTAAAACAAATTGTAATAAACAGATTAAAGTGAAATAATCAGTGCTTTATGGTTTTCCATAGTCAGGCAGTAGTCAGTACAGTAATTGAATAAGCAAATATGATGTAAAATAACACGGTACAGTCTTCATTGATGATCAAATGATCAAGTGATATCGATGCTGAAACTATATGGTTTGCAACCCTAATATATATATATTGTGTATATATTTTGTATAATATATATATATATATATATATATGTGTGTATATATATATATATATATATATATATAT
>CAIGQQ010031496.1:6401633-6490685 GCA_903798035.1 Danio albolineatus
TTCCGCAGGTGGTTTGTGAAGCCCACTAACCTGTGTGAAGCACACTTCAGAAATGCACAGTGTTTTTCAAGAGGTATGGAGTGATTGTAAGAAAGTGAATGAAAGTGAGTCATGTCTTTCTTGCAGATGGCGTATAACATGCTATACACCTAACGCGACGTATGCAGCAACAATTTGTGTCTGGTGACACTAAATTCAGCTAAATACTCTTAAATGTCTTAAAAACATTTGAAAAAATATGTAAAAAATTGTGATTCGAAACTGATGTCGTTGTAATTAGATTTTTGCAATAAACATTAATGAATCAAGACTTTTATGATCACCAAGGCTAAATTTTCATTTAAAATGCAGTTAAACACTGTAACATTGGATATATATTATTACAATTTAGTCTCATTTATTCCATACTTTTATAGTTAGTATATGAATACTACTGGTGGGTGTATGTCTAATTTTGACTGCTTGTGCTAAAAATCTCTTTGACTTATAGTTCATATTGAACTCATGACGTGAATTCTGCTTTATTTCAGGTAATTTCCACATGATCGGAGATGATCTGGTCAACTCCTATCACCTCCTGCTCTGCTGTCTGGACCTGGTGTTTTGCAATGCTCTCATGTGCTCCAACAGGAAAGATCTCATCAATCAGAATTTCAGAGGTAAAGTTCCCCTTTTATTCATCTCAGAAAAGCTGTTTGCTTGACTGATTGAGAAGACAGACACAATAACAAATGAATCCATTGATTGCACTTCGTTTTGAGATAATTTTGAGTGTTTTAAAGCATCCCTGTGTTCTTGATTTACGAACTGACATTTTAGTGGTTTAAAACCCTGAATACTCTTCAGTGATTCTAAATTTAGTGTCTTTCCCTCACTGTACTATTGCATTGTGTTCCGCATTTTCAAAGGCAGATTCTTGACACCTTTGTATCTGAAAAAAGCATGTAAACACTTCACTGCATTTTTCACCTTTCTGTAGGCCTGCCGAAAGACACAGAAAACCTGAAGGAGATGCCCTGTGTCATTGATAAGTTGTGTGAACTGCATGATGGGTTGGTGGTGGAGGCCAAAGGCATAAAGGAACACTACTTCAAGCCCTACATAAAGACCCTGTTTGAGAAAAGAGTGAGGAATACATACACCCTTTTACACCCACTACAAAAACAACACAATTCAATATATGGCTGCACGATTTTTTAGAAAAGATCTAAATTGCAATTTTTCATTGTTTGATTTGCAAATTGTTGTTATTATTTTTATTTATTTATTTTTTGTGTGTATTTATTATTTTTTTTACAATGTGATGTACTATTTCATAAAAGAGCTACAGGTTTGATGTGGTAGTTTAAACAGAGCCAAAGAAAGACCAAGCGTAATGACAAAATATGCTACACAATTCTACTGTGCATTTAAAACCTCTTATACATTGGTTTTAACAAAGTTGTCAGCAGTCATGACAAATTAAAAGCCTGACTACACCATCTTAAATAAAATTATTTATATATAATGCTTAACTTTTAAGAATTCAAACACACTGTAAACATTTGTACATCAGTAAAACACTGGTGATGACTAGGGCCAGACAGAAAAATCTGCAGCTTTATGTGGAATGATTTTGGGAGTATCATAACTAAAAACATAATAAAAATCTATCTACACTTTTTTTTTTTTACTTTTATTTAATATAATGCACATATAATGTATATACTAAAAGACAGAAAATATAATAAACTTAACAAACTGTTTTGTAAATAAATTATATGAACATGATTACATGTTAGTCAATAATATTAATGAAAATTTACGCAAGTAAATAAATAGACTTAATGATGGGCTAAAAATCTACGAAAATCTGTGGATTTCTGCGTGTGCAGATTTCATGTGGGCCTAGTGATAACCTATATTAAGGTTGAAACAGCGACAGCAAATGCCTTTTAAAGTGCTAAGAACATGGATAATTCTAAACCAAAAGGTTAACAAGAAATGCTTCACATCTTGTTTGTTAATTTTTTTTTTACATTATGTTCAGGATAATGTGCTTCCCAACTCTTAACTGTCAAAAATAATATGCTTGTTATCATATTTGATAGTGCATTGAATTAGTCGATTTTAAAATATTTTACCCTTTCATATCGCGATTTCATTTTAGAAATGAGTAATTGTGCAGGCCTAATTCAATATTTTATAGCTTGTTTTTTTCCAATTTACTTGTTTTCCAGATGTTAAAAGGTGATATTGAAACTCTGACTGAACTACTGGACACTCCGAATTTCCAAGATAACAAGTAAGCACATTAAATTCTTGAATAAATAGTTTTTCACTGCAAAAGGGGGTATGCAACTAAATGCTTTTAAAATGTTTGTGTCTTTTCAGTAAAGCCATAAATCGTGAGTATGAGGAGTTTGTTTTGACTGTGGGGGATTTTGATGAGCGAGTGTTTTTGGGAGCTGATGCAGACGAGGAGATCGGCACACCACGCAAGGCCACTGCTGAGCCTCCGTCAGGTCATCTCTCTGCCCGCATGCAAGTGGAGAACAACCTTCAGCAGCATTTTGAGAAGGTATGGAGGATAGAGTAGTTAGATTAACAGTGATTGTGTCATTTCAGAATATACTAGGGTTGTGACGAGATGCTTACTCCATGAGACGAGACACAACATTGAGCTCATGAGAACAAGACGAGATGAGGAGAGATTTTTGCAGTATTTTAAAGAGCCCATATGTTGGGTTGAGAACGGTTAAATTTCACTTTTTTCCCAAACAACAGGATGATATGTATGCAAGGTTAAAAAACGCGTTCAATGTCTTATAATATCTATTTATTTTTACCTCATTTTCCCACCGACTCCCATATTAATCGTCTGAGTGAGTCTTTTTCCCAAGCACCTCCTTTACGTGACGCTACCACGTCACGCTACCACGTCATGTCCTTTACGTGTCAGCAGCCCAATGCCAGAACATATTGAAAAACATCACTGCAGTTGTACAACAGCGTATTGCTATATTCTTCATCATAACAAACATTCAGTAATAATTAACACTTCATGGACTATTGTAAGACAACTACATCCATATTTACCTTGTTACAGTGAACAAGACTCGAAGAACATGCTGGTCCAAATAAACTGGGTATTGATCCATCCTTTAACAACAACCGTGCAACAAATCTGGCATTGTAAGTGTGTAGATTGGTGTAGCTCTCTTCAGAGAAATGACGCGAACACAGCACCATGTTGGGGCTATAATTCTCAGGTATTTGACCAAAAATAAACCTAAATTACTGACTCTTCACAGCTTCATCTTTAGGTTGGGAAAAGAACACAGCTTTTCCCCTCGCACCTTAGAGCACAGCGTCTATTGGACATGATTTAACCGGAATGCGATACAGTGCTTGTCGTCTTCCACTTTTTCTTCCTGTTTGTGGGCGGGGCCGGGGAGTTTCAATTTTCCCGGGGTTTGTGCGTGCAACTAGTGGGTGGGGCTTATGTTTCGCGTTGGCGTCAAACCGAAACAGCTAAAGACTCGTTATAATAACGATAATAAAGATTCATTTAAACAAAGATGAGTCGGCTCTTTCATAGATGAATCAATAGTTTTAAACACTGTGCACTTTCAGATTTAAGCCTTAGCTGGACATTTCACTTCCCTTAGAGCTGTGTTACACACTGCATGGTAGGTCATTTTCAAAAATCCATAATATGGGCTCTTTAAAAAATCTTCAATTGTGAAATGTATGAGTGAAAAATAGTCTTTTATACAAAATGCTAAACTATTTGGGGGCTTTTAATGAATGTTATTTTAATGAATTTCCTGCAGTAAAGGACATGCAAACACTGTAAAGTATGTTGCCAATATTTTAATTGTCTTTTGTATACAAAAGTAAATATTTGAATGGAATGGAAAATAGATTTTTATTCAACTGAAAAACATCACAATGCAAACCAATTTAGGTGCTTTTTTTAAAGGTGCTGTATGTACATGTTCTGTATGGACAGCTGTCTTCTAAAGCATACAAATGCCATAATATGTTTGCAGATGTTTAAGAAACATGCTAAGAACATTCTTGTTAATCTGTAAAACAATGCTGAAGTTAGATATTCTGCTTTGAAAATGTGCTTTACATGCTCTTTGTCTTGGTCATTTAACCCGTGCAATGCTAGTTTAGCCAATTATATTTCAGCACCCCGGGTTGTCTTGATGGAAAACCATGTTTTTCATTCATTCAGTTAGGAAGGCTCTCAAAGTGTGTGTCTGTGACTGAATTGTGACATCCAGTGGACAGTAGCATCCTCCACAAAAGGTGGCTGTTAAATAGCAAATATTATAAATATTACAAACGTAAACATTAGGTGAGCAGGCTACATTGTAACCCCATGTCCTAACAACATGCTACCTGAGGAGATTTGCAGTGATAAGCAATTTTGTCTGTTTGCACCAGACAACAGAAATTTAAATCCAGCCATTCAGAAGCACAGAATAGTTCACTTAGTGCACTAACAAAGTGGTAAGATTTATATTGTAATGAATACAAATAAACCTGTTTAACATTATTAAATGTTCCATTTTAAACAGTTTATTTTCAAGGTCTGAGGTGAACTATCTGCTGCTGCTTTTAGTATATGGCAATAGATGTCATATATAAAATGGCATATAAAATTCAAACTCGCGTTATTGGCATATAACACTAAATAACATGAGGTGTACCTGAGATGATCATTGCCAGTTTTCTGTTGTTCAGCTGCAAGAAATAGAAACCTTTTCTAATATATCAATTCGAGGTGTTGGTTAGGACAAAAGCTCCTTTTAATATGGTAAATATTCCTTCTAACAAGTGCTGTTGCTTTTATTTAGAACATGATTTAAATCAGCCTTTAGGCTCGATAGTCAGGCTCACCCCTGTTGGTGTTCTCAATCTGGCAACCTGCGCTTACATGTGTTTTGAACCAGGTGTGCAATACCTAGTTCAACCACTAGGTGTCAAACTTACATTCTGCACCTTTTAAAAAAAATGGCTATGAATGGTATTTTATGATACCCGGGACAAGCTCAGAGCTACTGGATATTATTTTAAATTAAGTACTGATAGGAGAGATTTGTTTTAAAGTAACTTGATACCGCACAAATGAAAAGAGAATTTTGTTTCCTGGACAGTATAAACCTGTGTTCGGTGATGATGTGACGAGTCTCTAGGAGTTCACTGAGTGTGTGTGCGCATGAGCCCAGAGATGTGTGTGTCTAATCCTTTACTGACTCAGTAGGTACAGAGAGTTTAAAGTTAATTCAATGTTAGAGTATTTAAAGTTAAACAGCTGTGTATGTATGGCTTATTCTGATAATAAATGCAGCTATAAGTCCTACAAGATGGTAATGGTTTAAGGTGTTTGTTAGTTTAATGTCTGTACTGCACAGCAATAATGTGACAGAAAAAGGAATACTTCCTGTCTTCGCATGTCATTCTATTGCATGATTATGATTGTTTGTGGTGGCAGTAGCCTTTGCTCGGACGTGGCAACCTTTGAACTCCAGTGAAAAAAAAAAAGCGGTTGCGTCACACCCGCCCAAGCGAACGAGTGACACGCAATATCGATGCAGCCCTGGTTGCCAGGTGTGAGCAAAGCACTTGATTTGCGCTTCATATCCAATCTCCAACACTGTTTTCACCCTCACTCTCCAACAAAACATCACAACTCACAAGACAACTTTACACCTCAACGAGACGTCTCGTCATGATTTAATCTCGCCAGACCTCGTCATATGGGATCTCATCACACCCTTATATATATTTTTCATCATCTTCCTGTTTGTGCGCAGACGCGTTCCCTTGCTCCCTCTACCCCTCTAACGGGTCGACGGTATTTAAAGGAGAAGGAAGTACTGGTCACGCCTGTTTCTTCAGCCACCCAAAGTGTGAGTCGACTGCAAAGCATGGTGTCTGGTCTCCGAAACACACCAAGCGACGCTCTGCTCCAGATATTCAAGTAAGTGTCTGCTAAAACTAAGACATGCACTAATAGTTTTAGGTTTCGTTTTCTCAGATTTAATTTTATTTATTTTTTTGTGAGTGTTTTTTCTGTACATGTTTTGGGTCAAATGAGGACACAAATGTGTGTTATGATGCAGGAGAATGTGAATTGTGAGGGCCTTGCTGATGTTCACATGTTTCAAAAGGCTTATAATTCATACAGAATGAGCTTTTTCAGAAAGTAAACCTGCACAATTTCCTGTAAGGGGTAGGGTTGGGGAGGTGCCATCGAAAATACAGTTTTACGGTAAAAACAATGGAAACCTATGGAATGTCCCCACAATTCACAATAATAAACCTTTATGTCCTTTTAACCATTTGTATTTTTTGGTTCTAATAGTTCCTGTTCTCGAAACCCCACTGAATCCATTCTGAATCGAATGAAAACCCTGGGGGATAAGTTCAAACAGGCCTACACCAATCCCACAGATGACCTGCCTGGAGCACATATGGGTCAGATTTACTGCCGTCTAAAATTATTGATCGTTATGAAAGCATTATGTGTGATCATGTAAATAAGTGCTGACTCTTGTGTTTAGACTTCGCAGAGAAACGTCTAAAGCTGGCCGAGATCTTGTACTTTAAGGTCCTGGAGAATGTAATGACTCAAGAGATGAAGAGATTGCAGGGCAAAGACTGGGCAGTAAGTCAAATTATTAATATTATATTTGATATGTTAGATAAATGTGTTTGGAAATGTAGTTTTTCCACAGAGGAAATGATTGTGAGGAATAGCATGTCTTACTTTTAAAGCTCTTGTTCTCTGCTTTTGTGCAAGACTGTAAGCTTTTCCTCTCTCACTTCCTGTTCACAATCAGGTCCTGTTGGAGCAGGAGGTGCTCCATTGCTCTCTTTTGGCCTGCTGTTTGGAGGTGGTGCTGTTCGCATACAGCTCTCAAAGAACTTTCCCTTGGATACTGGAAATCTTTCAGATCCCACCTTTCTACTTTTACAAGGTACAGAACAGTGTCAGTATGGAGGACGAAACCTGCGAAAACAATAAATAAATACACAAATTCCTGTTTCAATATATATAAAAAATATTTTTGCGGAGAGATAAATAATTTGGGTTGGTGGGATAAGTAAAAGTTGATACCCCGCCCCCCCCCATACATTCTTACTTAATTTATTTATAATTTATACTACACCTTTTTTGAAAATGATCTTTTGTAATGCTATTTGGACAGAACTGTGTGTAAGAATAGTGTAGTATTTCTCACAAACGATATGCGAGATCTGCTTCCTTCATGTCTGTCACTGTGCTGTTTATCTGACACAGCCGAGGCGGAGATTGAGGCACACTCTGACAGGCACGTGGGAACAGGGGGTGGGGAGAACTAGCATTAAAGGCACAGGCCACAAAAACAGCTACATAGTCTTCAAGGCAGATAAATCCATTTTTCTGAAAGGTATAATAAATAATCTGATGGGTGTTTGGAGCTGAAACTTTGCAGACACAAAAAACTTAAATTTTTATTTATCTGCCCGCACTATGAATTATTTATATATTTATTTTTGCATGAATTTGTGGATATTCATTAATTTATTTATTCGTCACTTTATTTTTGCAGGTTTTGTCCTCCATGTGTCAGCTCACCTGCATGTTTTAGTATGTTTTTTTTTTTTTTTTTTAAGCTTTGTGTATTTAGTGCTCTATTGCATCTCGTTGCAGTAGATATAGATACAGTATGTCTCTAGAATAAAGATCACAGACTGTTTAGTGCTTAAAACAAGTGCTGTAGTGCTAAGTTAATACGCATGATGTGTTTGTGTAGGTGATCGAGGTGTTCATCCGCTCTGAGGAGGGTTTATCCAGAGACATGGTGAAGCATTTGAACAGTATAGAGGAACAGGTGCTGGAAAGCAGAGCGTGGACAAGAGATTCAGCCCTGTGGAATGCTCTTAACAATGATAACAATAAAGTTCCTACTGTAGAACAGGTATATACATACAGTACATGTGCACACACTCAACAAATTACTCTGTATAGATCATTGGATTGTTTCAGTGTTTAACGTTTATCTGTCTTTCTGATTTTAAGGTGAATTTTCCTAACAATTTTGACACGGGCAACAATTCAAGTGGTCCCACTCACCTGCCATTGGTGGCGCTGTCCCCCATCATCCACCCTCGCCTCAGGGAGGTCCGCACAGGCTTGGGCTCCAGTGCACGCAAAGGTATCATACTGTGCTCACTTACACACTCCAGCTAAATTAGGTTGTCGGTTCACTTTTTAGGACTTAATCCTCTTCTGTACATGCAACGTTTAGTAATTTACATGATGACAACAACGTTGGAAAACTGAATAAATTAATGTGTATGATACTTCAAATGGATCTCTCTCTCTTTTCTGCATGCGCTGTGCAAAAAGTATGCAGCCAGAATTGTAAACTGATTAAAAGTGACATTTTCTGAGAAAAGTCTTTAGTTGAAATAATTATTTATTAACTACTGGCTTAACACTATTTTTAAGATATTAATTGTCATTAGTACTTGTTAGTTCTTAATTAATGGTTTGCTACTAGTGTGGATTGTAAATTCAAATAAAGTGTGACCCAATTTTAACATTGCAGCTTAAACTACAACCCTATATTTATATAATTTAGCTCAAACATTATCGAAGACAAGTGAATGGTAAAAACTAACAAAAGAACAAATTGCAGGTAATGGCAAAATTAAATAAACAGAACATGGATATATATTAAAATAGTCATTTATTTATTTATTTATTTTTGTGGAAGTGACACAGTCAGTCAAGTTTACATTATTTTGTAAATTAATTTTCACTTTAATGAAAAAAATATATATATAACAATAGGGTATATGCGGAAGGACTTTTAATTTGTCAGTAACCTGGGTCGAGTGTTTCCGGTAAACTGTATGCCATTACAAAATCAGTGTGTTTAAGGTCTGTTTTTTTTAAAAATCAGCGACCTCCACCTGCTGAGCGATATCAGATATAAAGTGGGTCTCCGATTGTATAAGAAGCACTGCATTAAATTACATTTCCCCTGCCATATCTTTAAAATATGAACATTTATTTTACTCCAGTATATTCGATAGAGCTTCTGCACTAGCCTGCTAATCCTGACGGGCGCGTGCGTGTAAACGGCTTTTCATCTCGTTTTACGCTTGAGCAACTAAATGTATGCCAAAGTCTATTAAACTGATTTTTATTTTTGAATTGCATTACAACATCAATGCTGTAAAATGAAGCTTGTAAAATAAAATAAAAAGTCACATTAACCGTTCACCGGAGGTTTATCAGTATGGGAAGAAGCACTAGCTCTGCTTGTACCCTATCACGATTAATGTAACCATTTTTAAGAAAGGAGCATGATTTACTATCTGCTTGTTAAGTTGTGGTGTATGAAAAACTGTTTCCGGGTCCAAGCTGCTACTAATTTGAATAGAGAAGATACTCATTTATGACCATTTTTTCTTTTAGTTCTATCTATCACGCATTAAAGTGAATTTTATATAAAACCATGGTGTACACACCTGTCTTTGGACAAACACCAAAATTTTAACAATTAAAAAAAAAAAATCACTTTCTCGCAATCAGATATTAGGCATAGTTGTATATATTGTGATCGTGCTTTTTTTTTTTACATCGCTTTGTAAACGCTCATTACCTTTTGATGAGTCTCCCCATACAGTCTGATAGATCGCTTGGACCTGGAAGCTGCTTCGCGTGACGTCACACTTAACAAGCGGATAGCTTTTTGAGCAAGGGCCCTGCCATCTTGGAATATAGCTTTGTCTGATGTTATGGGGTTCATTAAATGGTTGCATTGCATTAGTCGTGTTTGTTATGTGTATATGTATGTATGTATGTATGTAGAAATCAATGTACAAAATAATGGAAACTTGTCCGACTGCTTCACTTTCACATTAAGACATTCAAGTAGGTCCCTTTTGTTACTGAGCTAATGCGAAGACCCAAGTTAATGATGCACTTGTATTTTCTTTCTCAACTGTTTGGATTCACAAAGTGAAACTGTTTCTGAATCTTTAATGAGATGTAACCTGAATAACATTTCTGCTTTCTCTCTTAGACGTCCCTCAATCCCCCATCTCTCTCCATGACCGATACAGCTCTCCAGCTGCTGGCAGCGCAAAGAGACGCTTGTTTGGTGACGACGCTCCACCGCAATCCCCAGTAAAGAGGATCTCCGTCACTCCCATCCAAATCATTCCCAGCGGCATGGAAAACCAGAAGACCACAACCACTGTCCTCTCCATGGCCACCGGAAATGGCCAGCAGCTCACCATTCCACTGCCGGGTAACAGTTGTATTCATCTTTCTCTTTTATTTCACATTTATTCCAAAGAAAAAGTTTTTCAAAAATTAATGTTGATGTGCTGGTGTTGTGTATTCTTCAGTGGTAAAGAATGAAGCAGGCGGCATCACAGTCATCCAGCTTCAGACCAGTGATATGAATCCTCTCACTGCTCAAGTTTTATTGACCGCTTCCCCGAGCCGACCTGCTCCAGCTGCTCCAGCTAGTAGCTCTGACACACAGCCACCACCTGCCAATAAACCCCGCCGCACGGGCTCACTCGCACTCTTCTTCAGGAAGGTGAGAAGTGTTGCTGTCTTTAAATTTCTAGTTTTGTTTTGGTTTGTTTTGTTTTTGGCTTGATTTGTTGTGTTTTGTTTTTGGCTTGGTTTTTGTTATTTGTGTTTAAATTTTTGTTTTTGTTTGTGTTGTGTTTTTGTTAGGTTTGTTTGTTTTTGTGTTGTTGTTTTGTGTTTTTTTGGTTTGTGTTGTGGTTTTTGTGTTGTGTTTGTTGCTTGGTTTATTCTGGTTTGTTGTTTTTTTTTAGTTTGGTGTGTTGTGGTTTGTTCTGTGTTGTCTTTTGGTCAGGTTTGTTTTGTTGTATTTATTGGTGTGTTTGTTTTGTTTTTTGGTCTGGTTTGTGGTTTGTTTTGTGGTTTTTTTTGTGGTTTGTTTGTTTTGTCTTTTTTTCTTGTGGTGTTGTGTGTTTTTTTTGGTTTCTTGTATTGTGTTTTTTTTTTGTTGTGTTTTTTGTGGTTTGTTTCTTGTTTTTCTTGTGGTGTTGTTTTTTTGGTTTGTTGTATTGTGGTTTGTTTTGTTGTTTTTTGTTGTGGTTTTGTTTGGTTTGTTGTGGTTTTTGTTTTGTGTTTTTTTTTTTCCTTCTTAAACAAATCAAAACAAAAACACTTTCAAATGACAACATAAAAACAAAAGGACATACAATATAAGTACCAAGGTCACCGGATACTATGTTTGATCAGATCCTGCCATACAAGGATCTCTTAAGGCAGGGATCACCAAACCTGTTCCTAGAGGGCTGGTGTCCTGCAGATTTTAGCTCCAACACTAATCAAACACACCTGAACAAGCTATTTAAGGTCTTACTTGGTATAGTTGAAACATGCAGGCAGGTACGTTGAAGCAAGTTGGAGCTAAACCCTGCAGGGACACCAGCCCTCCAGGAATGAGATTGGTGACCCCTGTCTGGGGTACATATCACAGATCGAGAATCTCTTGAAGGGGGATTTCAGATACATGTATATAAAAAGTACCACAATTAAATTAAAACATTACATTACATTTACTACTCAGCCACTTCCCCAGTATAAAACATTTTATAGGATTGTTGTCGTAAGGAAAGGGTCAGTACTGCAGTATTTATTCATTTATTAAGTTTTAAATTTTTATTATAATTTAAATTTGTATTAAATCTGCCAATTTTGGGATTTTTTTTGTTTATTCTTAATGTTTTTATTTATTCATTTTTAAGTACACATGAAATCAAAACTGACCATATTGATTTAGTTAGCTCACGTTGCTGGTTTTGTGGTGAACAATTCATATCATGTCATTTAAACAAAACAATATCCAAATATATATTTGATATAAATGTTATAATAATAATCATTCTCGCAAGTATGGTGAAACTTTTTTATTTTATTCCACAACAGTGTCTTGATTTAAATACAGGTCTTTTTGTCTTATTTAAAGTGCTTATGTTCTGTTGCTGTTTTTTTCAGGTTTATCATTTAGCCAGTGTGCGCCTGCGAGACCTTTGTCTGAAGCTGGAAATCTCCTCAGAACTGAGAGGGAAGATCTGGACGTGTTTTGAACACTCTCTCCTGCACTGCACTGACCTGATGAAGGACAGACACCTGGACCAGCTGCTACTCTGTGCCGTTTACATCATATCAAGGGTACAGCTTTTAAATGCAATAAAACAAATAATTTTTTTTGCCATGAAAATAGCCATTAGCTTTGTTTCCATCCAAAAAATGCTAATTAACTTTATGCGCAAAATTGGATTATCACATAAAAAACATACAGCAGCGTTTCCATCCAACGAGTCAAAGCGAACAGAATCGTCAATTCCTGATTATATGGCGGCAGTTATCGACAGTAGAAACGGAATTTGCTGCGGTAGAAGAAGCTGTGTGAATCTTTTCCTTATTTAATAAATGACTTGCAACTCAGAAGGAAATCCTGACATGAAGTGAACGCGTGGTGGCGTTTGAAGGCGTGAGACAGACGCAGGGCACAGACGCTCTTGATTCTGGAGGTCATTAATAATATAACGTATTTCAGATGTTTAACAATGTTTTTAGTCTGCTGGTTTGTCCATTCACTCACATGATCTCTTATAGCAAAATCAATTCAATGCGCATACTGGAATTTGTTCTGTAAAAGTGTATCCATCATAGTTTGTGCATCCTTTCTTATTAATTTTTATCCTACTCAGTTAGGCACATATGCTTATGCACATTTTCAAAATTTATGCTGCTTGGTGTTTTATTTTTATTTTTATTATGCGCATATCCAAAATGCTCATAAAAATAGGTGAACGGAAACACTGCTATTGTTGCTGATATGGCACTAAATAAAAATAATTAATAAGGTATTAGTAGATTGAAAAACTTATTCTATTGGACTGTCTTGCTTTTAATGCCTGCATAAGGCTGTTTTTAGGAAATGAGCTCTTGAGATATTCAGTGTCACTAAAATTAAAATGTTTTTCTTATGTTTGTTTAATATTTGATTTAATTTACATATTTCATTTGGTTGGGTTTTTTAATTGTTATTTATGAAATGTTTTTGTCAGGGAAATTGTTGCTGAGATGGCAAAATAGATATGAGATTAGTAAATTTGCTAGTTGAAATAGATGTTTTCTATACAAATATTTACAAAATACATACAGATATTTTGACAATTACAGCATCACGTGGTTCCTCAGGAATAATTTTGATACGCTGATTTGCCGCTCAAGAAACCTTTTATTGTTACAATTTTTAAAAACCATCTTGGTGCCTATTATCTTTGTGTTTTTTAAAGGCAAATATTTTGTAACATTAAAAATAACACTTTATCATTGCAATGTATTCAGTTTCTTCACAAATTAGAAAAAAATTATACAAATCGTGATGAAATGCATACATAATTTTTACATCACAGAAGATAAAACAAACTTTTTTTTTTAAGCAATTATTTAAATTGTGACATAATCTTCTACAGATCACAAAAGAGAAGCACACTTTTCAGGACATCATGAAATGCTACCGAACGCAACCACAGGCTAACAGCCACGTGAGTATCAACAGTCTTAGTCTTTTTATACTAGCCAAGAGAAATGCACACGTGTTTTAAAACTCATCATTTGAGCTGAAATGAAGCACAACTCAGTCTTTGATATACCCACATCAACCATGTTTTGTGTGTTTGTAGGTTTACCGCAGTGTTTTAATGAAGAGGCGCCCCAAAGAACAGCAGGCTGACGAGAACATGGAAGTCGATCCGCCAGCAGATCAGTGTAAGGACAATACAGATAAATACGTCTCACAGTATGTTGCACTAGAGTTTAAATGCTTGGAGCCAGTTGTTATTATTATTATTATTATTATTATTATTATTATTATTATTATTATAATTATTATGAAAGATAATGTATGTTTTCATTTGTAATTAATCATAAATACTCTTATTTCTAAATACTGCTGTTTTGTAACATTGTTCATTAAAGATAATAATAGAATCATGTAGTATAAAATAATAATAGTAATAATAATACAAAATAATTTAATAAAAAGATACAAATCTGTGCAAAAAAAAGCTTTGTATAGTTTTGTTTTTGTGTATGTGTGTGTATTATATATAGATAATAAATGTACGCTTGATGTAATTATTGATAATTGTAGATATTATTAGATTAATTATAGATGCGCATTATAGGTAATAAACTTTTATTTTGGATATGATTCATCTTTACCCAGCGCTACAAAATACATTACAAATCCTACTAACTCCAATTGGATGGCTAGTTGTGTGTGTTTTTATTTATGTATTTTAGGTTTTCTGAATTTGCCAACATCCTGCTTGCATTTAATTGCATTGTTATTTGTTTTGTATGTACAGCCAATGAGAGGACAGATCAGGCAGTCAATGAGAGGACCAATCAGGCTGACAGAACAGAGGCTGTCAGTGAATCAGAAGAAAGAGGAGATCTCATCCAGTTCTACAACAACATTTATGTGTCAAAGATGAGCTCATTCGCTTTCAAATATGCACTTTCCACACATGATAGCAGGGTTGGTTTTGTTGTTTTGCTTCATTATGCTGTTTTAAGTAAATGAAAATAGGTCTTTTAATTCACACTCTCTCTCTCTTTGTTTCTATTTAAAGATGGAAGCTCCTCCATTATCTCCGTTCCCCTCCGTTCGGGCTCAGACTCTCTCTCCTCGCCGTGTGTCTCAGAAACACTCCATCTTTGTGTCTCCTCATAAAAACAGCTCCAGTCTCACGCCCAGCACTGCATACACATACAAGTTCACTGGAAGCCCTTCAAAGGTTGGTCCAACTGAGCATGTGCAGAAATAATTGAATTGTAATATTGCACAAAGTTACATGACTTTCTTCCATGAATCACACAGGGTTCCCACGCTTCTTGAACGTGCTTGAATTTCAGAAATATGTATTCAAGGTCTGGGGGTATAAGCACCACAGTGTAAGCCCCACGGTATAAGCACTTCAGCCCCCCCCATCTCCCCACCAAAAACCACCTAAACTAGAACACAAGATCCCCTCTAAACTTACTAATAAAAATAAAAATGTGAAAAAGCAACCGAAATCTTCAGCGTGTGCGACGCCAATAAAAATACACTCCCTGAAATAATAAATCAAAAATACAAGAAGCGGCGCTCACCCACTTACCTAGTGTTTTCTGAACAATTCACTCTACGGGTAAAATGTATGTCGCGCGACTAATAACATATTCCCTTTTCCCCCAAAAAGAAATGATAAACTCTTAAACCATATTACAGATGTTCAATGGTGTAGAAAAGTTCAGAAACACGGAGCCAAGACATTATGCATAATCAGAAACAAAACACATCACAAACCCCCACACACACACAGAACTGTCCAAGAAGGCGTGCCAGTCAGATTTAAAGTCCGCGGAACGAAGCCTGATTGGTCCACGAGGAAACGCCCTAATGAAGAGTGACAGGCTCGGGATCCTACCAGCAGGTACCTGAGAAGGCGAAAATAGCGGAACAAAAGGTGATGGGGCGAGACAAAGAGCGAATGACAGACAAGGAGGGATAGAGAAAAAAAGAGCGAGAGCGAGGGGAAATGCGGAGAAACAAAGAGGGAAAAAGCACAAAAAAATCCAAACTCCCATGAACCGTAACACGTAGTCAGATATTTTGACGAACAGATGATTACTGTTGATGCTCATAAATTATCATCAATACCTCGTGCTGAACATATTAGGAGGTTTGCTGAAGGTGCAGCTGTTGTGCAGCGGGGGGTTTGCGTCTTTAATAAACAATGTCAGTTTGTTAAAAAGGAAGAATGATTAATAGATCCATACCAAACAGTCCCTTAAAAGTGAAGTCGCATCTTCAGTTTTGCGCTCAGACACGTTTTGCACTCACACTACAAGTGTACTGTGCCAAAGCCCAATCGAACCACGCTCTGGCACACCTTCCAACCGACCCAGGTTCGGCCAACTGAACCGCTGCTGGATTCAGAGCATTCACACTTGTTAAACGAACCGGAAAATCCGCCCTGGTGAAGTTCAAATAGATAGTGTGAGTGCGCCTTTTTTCACATTTTTTACGTAAATATTAAGTGTAAGTGAAATGTTAATTACAGTAAGGACTTTCATGGTGCTACACATGCTGAGGTATGAATTACATAGGTACTTATATTAAAATGTAATGGTTCTTTACAAAGTTTTTGAATCTGATGTCAATGAAAGTGTGGGAACCCTGGTGACGAAACACTTTAAAAATGTTCGTATGATAGAATACACAGTGTAGCTTTGCATTGTTATTGTCAATTTGATTATAGCATATATAAATATATTTGTTGTTATTAACAGTCAGACGTATCATCCATCCATCTGATTAACGGAATTTTATTTATAAGCATAATAGTTTTCATAACTAATTTCTAATGACTAATTTCTTTTATCTTTGCCATGATGACAGTAAATAATATTTTACTACATATTTTCCAAGACACTAGTATTCAGCCTAAGATTTAAGGCTTAACTAGGTTAATTAGGATAATTAGGCAAGTCATTGTATAACATTTGTTTTTTTTCTGTAGACAATTGAAAAAGATATTGCTTGAGGCTGATAATATTGACTGCTTTTAGTGTAGCTGAAAGAAACTCACAGGAGGGCTAATAATTTTGACTTCAACTGTATCCTTCATTTGCAAACCCCTCCTGATTTGCACAATCATTTCCTGTCAACATTTATGCAGTTCTGGCTGTAGATCTAAAAGTTGACCTGTTTCTCTTCAGGAGCTGAGTGACATAAACCAGATGATCCGTCAGGGTGGCGTGAGCAAGAAGCGGGCGTTCACCATGGAGGGCGACGAGACGGAATCTCCTTCTAAATGTCTCCGGCAAGAGAACGACGATGTGCTGCTCAAACGCCTCCAGGACGTGGTCAGCGAGAGAGCCAGTCTGTGATCTGCTTTTATTGCAGACCTGGTTAAAAAAGCCAAAAACTGAACTTCCTATGAGCTGCTCATCGACTCCAGGATGTAGAGAGAGAGATGCGACAATTATTAATTGTGTCGCAGAACAAAGCAAAACCAAAAACAGCACGTGCAGCTCGAGTATCATGACTGATGTTTTCAATCACAGCAGAAGTTCAGGGAGATCAGTATAAGGTTAATGGCTTTATACTGAATCAATCTTTTATCATGCATTTTCACAATATGCATCATGCTTTAGTAAAGAACGTCTGTTACAGAGAGATTCTGTAGCTTTTCCAATCAAAACTGAACTTTCTTTTACAGTCGGGGAGTTACTCTGCCTTATATTTAAAGGATTCTTACTGTTTTATTTATTCTCTTATTCATCGACACAAAAGGAGAATAATTTAATGCTTTGAAATAAGTGATTTCTTTTTTAATTCAAGATTTATTAAGCATAATGTACTGGGCAAGCAAAGTTTAATCTATTTCTTAATACATTTCTGGTTATCAAATTTGATCACATTTTTGCAAGCATTCTGCAAATCCTCAGCGCAGCTCCATATTCAGTTGTGTGGTATCTACACCTCTCCATTATCTATCATTTCCTTCTCTTTTTCAGTTGTATTTTTACTCATCAGAGCAGTTGTTCTGTTTTTAAGAGATTTTCTAAAAAGGTGGTCATGTTTACAGTGCGTTTCACTGTGTTGGTATTAAATTTGGTGGATTTCACCATCATGGCGTGAGTGTGTGGTGTACACAAGCTTGTTTAGTACTTTGTTTTACAGTTTTGTTGTTCATTTTATTCTCTTCAGTTAATTTTTAACAGTCGGATGACTCTAAAGGCTGGTTTATACTTCTGTCGAGTGATCTGCTTGACCCACGGTGCATGCCTTCCGCGTAGTCGTGCATTTATACTTCTGCGTGGTGTTTGTGTTGCTCTGCATTAGCATTTCTGAAACGCTAGCTGGCAGTAGGTTATGTTCCTCTGTCGAGTTTCTTCGTGGGCGGGTGTTTTGTTTTTTCTAAATGCTACCTTAGTGTACAAGTAGCCAAAACTTGCTCTTTCAAAGGAGGGAGCCGCCGGATGTGCAGCAACTTTAATCATAAGGTAAACAAAAAACAAAAGTTTCCATCTGGAGCTCCTTCATGGGACTTGATGATTGTAAACACTCGCTCCATCAGGCTTGCGGTTCTCAGCACCGCCCACACTGGCCACCGCTACCCAAGCCGACCAATCACAGAGCTTGCGCTACGCGTTATTGTGATGTAGATACATTTTTTTGAGAGATGTGCGTCAGCGTTGACATCAGCCACGGGCTGTGCGACTGCAGAAGAATACATCAGCCTTAAGCGCTCACGCCGTTATAGGGCCCCACAGTTACTATTATGGGTCCAATCAACCAACGCCACCACCTCCCCCCTCGCTCTTCTCTTTCGTCCATGACACCATTGCAATCTGCTCCTTCCCCGCCAACTCCCCCAGCCCCCCGTCTCCTCTCTTCACTATCGTCTGCCACAGCCCCCATCAGAATGTTGTCATAGGGCCCGTACCGGCCAGCAGCACCCCTGCTGGTAATATGCTCAATAGGATGGCAGTTTTTCAATCATGTGCTACAGCTATCTGTGTTTCTCAGTATTGTCGGTTATTTTTATTCTTGCACAAACCTTGTATATTTTATCCATTCATGTTTTCATCTAGCTTGGTCTCTGATGTCCAACACTGAGCATTGCTTTTTTTGTAATATAGCGGTGGAATATTTTGAGGAATATTCCTCTTATGTTTATACAAACTCCTCCTGTTTTAAGATTTTAAATAATGTTTCGTTTTGTTTTCCCACAACATTCTCCTTCCTGCTTTTATTTTGTATTTTATTAAATCTAGAGACTTTTTGTAGTTTAGGTTTATTGTAATTGATGCTTTGAACAGTCGCCTGTTGCTCTGTTCCACAATCAGTGCCTTAGTGTGTACATAATAATAAAAACACATGTTTTATCGTTTCTCATAGAAGAACTGTCTTTGGTGTTGTAAAACAGCTTTCGGTCTGACTTCTTAATTAACATCAGATAAACAACATGTAATATAATATGTATGTATACAAAAACACTGATACTAATGGAAGCACCTAATTGATTTAATGTATTTTGAATATTTACTCAAAGTAAACTCGTTATACAGGTAATATACAAAAATAATTTAAACCATAACAAAAAGCGGGCTGTTGCATTGCAAACTAGAAATATTTATATATATAAAATAACATTTACATAAAATAGTTGTGAATTATAAACTGTCTTCAGCCAGATTTATCTTCATTAGCTATTTCTCAAATTCTTGATTATTCATAAATTTTCATTAACCTTAGTCCCTTTATTAATCTGGGGTCGCCACAGCCGAACCGCCAACTTATCCAGCATCTGTTTAACACAGCGGATGCCCTTCCAGCTGCAAACCAGTACTGGGAAACTTCCATACATACACTATGGCCAATTTAGTTTATTCATTTCACCTATAGCTCATGTCTTTGGACTGTGTTGGAAACCGGAGCACCCGGAGGAAACCCACGCCAACATGGGAGAACATGCAAACTCCACACAGAAATGCCAACTGACCCACCTGGGATTCAAGCAGCGATTTTCTTGCTGTGAGGCAGCAGTGCTAATCACTGAGCCATTATGTCACCCAAATTCTTGATTATTTTATTCATTAATAATAACTTTGCTATTAAATAATTAAAATGAAGACAAAAGGGGGCTGTTACATTGCAAACTGGAGATAATAATAGATTTACATAAAAGAATTGTGAATTATAAACAATGTTTTAGACAGATTTATCTTCGTAGCTATTTCTCAAAGTCTTGATTGTTTTATTAAATAATTATTTAATATTTATTAAATCATTTTGTTATTAAATAATTCACACGACAGAAAGGCGGTGTTACATGCCAAACTGGAAATCATTTTAAAAATACTTTTACATCAAATAATTATCAATAATTAATTCATTTTCTTTCAGCTTAGTACTTTAGGCGTCGCCACAGCGGAACGAACCACTAATTATCCAGCAAATGTTTTACACAGTGCAACCACTTCCAGCTGCAACCCAGTAGCCTACTGGGAAACAGCCATACACACTTATTCAATCTCATACACTACGGCCAGTTTAGTTTATTCAATTCAATCTAGTTTATTTTAGTTTAGTTTGTTCAATTCGCGCATGTCTTTGGACTGTGGGGGAAACACACGCCAACATGGGGAGAACGTGAAAACTCCACCCTGAAATGCTAACTGACCCAGCTGGCGCTCGAATCAGCGACCTTCTTGCTGCCAGGCGACAGTGCTAACCACTGAGCCACCTTGTCGCCCTATTGTGAATTATAAACAGTGTTTTCGACGGACCCAGACTGACCCTTATATCTATTTCTCAAATTGTTTATTATTTTTTTTGTTACCTTATAAGTTTCTGACGCTAGAGGGCAGCCGTCGTCAGTTTGAGCCAATCACAAAGTTCAAAACGAGTGACGCGCGTACGTCGTGCACTCGCAGGCCTGCGTGACGCGGGAGTCGAAAAACCAACGGATGTTTTATCATAAATGAACCCTTTACGAGATCCCTCGCGGTTTCCACGCCGCGAAATGTACGAGGAGATGTCAGTGGAGAGAAACTGGACGGACACCGAGACCAGGGCTCTGCTGTACATCCGACAGGACGAAGAAATCAGCAGGCAAATCAGCGGGACCGTTCGCGACTCGCTAATTTACGCCGAAATCTCGAGGCTCCTCCGGGCTCAGGGGATCCACAGAACCAAGCGGCAGGTCACAACCAAGCTGAAAACACTCAAGCAGAAGTTCCTGAAAATACACGAGCACCACAAAAACAGCGGGCACGGGAAAGTGTACTGGAATTACTATGAGCTCTGCAAGTCTATCTGGGGCAGCGGAAGACCCGCGAACACTTCAGCACTTCATCATAATAACACAGTGAAACTCGAAGAGCCGCAAAGTACATCCATCGAGGACGCGAGAAACGAGAGCAGATCCACTGATATTGAGGTGTCCATCAGTCACGACGAGGAGACCGACGACCTGACAGAAGGTGCATAATTATGGTCATTATTATGGTCTCATGACTTAACTTACACTGTCAGAACAGTGCATGGGTGCCACTTTAATAACGCTAGATTATATGTGAGGTTTCAGACAACATAACATGGGTAACACTTTACAATAAGGTTGTATTAGTTCTTATGTTACTTATTATATTAGTTCTTAAGTAATTATGTTACTTAATGCATTTGCTAACACAAACAACCGTTTAATAACAATACAATGTTTAAATATGACAACAATACAGTATTTATTCAGGTTAGTTAACGTTAATTAATGAAAATATACTTCACTAATGTTAAAAAGCATGAATTTGAATGTTAATGCATTAGTAAATGCTTAACTATGATTAATAAATGTAGTTTATTTTATTGTTCATAATTAGTTAATGTTACAGGGTTCATACGGTCATGGAAAACCTGGAAAAGTCATGGAATATTGACATGGCATTTTCCAGGCCTGGAAAAGTTTTGGAAAAACAGAAAAACCCACAACGTTTTGGAAAAGTCGAGGAAAACATATCTGTATACTTGAATATAGGTTATTTACTTTTCTGTCATTGGCGACACGGTGGCGCAGTAGGTAGTGCTGTCGCCTCACATCAAGAAGGTTGCTGGTTCGAGCCTCAGCTGGGTCAGTTGGCATTTCTGTGTGGAGTTTGCATGTTCTCCCCGTGTTCTCCGGGTGCTCTGGTTTCCCCCACAGTCCAAAGACATGCGGTATAGGTGAATTGGGTAGGCTAAAATGTCCGTAGTGTATGTGTGTGAATGAGAATGTATGGATGTTTCCCAGAGATGGGTTGTGGCTGGAAGGGCATCCGCTGCGTAAAACGGATGCTAGATAAGTTGGCAATTCATTCCGCTGTGGCGACCCCGGATTAATAAAGGGACTAAGCCGAAAAGAAAATGAATGAATCAATAAATATAAATCGAAATTGAATAGATTGTTGCGTGTTGAACATGCATTGTTTTTCTTTTACCACACAAATGTAGACATTGCATGAAACATTAGGTCATGGAAATTTACTTAAAATCATGGAAAAATCATGGAATTTTAGTAGTTAAAATGTGTATGAACCCTGATGTTAGCATTATTGACTATTGAAACCTTTTTGTAAAGTGTTACCAGGGAATGTTAATTGCTAGAAAAATAGTATGTAAAAGAGTATGCAGTAGTATGTCAAGTTTTTGTAATATATACATTGTTGCAAAATGACCTAATTTGTGTGCTCTCTAAGGCTGATTTTAATTTAATTACCCCAGGTTTAGGTTTCTGCAGGTCTTAAATAGTCTAAACGTTCACGCTAATCAGATGCACAAATATGCTGTTAATGTGTTTACCTTCATGACATTAATGTTGGTGACTTTATAAGTAGAACATTAGAATTTAAGCTTAAACTGTCGTCCTTTTTAAAATATCTGTAAAAAACCTAAAATAATCTGTAAAAATATCTAAAGGTTTTGAGAGAGAAATATCTTATGCAGGCAAAACAAATTGATTACCTGTTGCTCAGGTCTTCTATAATGAGGTAAAAGTTGGCTTTATATTCGCACATTGGTTTAGTAACAACCTGTGTAACAACTTGTATACAACCAACTTTAATTCAAAGGGCTTTTGGCTGTTGACTTTTATTTTGTAAAACCTCAAGGACCACCAAAAATCTTATTTAATGTTCTTATTAAAAAAAAGATCTTTTGGATGGCTGGAGGGTCAACTAATTTTATTCTTTGGGTGAATCGTCACTTTAAACTTTAATAAGATTTAATCAAAACATGCATTTATAATTCTACCTTCTTCTAAGTGTGCGGTTTAAGTCTTTATTTGAATAAAACTGGCAGAAAGTAACATCAAGTGTGCAAAAAAAAAAAGTAGCAAAATTCCAGGAATTTCCCAAATTGGAAACTTTGCTTGGTAATTAATAGGAATATATGGTAATAAAAGGGGAATTAATGGAAATAAACATAATTATAAGTTACCCTATAATAAGGAACTTAAATGCAGTTGGGGAAAAACAACTTGCAGGATAAGTAGTAGTAAATGAAACAGGATTAGTGCCAAGTGAGTGGAATTTCTCCCCTGTGCATCCCCCAGTCACATGCACACAGCTCTCCAGTGAGTGCACAGCTCTTTAGGCCACACCCTCATCATCAACAGGGCTTTTCTCCGTCACATTCACACAGCTCAGATCTTTTCTTGAACACTTCTCACTACAGCAGAGCCACACAAGCCACACTGCTGCATTTCAGCATAAAGACTATATCCAGCAAAGTAAGTTTTGATGATTTTACTAGGGTAAACATATATTTGATAGCTAGCTAGCCAGCCAATAAGCTAGATGTGCTAACTTTAAGCTAGCTACAATGCTAGTTAGCTCAATTTTCCATGCCTTTTCTTCTGCTTTTTGCTAGCCAGTTTCATTTCAGTTTATTCAATTGTTGCTCCTCTATTCTTGTTCATTCGTCCTCGATCTATTGCAAAACACTTGTGTCATTCCACAATATGTTCAGCTTACTATTTATACATGTGTGTTTGGCATGGAATCAGTGTTTTATTTTTTACCAGCCCTTTTCTAATCTTGTTCTACAGAACTATGCCACGTCCTCTGTCTGAAGTGTGGAAACATTTCACCCCAGCATGTGTTGCAGGAAAGGCTGTGTACATTTGCAATTACTGCGCGCAGCCGTATGTTAAGAATGCCACAAAGTTGCAGCGACATATAGTCAAGTGCCTAATGTCTCACCAGGGCTCAATGCAGGCAACCACCGGCAAGAGTTTCTCTGTTAGAAGTGAAGACGATTCCGGTGTTCACCCTCTCGACAGCTCTAGAATCGGAGGACTGATGAATGGTTTGTTGAGAAGTGGCTCACCTTGATGCTTGTTCATTCATGTAAATTCCTGAGAAGTTTCCAAACTTGGATTATTGCCAATATTCCTTGCAGTAGTTTCCTGTGGAAAGTTTCTGGAAGTTTACCCTTAAATTTACCCCTTAAATTTAAATAAATGTTATTCTCTTTTTGTAAGCCTTGACAAGGGGATGCTGTGTATATATTTACATAGCACATATATTGCATCGTACAATTCTGTTTACAATATTTTGTAAACATGCAAAACATGCAGTATTTAAGGTTTGTAAAGCAAACTACGTGCAGTTAGATAAATTGTAGTCACAAGACCTAATTTGCTTGTTTAATATACAGTAGTATCCTGTTATCATCTCAGATGTAGAAATAATTGTTTGGCATTTATAATTTAAAATACTAATTTTGCATTGATTAATATAAGGTCTATTCAGCAAACATAAAACTATTATAATAATTATGATATTTTTATTATTATTAATTATTATGCATTTAATTGTTTTACAAGAGATTTTATTTGCCTTTCTGTTTTTTAAGGCCTTACATATATGTCCAATATATTTTGACACCATTAAATCAATATGTACTATGCACTTAAGGTGCAAAATTATTAAATTAAAACTTGTTTTCTGAGAAACTGAACAAAAAAATCCATAATGCTTAAAAAACAGCAAATGTCTGTCATTGTGCTATGAAAAATGCTTTCATATTTAAAATGTGCATTTTGAACCCAATTTTAGATCATCAATTCTAATCAATCAATTTTAGAGAACGTTTTGATATTGTTTTTTGTTCTTTTGGGTATATAAAATGTCTTTTAGCTTCATAAAAACCTGCAGAAACCTTATTTGTAGCTTAAAATGGCACTGTTGTTTTCTTTAACTCAAGGATTCTCATGAGATTTGAGTTTTCAAACCAATAGTGATTAATTAAAATCATAAGCGCTGTTAAATAATTAAAACATGTAACTTGCATTTGATTAAATTATGAGCTTTATTACTCTTAAGATTTATTGATTGATTTAGTGATTTATAAATAATACACAAAATAGGTCAATAGTTCATGTTTACGTGTGAATCATGTGACCTTAAATGAACAAATCAGAATATAAAACACGCAGATGTTGTTAAATTATGGAAACCTAATATCTAAAAATGAAAGAAAATAATATTTTAGGTTTAAGAAAAGCAACATTTGGTAATCACAACTTGAACTTAACATCAAAGTTTAATAACTGACTTTTAATGTTGTTTTATATTTAGTTAGTATCGCTCCGCCTGTAAAGAAGAAGGCCAGAACGCATTCGACTACGGAGCGTGTGCGCGATGAAGAGCCTCTACTCGTGCAGAACCAGAGGGAGTTTGAGGAGCGCTGGCGGCGGGACGCCAGAGAGGAACACAAGGAGGAACGGGCCAGTCTAATGACCATGTGGAAGGAGATGATGGAGTTTCAAGGGAACCTCTTAAAGGAGTTTATTCACCGCTCATCCTCGTCTACATCTTTGCCTTCACTTCCGTCTTACAGCAGACCTGCTCATCACAGTCAAGGACCATCTACATTTCCAAGCACTAGTTACATGGCACCGTACACCTCGCCAGGGTAAGACCACAGTCTCGCATGCATACACGTACAATTCTGTTGTGCTGGTTTCAGGGTGTCCACAGTATCTTAAAAGTCTAAAAGTCTTTTCTAATTCTTGAATCATTTTAAAAAGGTCTTAATTTTCCTCTGTCCTACTTAAGCTACCCAATCGGACCAATACACATCCAATTACCAACAATCCATCTGATTAAATGTATTTATTTTTATTTATTTATTTTTGGAAAAGTCTGTTAGCATTTTTACGGAAACTTTTTTATCAGGACAATAAAACTATAAACAATAACAATTCCTCACGACAATATATTTCTTCACATGATCTTCCATTTATACAAAAACTATTTACAGAAGGGTACGTAATAATTATAAATAGGCACAAAACTTGGGTTTTTATAACAGAAGTGTTTTCGGTTATAAAAAAATATATATTGAAAAAAAATGGACACATTAAAATATTTGGCTAAGAAATAACAACTTTTTTATAAACTCTGTATAAGTTTAAAATTTAATTCATAATGGTCTTAAAAGGGTCTTAAAGTGTTAAATTTGACTTGAAACCTGCATAAACCGCTGTGGTTTACAACACTTCAGCTCCATTTCTAATGATTAAATGTGTCCTGTTATGCTTCTACAGCCTTGTTTCCACTAGGGCTGTCAATATGGCAGAACACCTAAATTCAAATTTCATTCTTAAAAATAAGAAAAATGCTAATTGTTTTTGAATTCTACAATAGGTACTTTAATGTTACAGGAAAAAGTATATACCCACCAGAGGGCACAAGCGAGCACAAAAACCAGATCAAGCATCACATCTTTTATTGAATTGAATTCACTCACTTTCTCAAAGACACAAACATTCAAACAACTATTTTTTTAATTACAGTATAATTCCATTAATGTTTATGTAAGGGTAATTAGGAATCAATTAAAATTGAGCGCATCAATCACCTAAGTATAATGCCTGTACAGTCCCACAAAATATCAAACCATTCAGAATCAAGCTGCTCTGTCACTACCTCTACGTAATTCAGCGTCATTACTCCAGCATGGACCTTCAGAAATGATTTTAAAATGCTGATTTACTGCTAAAAATAATTATTTTTTTAACTTTGCTTTCATTGATTTTAATTATATTACAAAACCCAGTGAAGAGTACTGAATATTAACTTGTATAATGTTTCAGAGTGTACTTTCCCACCCCACTTTTATTAAACAAAAATAACATTTAAAAAACATTTAATTACATTTAAAATACATTACTGTGCTAAAATAAAATGACAAGAATAAACACATTTAACCACTGGTCAATGTGCATGAGTGTGTAAATAAGTGAATAAAACAGACTATTACATGAAATTTAAAATTATAGTCATCTTTCCAAGGATGATTTGTAGCTATCTGTTTTTATACAGTGAATGAAAGGGGACCAAGCTATTATATATTAAATTATTTATTTTTTATGAAATCTCTGCTTTACCTCTGATCACATATATTCATGCAAGATTATCAGACATAAATTTTATCCATTGCACAGTAACAAGTCAGCTCAAACTGTTCAAACATTCATGTTGGTGATCAGTTCTAAATTTTTAATAGGGCTGCATGATATTGGAAGAATCTGACAATGCAATATTTTTTTTTCTCTGTGATATATATTGTGATTATAAATACAGTTTCACTAAATGACTTTATAAAATGGAAAGTCATTAATTTAGATTGATTGGGATGATTTTGTAGGTGAGTGAATCATGTTTAGGCCAATAAACTATTTTGTATAAATATATTTTTATATAATAATTTTATGCATATAATCAACTACAGTCATAAACACAATGGAGCAAAGATTAAGTAAAATAAACAGTGCTTTAAGGTTTTCTGTGGAGTCTTAACTGTATTCAGGTAGATGCATTCAATAATTAAATGTAAAATAACACTGCATAGTCTTCATCGTTTAAATAATTCAATAAAACTTATCTTTATTAGTTAAAAATGGCACAGTTCTTTGTGCCTAAATGCTTTAAACCTAATCTTGTAAACCTAATGATCACATAATTACAGGCCTTAACAATACATGACATATTTTCACTCTATTGTGGTTCGATTCTGCAGTGACTTTGACCTGTGGTTCCTGGTCAACTAGAATCTCTACTCAACATTGCATATAATGTGATGTGACAATTGTGGATGGACATTGCAATATTGATGCAGAGACTATATATTGTGCACCACTAATCATAAATAATGGTTATTTTCCCTCTAAAATTGTACATTTTCCCTCTTAAAAAAATTCTATTTCATGGGAAACTTTACTCGGTGAAAGAGAAAAGAAAATGTGATCCAATGTGCTCCACAGCAAAATGACAGTCTGTGTTTGCAAACCTGCGGGTGACAGAATTTCTCCTAATTTTACAACATGTCATTTTGCATTATTTTCAGAGCCGAAACAGAGAACGAGAGCGTGATCTCGCATGAGGATGATGAGGAGGAGGAAGAGGAGAAATATATCATAACAGCTCCGATTGCCCCTGTGCTGGACTCTCAGCCTGTAAACCATGTAAACAACAGCCAATCAAAGCCCACAGAGACTCTTTCACCTGCGGCCACACAGACATCAGGACATCAGAGCGATCTGCAGACATCAGTGCTGCGCAGACAAGAGCGAGTCCTGCAGCTTCAGGAGGAGTATTACTCTCTCAAAATCCAACATCTCAAACACAAGATCAGCAGAGACGCTCAACAGCACAGTTAGTGCTTTCATTCACTACTTCCACTGTCAAAATGACCAGCACCCTTGGGAAATACAAGCAAAGAAGGCTGTGGACAAAAATAGGATTGATAGTCCTTTCGTTTCTATGAAATGTTTGTGAAATGTGTTTGTTTCAAATAAAAGAGCATTTAAACGTTTGTATTTGCCAAGGGTGCAAATAATTTTGATCACATGTATACAGATGTAGTCAGAATTATTAGTCCTCCTGAATTATTAGCACCCCTGTATGTTTTATTCCCCAATTTCTGTTTCATAGAGGGAAGATTTTTTTCAACACATTTCTAAACATAGTTTTAATAGCTCATTTCTAATAACTGAATTCTTTTATCTTTGGCAAGATGACATAATATTTTTCTAGATATTTTTCAAGATAACTAGGTTAATTAGGCAAGTTAGGGTAATTAGGCAAGCCATTTAACAGTAGTTTGTTCTGTAGACAATTGAAAAAATATTGCTTAAGAGGGCTAATAACATTGAAAACTGAGGGCACCACGGTGGCATAGTGGGTAGTACGATTGCCTCACAGCAAGAAGGTCGCTGGTTCGAGCCTCGGCTGGGTCAGTTGGCTTTTCTGTGTGGAGTTTGCATGTTCTCCCTGTGGTCGCGTGGGTTTCCTCCGGGTGCTCCGGTTTCCCCCACAAGTTCAAAGACATGTGGTATAGGTGAATTGGGCAAGCTAAATTGTCCGTAGTGTATATGAATGTTTCCCAGAGATAGGTTGTAGCTGGAAGGGCATCCACTGCGTAAAACATATGCTGGATAAATTGGTTCATTTCGCTGTGGCGACCCCAGATTAATAAAGGGACTAAGCTGACAAGAAAATTAATGAATTAAAAACTGCTTTTATTCTAGCCAGAAAAAGGATTTTTATAGAAGGAAAAATATAGGAAATACTGTGGAAAAATTCCTTCCTCTGCTAAACCTGATTTGGGAAATATTTGAAAAAGAAAAAAATAATCAGAGTAGGGCTAATAATTTTGACTTTAACTGTACATATTCATGCTGTCCAAAGCTTTATTTGTGAATGTTAATGTTCTCAGCTGGATTGTGGAGAATATATACCCGTCTTTGGCCCTGTTTACACTGTCAGGTCTTGATGCCCAATTCCGATTCCTATATCTGATTAAATTTTTTTGCCTTTCTGTTTAAACATTCTTTTAATTGTGACCCATATCTAATTCATGCGTTTACACTTGCCATACAATTTATGACGTCGCGCATACGTGACGGCGGGTTCTAGCATCTGCGCCACACTAGCAGAAGAAATTGCCTTGCTTTTAGCTCTGCGAAATATGCAAAGTTCGCCCAACTTTAAAATTGTTTTGAGGCGGAGGAGGAGAGAAATTGCCGTCATCGCAGCTTGTGCCTATGGTTTATATAGTGTCCTCTACTGACTCATCTACCCACACAGCAAGAAGACAGGTAACTTCTGCCGTCGACCACTGACCACTTTCCTCCATGTTTTCTCTATTGTTGTTTACCGTGTTGGCGTCTCCACACATGCTCTTCCTTCTACGTCATTAAACTGCGGAGAAGTACCACATTGATGCAAGTTTAATGACGTACAAAAAGGAACGCCTCAATAAATCCGATCTGCCTGTTTACATGATAGTCGCATTGTCGCATATCTGATTTATGTCTGATTTACTTCCACATATGAAGGAGGCCTAAAACCCATCTCTGAATATCCTAATGTATGCTTTTTTTTCTTCATGTTTACATGGTCATAGAACAGATCCAATCTGTGTCACATATAAGCAAGAAAATTGGAATTGGGTCACATTTACCTGGCAGTGTAAACTGGTGCTATGTGTACATATCATATTCATATATTGCATATTTTGACCTGTAGATTTCATATTTATTCTGTTACTTAAACATCTTAATGAAAGATATAAAGATGAACATTTCATTCAGTTGTTTTTTATGGCTCTTAAACAGCAGTTGTTGATTTTCAGACATTATCTCACAGCTTAACTGAAGTTCACCTGCGCATTTGTGGTGTCTTTCCTTTGTTTATTTTACATGCATTTACCGTAATCAGTCAGGGTACCTGCTGGGACTTAAAGTCTTAAATATCTTCACTTTCAATAACCAAATATTAGGCCTTAAATTCTTAAATCCACTGAAATATTGTGTTGTAAGTCTTAAATCATTTTAAACAGGTCTTATTTTTCCTATGTCCATGTAATGCTACCTAGTAGGACCAACACCCATCCAATCACTAACTATATATTTCTAGAAAAGTTTTAAGAAACAGCTTATTCATTAACTCTATTTACTTATTAAAATGGTTTATCTTCCTTACAATAACATTTGTTTTTAAATGTTGTTTTTGAAGTTTTAACGGCCATTAAAAAAATCTTTAGCGTTTAGTCTTGCGTAAGTCTGACATTTCATTCATTATGCTCTTAAATGGTCTTAAAATTGTCTTAAAGTCTTGAATTTGACTTGATAAAACCTGTAGAAACCTTGTCAGTTCCTGATGAGTAACAAAATGGTTCTGTTTTATGTTATGTGTATGTAAAATGGGATACAAATGCAGTTTTGATCCTAATGTGATGTATGTCTGAAGAAGAATAATGAATGGAATAATGTTTAATTTGTATCACTGTTGTTCATTAAATGAATCAGAAACCGTGAGAAATCAACCTTTCGTCCAGGAATGTTTAGCAATTTTTAATAAAAAAAATTATAATTATGAATTACACATTTGAATTTGAATGTTTTTTTTAATATGTAAAATTTTATATATTTTTAATTTATATTGATGTATTAAATTATTATATTCAATACAAATTTATTTTTATCTTCAAGTATTTATTGATTTTAATAAGACATTTCTTAATTACTGCTTTTTAATTAGCTATTTTGGAAATCTTTGGCTTAATTGAACTGTTCGCTCAAAAACATGATGTTCCAAACCTTTTATTGTGCTGTAATTATTTTTTTCTGTTCACAAAACGTCAAGCCCTAAAAAGGACCAAAAAATGAAAATGTTTTCTATTGAAGACTTATTTATTGTAGTGCAGCAGTTGAATGGACTATTATGTGTGTCCTTGCGTCTGTCAAACTGTATTAATATTATTTTTGAGCTTGATTGAGCTGGGTCACTGTGAACTGTTGTGAACGACTGGTGAAAGCTGAACAGCACTTCTACAAAAACGACTATTTAAGTTCCCGACTAAAAATATGAACATATGTGCTTAAAGAGTAAATGATGGATGTGTTCATTGTTAAAGTTTAAGTTACAGCTTTTAAAGTTCCAGCTATACTTTTTTTCCTTTTCTTTTCAGTTCATTATCACTCTATTTCTCTTGTATTTTCACTTCCATTTCTTGTTCTGAGTTTCCTTCCTGCTGTTACTTCTCACAGAAAGACATTCAATTTCTGCCTCTGATCTCTCTCTCTCTCTTTTTTTAACAATGTCTGATGCCAAATTGGCTTGAAGTTAATCTTTTCTTTTACTGTTGATGTTTGTTTTTTTGTTTGTTTGTGAAAAAACATTTTAAAATCTGAACATGAAAGTAAAATAAACAACAATCGTCATTTTTTTAATGCTTCTCTTGCATACGGATCAAATTGTGTTCAGTACAGGCTCAAATACTGCACTTGCCAGACCAGAGATGTATATAGGTTAAATACTGAGTTATATTGACATGATCTAAATCATGAACCACTTATTGCTGCTAAAACAGTTTACACTAATCAGTCAGGCAGTATTCATTTGAATAGAATAAAATAGAAAAATGTAGATAAAGCAAGTTTTTTTAATACGTTGCATGAAGGCAGATGACTGCCACCTGGTGGAAAATAGAATGAAAGCAGTTTCCAGACTATCTATTATATGTTGGAAGTGTTAGTTTTTTTGCATTATAAATATCAAATTTCCCTTGAGCGATTCTTTTAATAGTGGACACAAATAATACAGTCAGATTGTACTTATAAAGATACGTCCCCACAGTTAAACACTTTGGTTCTATCATTATTATTGCAGCATGGAGACTGTGTCATGGTTTTGAGTTTTTTTCAGGTTCAATGACAGCAGTTTTTTCTTCAGATTATTTATGTTGTGCACGGTCAGCAGACTGACTCCTGAAGCAGAAGACATGCAGGAAGAGATGTTTTCTAAACTCATAATAACTCACTTGTTAACATTACACTTGTTAAATGGACAGATCATACTGTAAACAGGTGAGCCTGTGAGGTTCATCTGCTGAACAGCCACAACACTAAACACATTAAAAGAAACTGTTCATCCAAATAAAAACTCTCATTATCCCTTCACTTACCTGACACTGTACATCTGAATGACCCTGCTCTGCTGTCCCTCAATATTCTCCAGTGATTGACAGTATTTTATTATTAGTATTAGTAGTATTAGTATTTTAGCATTGTGACATTAGTATTTTGCACTTTGCAACAAGCTAACGCTAACATTAACTAGATAGGTAATATTTCAATCGCTAATATAGCAGACACGTGGAAAATACATCAGTAATTAGCATTTTTACCGCAAATAATTTATGAATGAGTCTGTATCAACAACATTAAAGATAGTTGCTTTATTTACAGTGAATAAAGTACCCTCCTTACAGCCGATAATCAATAACCGAGCTGCAGCCACACACCTGACTTGTGTGTGTGCACATAGTCGGAGAGATGAACCCGGGAAAGTGGACCGAACCACTGTGAGGAATAGGAGTGGGAACTCAACAGTTTCTAAACGCATCTTAAATGCGAAATGCGGTGTTTTTTTTTTTTTTTTTTTTCTACAAATACAATTATTTTAGGTATTGATGCATATATTTTTCACAATACAGAGTGCATTTTTTAAAAACTTTTTTTTGGGAGGGGGGGGACAACCCTCGGATGGAAGGGGACATGTTCCCCCTGTCCCCCCCGGGATTTACGCCCCTCAGCCGAAGTGAAATGTCTCCATTTGGCCAACAAACCTTGAAGTAAACAACAGTGTACGCACGCGCATTAGAGCCGTTGGTTGGCACCTAAAATTCCAGCGCAGCAAAGGCGGAGATCCGACGAAAGATCGTATTCAGACGGATTTACCTTCATAAAAGTTATGGTGAGTACTGAATTCTGTATTTATTGAACCATGTTTAAGTTTAACCAAGTACAAGTCTCAGTAATTTCAACATAAAAACGAACAGCCTGAGTTTAGCTTCGACACCGTAATGATATACATTATTATTTTGTGGGGAAAAACAACTTATAGCACCTCTAATGTTGACGTTTAACCTATTTTTTTTACCATACTGATCTCTCCGGGCACTTTAAGTCAATATTTATTGTTTTTAAGTTATTTCTTTATGACAGAGGAAACGCATCTGCTATAATTTTTTTCCCCTTCAGTTTAATGTGAAACCACCTGCTGGGTGAGGCACAAATAAACCGCGATGACTTTCACAGCAAGTACCTTTTTAAAAAGTTATAAATATTTGTATATGTTCATTCCAAATCAGTGATTGTGAGATTCTGTTAAATTGCGCTTGTCTTTATTGAGAGCCGCCATGAGTAGTAGTTTGGCATAATGCAGACGGTTAACGTTAAACCGTGAGGCGTTTTTCAAGTTCACGGTGTTACATGTTACCAGTTCTCAGTTTTACTGTAGCCTTATACATTTACCACAAACAACATATTATGTACAACACAACTCTGCCTTATAGATTTTAGCTTGAAAATATCAAACATTGAATAGTTGTGGTTCTGGAAGGGATAGTTCACCCCAAAAGGAAAATTTACTCTCTATATTAAAGCCTCATGTGGTTTCAAACCGTTGTGAGTTTATTTCTTCTGTTGAAAATTGAACAATTTGATTTCATGAGTTTGGAGTACCTTTTATGGAATGGTAATATTCAGGTGACATTACACTAGTTGAAGTAACCTAATATATATATATATATATATATATATATATATATATATATATATATATATATGGTGTTTTTGACATTTTTGCATTCTTGAATGTATTGATTACACTTCAGCTTTGCCTTTGTGTATATTGTGATAATTAAAATGCATGACTTTGTAAGGTATACTTTGCAGATATGTTCAATTTATTTGTTATTTAAAAATATTTTTCACAATAGTAAGAAAATTAAATATTTTTGGCAGTGTTTATTGTAGCAATATTTTCTATATTTTATTATTCATTTTATTTTGGAACAATGGGGAATTCACAATTGAGTAAAGAGGCTTTAGCAATGTACATTTTCCAATAAACATTTTTAAATTCAGTGAAACCAAGAAAAGTATGCTACAACAGTTTACAATATTCAAGTGGGCCAATAACATGATTGGTCAAATGTGATGTTTATTATTATTATTATTATTATTGGCTCAACACATTATTTCCCATTGGGCCAATGTTAATAGGCTGTTGCTACAATTGAAAAAAGTCAGTTTGCCAAAAATTGTTTTTGCCCGATTAAAAAATTAAGATGTGACCAGTCACTAGAAAATGTTGTGTTTGGGTGGTACTTTCTTTTTTACAGTGTATATTTTTAGCTAAAATATTTACATGTATTTGTTCATTCATCGGTAAAATGAGGTGCCGGATCGGATTTCTGAGGTGCTGGATCTGGAGTGTTCCGGCACAAATTAAGCAATATAATTAATATGACTTTTTAAAAAAAAATTATATATGTTTGAATTTTTTTAGATACACTGTAAAAAAAAATGACAATGACTACAAATGTTTCAAGTTTAACTATGTTTTGTCTAATTATGCAAAGTTAAACCTAATATTTTTAGTCTGTTTGACTGATGTAAGTTGAAATGAACAGAAAAAATGACTTTGATTCAACAAAAAAAAATTAAGACAGCAAGATTTAGTTTTTTTGGAAACACCCTGACCCTACACATATTTATTATACAAATACCAACTTTTATTTCAGATATGATTATTCATTGAATATCGTTTGACAGCCCTAAAACATCTACAAAAAAAGTTTATGTTTTCTGTAATACAGACAGTTCATTTGACAAGCAATTACACAACAGTGCAGCTCAGTTTATTTTTACACTTTTTAAAATTAAAGATTTTTTTATTTGCAAACTATTAATAATAAAGGCTCCAAGAGGAGTATCTTTTGTCGAACACACTCACAAAAAATTGTTTTAATTACTTCTTTTTTTTTTAATTACCTATTTTGGAAAACCTTAATTGAACTGTTCAACCAAAAACCTGATTTTCCATTTATGTATTGTTCTTTAATTATAATTTCTTTATGTCCACAAAACGTCAAGCCCTGAAAAGGAGCAAAAATTAAAATGTTTTCTATTGAAGACTTATTTATTATAGTGCACAACTTGAATGGACTATTATGTGTGTCCTTGCGTCTGTCAAACTTTATTATTATATTATTAAGCTGGGTCAGTGTGAACTGTTGATGACTGGTCAAAGCTACACAGCACTTATAAAAAAATATATTATTTAAGTTCCAGACTAAATTCAGCAAGAATATGGAAGTCAATGGTTACCGGTTTCAAACATTCTTCAAAATATCTTCTTTCATGTTCAACAGAAAAAGAAAAGGTTTGGAATCCCTTGACAGAGAGTAAATAGTAAGTAAATTATCATTTTGGGGAGAACTATCCCTTGAAGGGTGAAGTTAAAGGTTGAGAATTGATGGTGCTTTTGATGTTTTATTCCTGTAGTAGTAGGAATACACATCATCCGGAACCACAGAATGTCCAAGGCCTTTGTGTTAAAGCCAAAGATGTTTTGTGAGGAGACTCCTGTGAAAGCACAGGATAATTAATAAATAACTGGAGTAAATCTATAAGGGCATCCTGTGGTTTTCCAGTGAGAAGCTGATGAGAAATGTCAAACATAATGTGGATGATTTTGTGTGAGCAGCTGCTCTGGGGTCTTGCTGAGTGGGATTAAACTTAACACGGCTCTCCTGGGTGAAACGTCCATCTCAAACTCTCACAGCAAAACTGCAGAAAAAACAAAAAACATCTTCACTCCTGAGAGGCTTCAGAGCTGCTCAAGCTGCAGCAGTTCATCTCTCACATCTCTGATTTGTCTCAGATTTGATGTGCTTTTAGAAACATGCATAAATACTTAAGCCCAACTTTGGGATGTTTTTGTAAATTTATGCTTCGTTTAGAGCCAATTCCCCAGAAAATACTTGAAAGAAAACCCTTATGTTGTGGGAATAACCAGATTCTGGTTAGTTGAAACATTCATGCATTTAATCTGAGAATGAATGACAAATCTGAACATGCGTTGTTTGCTATTAAATTTAGTTATCTTCAAATGACAACTTTCTTAATCTATTTTTTTATGCACAAATTGCTCTGCATCACCTAACAATAGCAACACTTTGATGCTTATATGCACACACATGTTTGGTTTTATTCTGTAAACTGCTGGTAATCTTCCAAATTTGATAATTTATGCAGTTTTTTTTACATAAAAGGTGCCATTTTCAATATTTATTGATTTTTTTTGACAACACAATACACTTTTTTATTTATTTATTTTACCTCAAAATTAGTAAAAAATCTGTATTTGGTAGAGTAACCCTTATTTTGTATGTATATGTACATGTGTATGAGCAATTCCATGCAAATGTCAACCTTGCCATGATACAATTAAGTTGTTACCAAACCAGCGAAATCCCTTCAATTTTGTTGTGTATCCTTGTATTTTACTGTGCTGTACAAATACTCAAAAATGTCTCGGTCAATGTTTTCAAACAATTATATTTGATTTACCAAAGTCACACAGGTGGAAATTTCACATCCGTCACATCCATAACAGAAAAGTGTCATATTCATACCGCAGCTTTTCCCACATAAATGCGAAAATGTAAGTTAAAATAAAATCAGCCATGTTTGTTCTATAGTGAGCCAGCTCTTATCCATGTGATTAGCATTGTTTCTTTTGGGTTGTGCAGTTTAATCCACAGAATTTCTACAAAGTATGTTGTAGACTGTAAACCCGCAGACTTTTTTCGTCACACCCATAACGCACGTTTATTTTCTTCATTTTAAGTATAAAAATTGTTTACAGATTGATATTTTCTTGCTCCCATAACTCATTTTTACTGCAAATGTCACATCCATAATGCTGGATGCTATATATATATATATATATTTACATTTACAGTATCATTATTTCCTATTCCAGTCTTTGGTGTCGCATGACTCTTTAGAAATCATATTATGCTGATTTGTTGTGGCATGAAAATAAATAAATAAATAAATATCTAAATAAATAATATACACACACAGACACCTTGGGAACAGTTGTGCTTAAAAGAAAATATTTTTTAAAATAATTTTGCAAGGCATAGTTGTCAGGGTTCTGCCACTCCTGTCTTGTTAATTCCTGTCTTGGTGGCAGAGTCCGGACACTAGCTCTGTCTAGTCCTGTGTGATGGTATTGTGTCTATGTATGAGTGCCGATTGTGGGCGCGCTCGGACTGCGCGGGCTTCCGTTTGATACGGGCGTGTGGGGTCTGGGCGTGTTCGTGATCGCGCGCTCTCGTCCTGGTGTTTGTTTGTTCTGTCGGCATCGCGCTGCTTCATTCTCAGCGCCTCCGTCTAGTTGGTTCCGGTTTGGGATGGCGCTGGGATGAAGCAAGCGCACTGCATATGTGTGAGCGCACAGTAAGATGTTTTCATTTTATCGTGTGCTTGTGTCTTGCGTTCAGTCCTCTGTTGTTGTGTTTAGCACGTGGTGTGTGTATTTACACCCACACCGCGTGCTTGTGTCGTCATGTGAGCACGCAGTTAATGAGTTCTCTCATTGGCTGCGTGTTCTAGTCTTTATGTGAGTGCATGGTTTGTGTTGTCATGTGCTCTCCCGTCTATTGTCTAACCCCACCCTCCTTGTTAACCCATTATTACTTTATCATGTTCACCTGTTTGTTTGGTAATTATTTCTGCTTTAAATTCTCCTCGTGTCTGCTGTCCTGTGCCAGTTCATTGTTGATCATTGTTGTTACAGAATCTGATACCCCAGTCTTGTCGTGATCCTGATCCTTGCCAGCCCAGTCTAGCTGGTTTGTTTGTTTATTTGTTTTTTAATTAATGTTTTCCCCCTCGGGGTTGTTTATTTTGCCTTTTATTTCCTTTTATTATATATAAAACCCTTATTTTCATTCTTCAATTGGGTCCTCGTCCTTTTCCCCCAACCCGAACCGTGACAATAGTGTCATTTTTTTTTTTTATCGAAAGGCACCTGTTTGCTGAGTTAAAGTCATTTTATTATGGCCTGTATTTTAACACATTTGGTTGGTTAATTAGTTCTAGTGCAAAAAATACAACTAAAAAACTTTTGTTTAGTCATTTTTAAGGACTCAATGGTACAGATGTAGCCTATAGGCTAATGTTATAGGTAAAAACTGTCTACTGTTTCAGGTTTCTTTTAGTGTAAAGGCCCACAGAGAATCTTCACCTACTGAAAGCTCAGCAGAATTGGACAGCCTGTCATTCATAAACCTCATAAACACCTCCTTTGTGATGTATTTCAGGTATTTAAAATGCATTTTACTCTATTTGAATGGGCAACACATATATAGAGACTCTCCCCGGGCGTCATTTAACAGCTTTCATGGTTCAGCGGTGCTATCAGCTGCACCAACACGCCATCATTTCTCTATCTTACCTGTTTTTTTTTCCTCCTGTAATTTTTTTCCAAGTTGTTCAGTTACACCGGACACGGGCGAACCTGAAGGACACTCGCCCAGTGTTTCCTGCAGATCTCGGTAAAAGCCTCACACGCTGCTTCTGCTCATCCGTCAGCTTTATGCGGCTTTGTGGCTGTACACGAAGGGATGATATCCGCACAATTTCAGTGTGACACTCCAGAGCCCAAATATAACCGGCTGACTCAACTGTCAGAGCAAAAACCGAGAGGCGCCGCAACAATGACTGTAAACAACTTTTGAGAATATATGCGAGACCCCCTTGTCACGCCAATGTGTCCTCAGCAGACGGAGGTAGTGACACTTTTGGTGGGGCGTTCTATTATAATGAGGACTATTCTTGTATGTTAGTTTAATTTTTTTTTGTGTGTTTTTTTTTTCTGTCCTTCCTACTGTCACAGGAGGAGGTTTGACAAGGCCTGTCAGCTGTAAAGGTAAAGCTTTGCCTTCCGGAAGGCCATCTGTATTTAGAACAGGTTTGACGGTATATTACACCCTGACACACAGTTCAATCTGTCACCTGCTCGGAGGACATTTACATCTGCAATATTCACAATTCGCTTTGCATTTGTAATTCTGTTTCAAAATGCTTTCAGTGCTGAAAAATAGTTTGAAAATGAAATCAAAATAGTTTATTTTGCTAGGTCATTTTTTATTTATTTTTTTATTTTATATATACACAATTAATCTTTGCAAGTTAAAAAATGAGAAAAAAAAAAGCTTTGAGATTTTCAAAGTCTGACCATTTGCTTCCACATTTGGAGTTTCAGTCCTTTTCTGTTGATGTCAATTTGATGCAACCACAATGGATCATTTTCACATTTCTGGTGGAAGTCATCTGACTGTTGGGTAAGCTTAGAGTGCAGTGAATGGGAGAGTACAACTAATATTTTTTACAGTCCTATTTGTTGAAATAATAAAAGAAAAACGCCACAGCTACGTTTCCAGCCACCTATTTTTATGCGCATTTTGGATACGCGCATAAAAAAGCGGTTGATGGAAACGCCATAATGCCAGAAATTTTGAAAATGCGCATAAAAAGATGCGCATAACTGAGAAGGATAACATTTTATTCGATAAGAAAAGATGCTCTTAAACTATGATGGAGACTCTAGCTATGTTTCCATGCCAAAATGCGAATTAACTTTATGCGCAAAACTGGATTATCACATAAAAGACTTGCGAATAAAGCAGCGTTTTCATCCAACGAGTCAAAGCGGACAAAATCGTCACTTTCTGAATAACTGGCGCCAAATATCAACAGTAAAAACGTAATTTGCTGCAGTAGGAGAAGCTGCGTCAATCTTTTCTTCATTTAATAAATGCCTTAGAAGGCAATCCTGACACGCAGTGAATGTGCGGTGGGGTTTAAAGGTGTCAGATGCGGAGCACAGACGCTCTTGATTCTGGAGGTGATTAATAACATAATAACACAAATACTTAAACGGTAAGCCATTTCAGAATGACCAAAACAACATTTCAGATGTTTTACAGTCTGCTGATTTGTCCATTTACAAACATTTTTTTCATCACACGATCTCTTATAACAAAATCACATGACCTTTTTTTAAATGCGCATACTGGAATTTATGCTGTAAAAGTATTTCTATCGCAGTTTATGCTTATCTTTTCTTTTCGAATAAAAAGTTTATCCTACTCAGTTATGCGCATACATTTTTTATGCTTTTTAAAAATTTGTGTACATCATGGCGTTTCCATCAACCGTTTTTTATACGCATATACAAAATGCGAATTAAAATAGGTGGATGGAAACGAAGCTACCGAACAAATTCCAGCATGCACATTAAAAAAAGGTCATGTGATTTTATTATTAAACATCATGTCATGATAAAAATGTGTGAATGGACAAACCAGCAGGCCGAGCACATTGTAAAACATCTGACATGTTGTTTTGGTCATTCTAAAACACCTTAACTGTTTCAGTATTAATGAAATTATATTATCAATTACCTCCATAAATGTCAAGAGTATGTTCATGTGTTCATTTCAAGAGTTCACACTCAGCTGATGATTGATTATAAACTGTATTTGGCATGTTGTCCCGGTAGAGAGCCCTGAGCTCCCTCCTGTTTGCAGGACAAAAGGGGAGTTTGAGCTCAGGTAGGTATTGAGAACTTCCCTGCTTGTTAATAGTGAATGCAAATTATGCATAACTATGGAGAAAAGTATTTTCTGATTGATCGCTCATCTGTGGTGTCGATTTGGTTTGGTCAATTTACTTATGGTACATGTTTTTGGCCTGTGGGAGGAGTAGGGCTGCACAATTATTCGAAAAAAGATCAGGATCTCTATTCGACCCTACACACGATCTTAATTCAGCTTTTCTACAATTCAGCCAATTTTTTAAGGTCAGTAGAAAAGCATAAAGCGGTCACACAAATCTTCAAAGCAATATGGACACCTCCAAATGACGTTAAAAGTGTCACATACTGTATTTATGAGGTATAATTCATTTAAAAATACCATTTCTGTCTTTTCAATTCAATTGATCTTTATTTGTATAGCACTTTTACAATGTAGATTGTGTCAAAGCAGCTTCACATGCATTATAAAAAATTAAAACAGTTTCAGTCCAGTTTTCAGTGTTGAAGTTCAGTTTAGTTCAGTTCAGTGTGGTTTAATATTCACTCCTGAGAGTCCAAACACTAAAGAGTAATCCATCAATGTGCAGCTCTACAGGTCCTGAACCATGCAAGCCAGTGGCGACATCGGCAAGGAAAAAACTTCACCAATTGGCGAAAGTTAAGAATTAAAAAAACCTTGAGAGAAACCAGGCTCAGTTGTGCACGACCATTTCTCCTATGGCCAGACGTCTTGTGCAGAGCTGCAGTCTAGGCGCCGGAGGCTGGAGAACGCTGAACGTCCCTTCGTGGAGAAGCTGCAGGTGGGAGTGGTCACCGGCTGATGTACAGGCTAGCCCTTCAGGAACAATGCGAGGACTCCTCTGTCACTGAGGTCATACAGGGATCGGTCTCATGCTCTCCACTCCTCCATGACCACCACAGCAGCTGCTCAGGATACAGTGTGGTCCAGGATTATGGAAACCTCGGGAATAATAAAAAAAAACAGACTAAAATAAGCGCAGATGCTGTTCAATGTTTTATTTTAATGATGTAATCGTGGCCGCGCAATCACTCGTGAGCTGACCGCGAGCTGTTTTTTTACCGCCGAGAACGCGCGTGCACGTCAATGACGCCTACTTCAGTAAACATAACCTGCACAGTTTGTGAATAGCATCTAATAAAGTTGTTAATAACGTTAAGTTTGTTGCACAGAGCGATCGTTTGATGGCCGTGCTGGAGGTATGATTTGCATGTCTGTGTTTTCATCACATGTGACGGCGCACATGGCGCCACGGTGGCCTAGTGGGTAGCATGTTCGCCTCACAGCAAGAAGGTCGCTGGTTCGATCCCTGGCTGGGCCAGTTGCCATTTCTGTGTGGAGTTTGCATGTTCTCCCCATGGTTGCGTGGGTTTCCTTCGGGTGCTCCGGTTTCCCCCACAGTCCAAAGACATGAGGTGAATTGGGTAAGCTAAATTGTCCATAGTGTATGTGTGTGAATGAGAATGTATGAATGTGTTTCCCAGAGATGGGTTGTGGCTGGAAGGGCATCCGCTGCGTAAAACAAATGCTGGATAAGTTGGCGGTTTATTCCGCTGTGGCGACCCCGGATTAATAAAGGGACTAAGCCGAAAAGAAAATGAATGAATGAAGGTGACGGCGCACATCATTTAAATGATCATATCGCAATTTACAGTTATGATTACGACAAGCATTTGACATGTTTTTTCTTTCATGCATGAAAATAAATGTTTACTGTGTCAGTGTAACTGCTCTAGCCTATTTAATGTTGAATATAATGCAAGAAGGAATCTGATAATGACAGCCCTCTGCCTTATTACAAAATAGTGCTCTTTTGTATTTTGAATTACATTATTATTATTATAAGAATGCATATTTCACAAAGGCTGTGAATTTGATCTCATAAATAAAGCTTGTCAAATAGTTTAAACACGTTCAGACCACACTACACCTTCATGTTTAACATAGATTAATTCTGGATGTCTTGATTCAGGATTGCGATGACAGAAACAGGCAGGTGGAGACACACACTGTGCCCTATTTAGACAGAGAAACATTCATCATGATTGCATCACTGAGATTTCATATTAATGCACAGATACCCTGACACTTCAGGCAGGATTCAGAGAAGCTGAAGAGCAAAGGAAGTTTCTCATTCTCTCTTAAATTTTGTTCTTCATCCAATTTCTCAGTGATAAAACGCTATGATCTACCGGTTAGCCAATGAATGCAAAAGCTCTCTTGAGATTACAAGAACTGCAATGCTTACTATTTTGCAAGTCTCATCCAGAGTCATGAGCAGGGGGTAAAAAAGAGAATAGTGAGAGATATATCTAGACTTAAATCAAACCAAAGAGGCTCAGAAATGAGTAAAAGTGCTATATTCTGGTTTATTGAAAGTGCGTCCGTAGAGAATGCTTCAGATTATATTCGACAAAAAATAAAATAAAATAACTGAACCTTTTATGTTACATCAGTAAGCCTCATTCACTCAGTTCTGCTTCAAAATGTATGATTTTTTAATATTAAAACTCAAATATGTGGTTATGCTTGCAGTGAAAAAAAATCTTCTGATCAAAAGTTTAAAGGAAAAGCAAAGGCAAGATTAAGAAGAATGTTTTAAGAAGCTTTTTCAACTAATTGATTATAATTCTTTTGTTATTTTTATTGTTTTTTATTTATAGATAAAATAACGTCCACAGAGTCTGATACAATTCATGATATAACTAACACAACTGTCTCTGGCTTTTGAGATGAAAGCCAAATCATCAGTTAAAAGCAACAGTTTCTAAAATGAGGACATTATAATCAACATGTTATATTGTTATCAAGTGAGATGCATTCAGATTTTTCTTGAACTTTGTTGCTTTATGAGGATGTTCTTCCACCCTCCCACCACCAGAGGTCCTTATGCAAAACAAACGCTCGATTTTTCAAGCCACATTTTATCAAGTGGCATGTTTGTTCCAAGTTGCGTTGTGTATGTTGCAGTTCTGGACAAACACAGTGAGTTGTGTTGAGCTTGTGATTTTTCAGCACTCTAATTGTGTTTTACAGGTAAGTTGAATCTTTTTTCAATCCTTTGCTTATTTTGCTGCTGTTTGTTGTCATTAGGATTTGCATATTTGATTGGACATCTATGTCTTGACCTATGATTGTGTCCTTAATCAACTCTTGTTTGATTCTGCAGTTGCAATGAGCACTTATAAACCATTTTAAGCGGTGTAAACAATAAAAATAGTCCTAACGTATTTGCTGTTTTACATTTTTCATTTTCATAGTTTCAGAGAATCCAAAAACATTGTTTTATTATTAATTAATAATGTTATGATAGTGCTTTTAATGTTAGATCGTGGTTGAATTGCCTCTTGTTATAGTTATGAAATAGTTTGACAACATGCAGGAAATGTTCATGGGCTGATGACATTGCCTCATTGAAATTGTCTATATTTGTGTGTAAATGCATATATTTGACTTGTAAATAGCATATTGGTCACATGATTAATTTTATAGGATAGCAATATTACTGTAGTGTTTTTGTTGTTGAAACGAATTTATTAGTTTATTTTCACTGATTTATTTGCATACTGATTAACCTTTGATTGACCTGTCCTTCTAATTGCTCTTTTATAGTTTGTCTCATGCGTTTCTGAAAAAACTGATCTCTGCAAAACTGTTGCAAACAATTTATTTGTGTTGAATTAAAACAAATAAATTAAATTTACTAATATTCAACTTAATTTGTTTGTTTAAATTCAGCCCAAATAAATTGTTTCCAACCACTTAACGTAATTTTTTTTTAGTAAATCCAAGGAATCATCTTTGAATATTTTTTTCAGTGTATGTATTTGTATTGTATATTGCCATTGCGGCATTAATGCAATCTTGATAATTATTTTTCCATATTGAATGATAACGTGTATATTTCGAGGAAAGTTGTTAATGCTTCTAGATTTAAAAGAGTACCCCAACAATGACTGAAGCCACAAAAATTTGTGAGTCATAATGCATTTTCGGCCGATTAATTTTGCGTGACCAAAAATTCGGTACATCTCTATTATCAACACACTTTTCCATTCCCGTTGCTGCACATTTCTGCTGTGTGACTGGCTCATAGGGTAAAAAACAGTCCTAAAGTTGATCACAGTTCGATATAATATTGTTTATCGGCCCAGCCCCAGTCGATTGTTATGTTTATAGTTGTCTGTTCTATCTACCACTCTAGTATTCCGTATGCGTACTGTTCTGTCTGTCATTCATTTTTATAATTAGTTTGATCTTCCTCAGTCATTCATTTATCCCCTGCTGTTTCATGTATTGTTCATTCTATTTATCTATAATTCATTCTGCCATTTGTTCTTCTTGATCTTGGTCTTTCCTTCAATCTATCTTATTGTTCTAGCATTTTGCCTCCATATCCTCCATATTATTATTGTTGTTGTTATTATTATTATTATTAATATTATTATTATTATTATTATTATTATTATTATGTAATTTCTTCTAGAATTTATTAATTTTTTTGAATTTTTCTCCATAAACATGCATCAGGGCTGCAGCAATGGTTTGTCTGTTTGTCGTCCTCTAAGAAAACGGTTGATGGTCTACTAGTTACAAGAGATGCGAGGGGAGCGTGAGCGTAAAGCGCATTGAAAATGGTGGCGAAAAACACCACTTCAGGTCAGAATAACAACACTTGAAAATGAGTGCCGTGGCTAGCAGCAGTGAAGAGATAATGTAAATAAATGTTAATTAAAAAAAAGGATGTAAGGATGTCGCCAAAGTGTCCTTTTAGAATAGGGGGCTAATATAGTAATTCAACTTCACAATTCGTCATGCTACGGAGTGTTTTTGAATGATGATTGCTGGTTCCTTTACTTGAAAGCTCAGATATGATTATCATAATTAGTTTTGTTTACAGAGCTTGAGGTTTACTGTATCATTATTATTCACACCTTAGGATTGCTTTGATTGTTCAGCGTTTACACTTAACCATTGCGCACACTTTAAGAGTCTCTTTAACACTTATGTTTATTTTATTATAAAGAGTTCAGATATTTTGTTTAAATATTTTTGTTTTTTTCTGTTAAAACTCTTTGCCTTAGTAATGGTGGTAAAATAAAATAAAGTGGTTATATTAAAAAAAAAAAAAAAAAAGGAGAAGAAAATCCTAATATTCCTAATTGGATTGTTTAAAAAATATTCAATATATACAACAATTATCGATACCAAATGATATGAAACATGATATCATAATATTTATCAAGCAATAATCGCCCAGACCTACTTTAAAATCTACAGTCACAGGATGTTAAACATATGATATATGTTTGTCAAATAAGTGCATTAAAATGTACCAGTATATTAGATTTAATCAGAGACAGTCCCATACAGCATACATGTCAACCCTCCCGTTTTTCCCAGTATTCTCCTATATTTTACAGTTCTATCCCGCTATCATCCCGTAAAGGTATTTTCCCGTATTTCTCCCATATTTTCAGTCTTTCTCTGAAGGGAGGCAATAAACATTAAAGAGCCGATCCTCCCTATACGCAACCCATACCGCCGAACCACCAGGGGCCGCCCATTGCTCTTAAATGTGAGTCTGTTCTGTGCTTTCGGTTTATTTAGGCATGAAACACTGTGAAATAAATATAAAAACGGCAGGATTCCCTTTCCTTTTCATTACAGGTGCCGTCGCTCCTTCTTTGCAATCCTCAAAACAGTCATATAGTGAAGCGTGACTCCGCTGACGCGCTCCATAGTGATAAATAGACGCTTTAAATAGACTCCATAGTGATGAATAGACGTTTCTCAAACGGATTCTGTACACACGATTTGAAGCGGAGCGAAAGTCTGGGTTTTGGGTGCGTGTTTGAACAGACATACACATAATTAATTATAATAACATCTAAAGATGTCGATCTTGGTGTTTTTTTTCCCCAAACACAACTAAATGAGCTAAACGAGCATAAAAAAGTTAAGCAATCGAATGCTTTCATTATAATGTTAGTTTAATGTATTTTAAAGGGACACCTCTGTTATTTAATGTAATCAAATGAACAATCATAATAAATGAGATTCATCCGTTGCTCTTTAAACGGAATGTGTAAGTTATACAGTGAAGAAAGGGGTTAATGAGATTTGATCATTCTATTTCTGTATTAATGTAAATTTTCTGAACATTTTTGTTTGGGGGGGGGATGATCCCTTATTTTTACATCCCAATGTTGACAGGTATGCCATACAGCAATGGTCCTTACACCACAAATTTCTGTTTCGAAGATGAGTGATTAAGTAATATGTTAAAATAATGTTAAAAGAAGAAAGTCTTGAAGAAAGAATACAAATATTGACCTGTGAAGGATGTCTGAAACAAAACGGCATCTTGGAAATATCTAATACTCCAATCGTCATATTTTTACTATTAACATTATTGAACAATGTCTTCTCTGTTTATCCCTTATATTAGTAGGGAAAGGCTCTTCTAACTTATGAGGGCAATAAATAAAATAGGAAAACAAATGAAACGGCTGGCGTTATTGATCTTCCATTTTACGAAGACGCTATCAAATAAACATTACAGGCCAGCATTTCATGATTTGGAAAAAAAAAAAACAGACTGGATAATATGGCATTGGTAGTTTCACTGAATTTGCACCCGGGAGAGCAGCTCCAAAAACTTAAACAACTTTTTTCTATTTTTTTTTGCATGCACAGACATTTTAAGTGAAGTCTCTGCAAAGTTTTATGCATGAATCCCCAGGTCTGATAATGTTTTTCTTATATGCGCCTCTAGCCAAGGCTGTTTGCAAATGCACCGTGTCTTATAATGGAAAGGGGCTTTATTTTCGGCTAAAATGGAATGCGCAGTCTGTTGAAAGAGAAAGAGATTTGTATCCTGTCTGGAGGAAGAAGAGACGAAGGAAATCTTGTTCTTGTTTGTCAATATGTTTAGTTTTAGTTGACTGAGCAATTCCCTACATGGCAAGACCACCGCAGAGTCTGTGCACCAGTGCGTTTCACGTCCACTGATGAAGACTAGATAGAAGAGAGAGGGAGATGAGGGGAAAAAAAGAGGTAATAGGTAAATTATCAAAGCTTAATCCTGGGCCCACGTGCAGAAAGTGTAAAAAAAATAGAGTGAAAAAATGCAAAGATATGAATAAATCAGTCTCATTCTGTCTGTCTGTCCTTCTGTTGTTGTGTCTATCATCCTGTCTGTGATTGTATCTGTCCTGTTAGTTAGTTATTTGATCTGTCTGTCATTCGCCTGTTGTTAAATCTGTAATTTTATCTGTTTCATTTTGTTGTTGTGCCTGTTGTTGTATATTTCATTCTGTCTGTTGTCCTGTTTGTTTCTTGTTGTATCTGCTGTGCTTTTTTAATTCTGTCTGTTTTGTTTTATCTGTCTTTTATTGTCTTTGGCGTCCCTGTCTGTCATTCTGTTTGTCTATTGTTGTCTTTTGTTGTATTTCTCGTTCTGTCTTTTGTTCTATTTGTTTTGTGTGTGTGTCTGGGGGGGTTTGCCTGTCATTTTGTCTGTTATTGTCACTGTCTGCTGTTGTTACTTTTAATCTCTCTGTGTCTGCTTGATGTATGATTTTTAAAGAGCAGGTCATATAGGTTTTTGAAAATATATATATAATTTGCTGTTTTCAATGTAACTGACCTTCAGTGTAAACCACTTTGTTAAAAATTCTGGGTTCCACACTATTGATTTGTACCATTAATACCACAAAGGTATTAAGTTATTAGTTTTATACAAATATAAGTGGATTGAACATTAAACAATTAAGCTGTCCCCCCAAAAAACTCAAAATGTGTAGTTTAGCTCATTTTAAATAAGTTGCTTGAACGTCATAACGCAAACGTCATTTTTTCGAGTACATCTGCGAAACTGTTAATGCAAAAAGTGCATGATAAATAAGGCTATTGTCTCTCAAATGAAAGAATAGTGTCAATGAGTCAAATCTTTTGCCATTAAGACGATCCAATTGACATATTTGGGAAAGTGTTGGGAAACAAACTTTGTGATAGATAAAAGTTTACTTTAAATATGTTTCAGTTATTCTATATTATTCTTATTAGTCTGTGAGAACTGAAAGGTGCTGCATATCTTTATTTTAGTACAATTATGTGTTTCCAATTGAAATGGAATATTGAGAAGGGGGTAGGGTTTTATATCCATGTTATATCCGGGTTTTATATCTAGGGCCAGACAGAATCTGTGGACATATTTTGCTATTTCTGCGCAGAATTTTGTTAAAAATCTGTGAATTTATGCGGAATGATTTTGGAAGTATCATAACTAAAACTATATGAAGCAAAAGTAATAGCTTTTAAACATTTATTTAATGTTTACAATGCAAATCCAATTACATCCAATTTATTTGGTAAACAAAGCAAGTCTCTTGTATAAAATCTCTACTAAATGACAGAAAATATTACTTTACAGACTATATTGTAAATAAATCATATTAATATTTTCATTTTAGTCAATATTATTACTGAAATCAATTTAAAAACTGAATAAATATACATTTACACAAGTAAATAAACAGAATCAATGATGGGCTAAAAGTCTGCGGAAATCTGCGAAATTCTGCGCACACAGATTCCGTGTGGGCCTATTTATATCTCAATCAGCACCTTTGCTCAGTAGTTAAGTGCTGTTTCTATGGCAAAATTCTTCCAGTCCACTGAAATGCATTGATAAGCAAGATGTATCCTCAATGGAAGTTAGCGAATATGAATCACGTGACCCAAATCACCAAACATAATGACAACCGAGAGACGTTCTTCTACAGAGAATCCATCATTTATTTATTTTTAACATGAACGAACATAGCTAGATAGGTTAATTGTTAATAGTTGGAATGTTGCTGGAGTATGAAACAATTAAATTATTTAGCTATAATGTACTTTTAAAAACGTATTGAAATTAACATATGAAAATGATTCATTCTGCTGTTGTTTATTCACAATGTTGTGATTTACAATTAAGAAGTTCTCATGTCACACTCAGTGTGTCTTAATGTGTAGTGAACCAAAGCTCATCACTGTTCTTACTAGTACCCGAATTCGTGCACCAGACCTACTGAAGAAAGCCTTCGAGAGCTAGGGTGCTGATTGAGAGCAGCATCAGATTTTATTTGCAAACTAATGGTTGGGCTAGCCACGGTGGCGTAGTGAGTAGCACGTTCGCCTCACAGCAAGAAGGTCACTGGTTCGAGCCTCGGCTGGGTCAGTTGGCATTTCTGTGTGGACTTTGCATGTTCTCCTCGCGGTTGCGTGGGTTTTCTCCGGGTGCTCTGGTTTCCGCAACAGTCCAATGATATGCGCTATAGGTGGATTGGATGAATTAAATTAGCCATAGTTTATGAGTGTGTGTGAATGAGAGTGTATGAGTGTTTCCCAGTACTGGGTTGTGGCTGGAAGGCATTCACTGTGTAAAACATACTGTATGCTGGAATAGTTGGCGGTTCATTCCGCTCTGGTAACCTCTGAACTAAAGACTAAGCCAAAGGGAAATGAATGAATGAATGGTTGGGCTAGGCCTGTTCCAAGTTGTCAAACTGACCTCATCAGAGAAGGACCGCCATTTTAGAAAGAAACAAATGATTAGATTTGATTAAAGATTACCAGAACAAACAGTTCTTTTTTTAAACATTATATTTAAACATTATTTAAATATTAAACAGTTTCTTAATAGCCAACATTTACTTTTAAACTAGAACATAACCAAAGAATAACACTGATTTAATCACATGAACAAAGTAGTATTTACATGGAATACAAAACAAGTCATGAGGAATCAGAACTTCTAATGCTAACACATATACAGATCATGCAGAGACAGAGTCATGCAGAGAAAGGCCATAAAAGTATTAGCATATGGTAGTTTGAAGCAATAGCATGAGCCGGTTTGCTCCTGGACACTGCATCCTCCCTGCTGCTCCTCAGGCTTTTGTACGCCTCTGATCCGTGGATCCCAGATAATGTTCTGTTTGCTCGCTCGGGCTTTAACTTGCCCAGTTGTCTCTGTACCGCCAGGGGGTGGCAAGCGGGATGAATAGAGTGCGAGCCCATGTGAAGGCTCTTCCCTTGGGGACTGACATTGGCAGAAATCATGTGGAGCGACAGACGCACCGCTATGAACAGCAGAACGATGTTCGCTGGTTTGTTCTCATTATTCAGCCGTTTAAAGTGTTGCATGGAGGTTCATTCTTGGGTCGCTAAAATGATAGGATTTTAGCATTCGAGCTGACTTAAAGATATTAGTTAGTAAAGATAAAAAATTAGTAAAGATGTTATTTATTTTCAAACTGTTGCTTTCGGAGTGCTCGATGGGGAAAAAATCTAATGAAAAATTGTCATTTCGATTTAAGTAATTAATTGGATCTAAAATATAATTGCTTTGTTTTATTCAGATATTATCGAGCTGTGTAAATTGTGATTAAAACAAATGTCATTTAAAATAGAATTAAAGATTAAATAAATTAATTTTAAATAAATCCAAATATAACAAATTGAAAAAAAAAGTAATTCAAATACAATAAGTTTAATAAAAAATTAATAACCGTATATTATTATAGTGAATATTCAAAGTGTTGGATGAAGGTTTAAGCCTAAAGTCGAGCAGACTTAAATAAAAGTTATTTCTTTTTAACTGTTGTTTTTAAATTGCTCCATGGAAAAATCGAGAGAAATACTAATAATTTAATAATAAAAGTATGATTTCAGTAATTAATTTGATTACAAAAAAATGTTTTATTTTATTTTTATAGATTTTATTCAATATTTGTAATTATTCATTTTATTCAATCATTTCTAATTAAAATAACTCGGTGGCGTAGTGAGTAGCACGTTCCCCTCACAGCAAGAAGGTCGCTGGTTCGAGCCTCGGCTGGGTCAGTTGGCATTTCTGTGTGGAGTTTGCATGTTCTCGCCGTGGTTGCGTGGGTTTCCTCCGGGTGCTCTGGTTTCTCCCACAAGTCCAAAGACATGCGGTACAGGTGAATTGGGTAAGCTAAATTGTCTGTAGTGTATGCGTGTGAATAAGAATGTATGGATGTTTCCCAGGGATGGGTTGCGGCTGTAAGGTCATCCACTGCGTAAAACAAATGCTGGATAAGTTGGCGGATCATTCCGCTGTGGCGACCCCGGATTAATAAAGGGACTAAGCTGAAAAGAAAATGAATGAATGAATGAAATAAAAAATGAGATAAACTTATTTAAAAGAAATGTAAAAACTACAGATACATGTTTAAAATAAATAACAGTTCAGCATTATAGAGAATTACCTAAATATTTCCCAAACTGTATTTTACACATATTTATATCAACATTATAAAGTGATAAAGAGGTCATTAAATTTAAAATTTGCCTTTTAAATTTTAGGACATGGATCCACACAATAGCACTAATGTCCAGGGTGTCTATGCTTCTAAAAGACTGGAAATTCCTGATTTATTTAACATATTTAATGCTTTTCCCCTAATTTGACTATCAAAATGGCTGTTCTGTGTGATTCCTCAGGACTGGTCACAATAAGAGGACCAGCGCAGGTGTTTGTGTTCAACACAGTGCCGTGGGCTTGTTGCTGAAAGACTTTATACATATCAGTTAATGGTGGAGCAAAGCCTTTTTAAATGCAAATCCAAAAGTCATTTGTAGTTTTGGGATGGATGTGTTTGACGCAGTTTAGCCAGTTCATGACCGCTGTTTTGTTTTTCTCCATCGTATACGGTCAAAGCTTACATTGCTTTATTAGCGTCAGGATCCCAATGAAAATGCTCAAAGTTATTGCAGTTAAATAGTAATTTGTCAAGCATTAACTATTATGCCTTATCTTAACCAGTGTTGGGGAAAGTTACTTTTGAAAGTAATGCATTACAGTATGGAGCTACTCCCCAAAAAATGTTTACTTAGTTACTTTTTTATAGTAAGTAATGCAATATGTTACTTTTGCATTACTTTTCCTTTGCTGAGGCATGATCTCTTACAGAACTTGTAGGTTTTTTAATTACTTTTTTAAAAAGCGGAGCTCTGCAATTAACAACGCACTGTATAACCTAGACCTTCATTTTGTAAAAAAAATAACACTTTTGTCTTAATATTTGTTAAACCGCTGTTCATTAAGACAATTACCTTTTCCCTTTCTTTGATGCGTTCAAAGTAATGAGAAAACCGCCACAGAAATGTAAGGCTCTGATCTGCCATCTTGGTTTCTGTCTATTCCCGTGGGCAGTGCATTCTCTCATTAGCCCCTTTCACACATACAGACCTTCCCGTAAATTACCCCAAATTTTCCGGAAAGATCTGTATGTGTGAACAGGCCCTTTTTGAAAATTTTCCAGAAAGAGAAGTTGTAACTTTACCGGTCCTTACACTGGTCCTAACTACACACGACAGCGACAAGTAATGATTATAGCAGTGGTTCTCAACTGGTTTGGCCACGGGACCCACATTTTTACATGGTCATCAAGCCGCGACCCAAATTTTTAGGAACTGTAATTTTAGACATTATAATTAATTTGTATTTATTTGTTAACATACACAAGTAGTGACAGAAAAATCATGAGAAAATCAGCAAGACTTACAAATAAACAATATTTTATTGCTGACATTTAACAAAATGTATCAAATTATAAAAAATATTACAAAGTAAAAACGACAAACACTGTAAACAGCGGTTAGGGTAAGGAAAGGTTGTTACCATAAACAAAACTGAACTGTTAATAAAACATGAACACTGATCCTGTTGAACAGAACAAACCAGCAAATTGTAAAATGATTAAAATATTCATAACCATTTTTACATCTAATATGACAGCAATTATAAACATCTGTTTTACTTAACAGTAATTTGGGAAGATAATGAGATAACTGAGGATGTGCTTTACTGATGTGATAAGAGTTTCAAAGTCAGAAGTGATAGTAGACAGTGCTACCCGAAGATCGTGCTCTACATCCAACCTGTTCCTCTGCTTTGACTCAAGCTGCACCAAGGAAGAGAAGCCACTTTCATACAAATACGTAGTTCTGAATGGGATGGGTTTGATCGCACTCTCAGATCGCGAAAACTGGGAGAGGCTTACTTCACTAATTTCTTTTTCAGCGTCTTATAGGGCTGTGCGATAATACGATATTTAATCGTGGACGATAAAAATGACTCCACGATCCACTTTTTCAGAAAAATCGTTGTATCGCCACACAGTATATAGTGCAGTGCTTCCGCTTCATGTTTCCATGACGGGCGCCACACCTAAATTCATCCCGCCACGGCTATTACTGCTTAATTCAAACATTCAGTCGTCTGTCATTGTTGTTTCTTAAATAGCGGGTTACAATCGCACCAAAACGTATTAAAAGGTAAGTGAATTATAACAGCGGGAACTTTTCTGTAACCGCTGTGCGTCATTTGTTTAACCCTTTGAGGTGACATGCTGACTGACAGACGGGCTGACAGGACTCCGCGATGCGCGAGGCCAGCATTCAGGCGCAGCTTTCAGTTATGTGGAACAGTTTCCATAAATATGCTTTATAAATAAAGTTCTGTGGTTCTGCATACAATGACTTTCTCTTGCTGGAGTTTATAGCCGCTTCACTTTACTTCACGATGCATTAATGCCGCTCTGAAAGTCTATTGGAGACATTCGTAAATATTCCTAGCAAATCTAATAAACGTTGCAGACATACGCGTTACATAAACGCACTAAATCACACTTCATTAGTGTTATTTGAGGGTGCGCAAGAAGTGCGCACGAACACAGAGACAATCGGCTACCCGCATGCTCTATATGGGGCATCTGCAGACTTGCGATCTCACCCGGTAATACTGCGCTCACGACATATGTCACTGAAATAACGCCATAAGTTGTTGGTAGATCTGTGTACAACTGGGCTATTTAATTAGTTTGTCAAGGGGTCCAGTTCATGAAGAGCATCGCAAATGAGGGGCCAGAGATGACTTGCAATATACTGAAGTGATGATGACACAACAGCAATACAAGAGCTCATATGCAGTTTTTTGCTCCTTAAGATACCCACGTTGGCTTTTTCTACATTAAAATGTGAATATGTTGTATTTTGAAACTACATAACATCACTGCATTGTACAATGTGGCTTTTTTTTATAAACACATTCAAATGTTGTATTGCAAAGCACAACAAAATCAGTGCATTGCTCAAGTAGGCTTCTTCCACAAACACATTCATATGTTGTTTTGAACTGCGTAACAGTCAAGGATGAAGCGATTATAGATTTTGGTTGTATGATTATATAGTCTGAAGAATAATCATGGTTTCATGGTTATCATGATTATTATGCATTTATTAAATTCAAAACACTACTAGTTTTGTTAACTTTGTAAAAAAAAAGTCATTTGCATTTGTGATGGTGTTGCTGAGGACCTGTGTAATAAGCTCTCTGATTTTAACTAAGATTTGTTCGATTTGTTAAATGTTCATTTTGATGGTACAGTATTTGTAATGCAAGTCGAATGTTGTTGAATGTTCTCTCTTTGCAGAATAGCACTTGCATTAAATGTTCACTTGATTAAAATATTCTTGAACATACATGGTAAGAGTATATCTTTATATGAGGACATTAGTTTAGTTGTATTATACCTTTGTAATTTCTAACCCTAGTCTTTAAAAATCAACTTAAAAATCGGATAAAAATCGTGAATCGTGATTTCCCCAGAAAAAATCGTGATATTATATTTTTTCCATATCGCCCACCCCTAGCGTCTTATCATGACAGTTTCACGAGCTGACTCTCTATGTTGCTTGGCAACGTGACGCTTTCCACGTCAATTTCAAAGGGAACAGTTGTCGTGCGCGCATTTCAAAATAAAAGTCCGGTATACGCAAAACAAGTTAAAAATTAAACGCTTGTTGTTGTTTTTTTGACCACACACTCCGCGACCCACTGAAAATTTTCCTGCGACCCACTTTTGGGTCGCGACCCACCAGTTGAGAAACACTGGATTATAGGTTCTGAATGTCGATGTGGACTTCTTATCGATTAATCGCCCAGCCCTAAATAAAAAGCTTCAAAACGCTGCCATCATCATCATCTCAGGTAAAAAATGATCATCTCAACCTCCTTCCACAGTCAATTATTGAAAAGCTAAACAGATGTAGTATGGCATATAGTATTTGGCTTCCTTTTTCTTTCACAAGACATGATGTGACATGGAGAGACCAAGGCTTTATAAATCGACCTCCAGAACATGCTCCAGATTAATTATTTAAATCTACTATTGACAGGTCTAATCTTCATCTAAAGCTTCCTCTTCCCAGCCAGTGTCAATGTTTTAGTCATTTGTCATTATCTGTCCTCTATGATGACTTGACCCGGCTGGACGTTGACGAACTGTGAAGTCGTCTAAGCCGCAACAGCACAGCTTCAGATGGGATAATCGGTTTAATCCATTATCTGCTTAGCCACAGAGGTGCCTGGCCATGTGTGTGTTGTTGGCCCTCATTTAATGATGAAGAGACTTTTCACAGGGAGCGAGGTCTAAGAGGGGGATATTCAAGGCCGAGTTTCTTTTCTACTGGACTATATCCTCGTCTGACCTCTCGACGTGATGAAATACTGAATCAGGGTCGCCATTCATTATTGACAACAGTCCGGATCAAAGATGTCGCAACTCTAGCAAATCCTTGTTGTGATTGCTTCCCTAGAAAAACACATTTCCTCAGCTACAAAACGCTGTATTCACCTTTCATCTCCAAATCCATCTCTCCAAAGTTTCACCACAAAAACACCGTCTCCTGACTTTTTTTTTGTTGATTCCGTCAGGAGGGATTTTCTATCTTTTTTTTTTAAGCCTTCCCTCGTCTTTCTTTTAGTCACACAGTTTGACGTCTCTCTTCTGTAGATGCAGAAGTCATAGGGAGAGGTGTGAGCGGGTATTTTTCCTGAGGAGATTAGTATTAGCATCGGATTAGCAAAGAGCGCTGCCTTCGCGAGCTACTTGCGCGTATCGGCTAAATGTTGCGTTGGACTGACTTTGAAAACATTGAGATGTGTTTATACACACATGAACTAAAGCCAACTGGTTGTAGTTGAGCTGTTCTGGTTTCTTATTGGTAGACTAATTCACATATTTAGTGGTTTAAGTAGACTAGCGGTTTTAGCAGCTTTTTATACAGTCTGTGACCTGTCACCTGAATTGTCTTAAGCCTACTTGGTAATTCCTAAAGCCTACTTTTCGACAGATCTTACTCTGAACCATTTATTTTATATTGCTCTTGGTGTATTTTAGAAATTAGCTGGTAGCACTATACAATATGGTTTTATTTGTTAACAGTAGTGTTTTAACTAGGGATGCAGCGATTATAGATTTAGGTTGTACGATTAAAGTCTGAGGAATAGTCACAGTTATCACGGTTATTATGCATTCATTAATTTCAAAATCACTACTAGTTTAGGAAAATCACATTTGTGATTTGTGAAAAGTGTTATTTATTGCTGCTCAGTTACCAAAATAATACAGCACTTAATAATAATAATAATAATAAAAAACAAACAATAGTCCCCTTCTCTTTGGATTAAAAAAAACTTTTTGGCATTTAAACATAAGTAATAATTCATATTGTAAATAAATGACAGAACAATGAATGAATAAATAAATGAATAAATACATAAATACATAAATAAATAGATAGATAGATAGTTAGTTAGTTAGTTAGATAGTTAGATAGTTAGTTAGTATTTGTCTAATGCAGAGATGCCCAAACCAGGGCCCGGGAGCCAAACTTGGCCCATGGTAACCTTTGATTTGGCCCACCATACTATCTGAGAAGAGAGTTATGGGGAGGGTTGGGGGGGTGAATGCCTTTAACCGAGATTGTCATTTCGAAAATATAGCATAATCTTTTTTTTATTATTATTGTTTTATTGCTGAGCTACAAAATGCAGGCTAAAATTAAATGTTTCAATTAAATATTTGTAAATAAATCTGATTTTCAAAAATGTCAATGCTGTCACTCTGCGGACCGAGACCAAATACAGTCAGTGAGACATCAAATCGAGGAAAAAAAAGGAACAGCTTGACTCGTTTATTCGGCATGAAACTCCATTCTGTTATAAATAGGATTCTTTACTGTTACAATTGTTGTCAGCTGTGTCATTTTTTTGACTCATGATTTGTATTTTTTTTTTTTTTTTTTTTTAAATAAACACCCATTCCAGTTTTGGTTCTCAATTTTGGCGACACATTTCAAAAAAGGTTTGGAACAGTGAAGCATTTACCACTTTGTAATGTTTTCATTTCTTTTCACAACGCTTAAAAGACGTTTAGTAACTGAGGACACCATATGATGAAGTGTTTCAGGTGTAATTTTGTCCCATTCTTCTTGCAAACAAGTCTTATGGTGGGCAACAGTACAGGTTTTTCATTGTAACATTTTCATGCACCACACATTCTCTATTGGAGACAGGTCAGGACTGCAGACAGGCCAGTCAAGTACTCTATCTTTTTTCTCTACAGTCAGGGCTTTGTAAAATGTGCGGAATGTGGTTTTGCATTGTCTTGGTGAAAAACGCATGGGCGTCCCTGGTAAAGAAGGCTGCATATTGTGCTCCAAATTCGATGTACTTTTCAGCAAACTGTCAATCCCCAGCTCATCTTTGCTCATGAAGGACTAGCCTTTTCTTATAATTTTGCTGATTTTTGTACCAAATCATAATTACAATCACCTGTTCATATCACCTGTTTCAAATCACAGCATTATATAACCAATTTACCTGATTACTAGCCCTAAACTGCTCCTGTCACAGCTTTGTTTTGAATGTGTTGCAGGTCTTAAGACAGGAAAGGATGTGTATTTACAAATGAAATGGCCAGACCAGATAAAACATGAAATATTTTGTGTTCATATTGTCTGCAATGAAATAGAAGTCATAGTAAATATGGAAATCATTACTTTCTTTTTTGTATTTGCGCATCCCATACTGTCCTTACTTTTTCTGATAAATAAATGATAGTATAGTAAGATAAAGATATCTCATAAATTATTAGCTTTTTTTTATTAATAATGTTTTATTTATTATGATTAAACGGCATGTTTTAGATGTGACATCAAGTGTAAAACTAGTGTTTATTCTACCGACGCAATGAAATATTAAGAAATGGTTGGCTCTGTGTTCTATAAGAGCTGTGTATATGTGTGTGTGTGTGTTTGTGTGTGTGGCGCACCGCTGTGCTATGATGATTTAATAACAGCCCAGAGATGATTTCACTAGCACAGATCAATGTTGAGCGGCCGGAGAAAGAAAATTATTACTCTGCACTCCCAATACCTTTTACTAGAGAAGCCTCTCATAGCATCCCATTGCAGCGCTTTTATAAAACTGATGTGGAGGGGTGGAAAATCATATAAAAATGCTATTTATTTTTCATCTCCTCTTATATTACACTTGTGCACTTCTCTCCCCTCGCCTCCCAGAAGGTTTTTGAGGTATTGTTTGGGATGAAATGCAGACAAATGCTGTGTTATCTGTGTGTGTGTGGGCTATGTCCAATGCACTAAGAGAGATGAATCAAAAACATATGTCATTACAAATTCAGAGCTTTTATGAGTTATGTGTAGTGTGTACAGTATGTATGTAGTTATATGTATGCAGAATGTAGTGGAAAGAATGTATCTTTATGTTTCCTAAAAGGGATTTTATTACGCAAAAATCACTTTTATTATGGTTTTTAAACAGTTTTGGGTCAAGTTTGTGAATATAACACCCACTAATTGTATCAGTAATCAGTAATTAATTATGTTTATTATAATCACACTTCATGAAAACAGTCTGTAAAATTACTTTAATTGACATTCTTCCTTTGTACATGTCATCAGAGTGAGAAATCCCCACCCATTAGTGACAATCTCTTCCTCATTAGCATAGACAGCCCTGAGTGAGAAGCAGGCATCAGCAATTAGAGTTTTGAATCTGCCACTACGCCGACACACAGGCATTTGTAGCTCCGCCTTCTTTTAAAAGTAGCACAATCTCATTTTAATTTAAAGTAACCGTGCCCAAAACTATGGTGGCCGGGAGGTGCAAAACAACATTACAAGGTGTGAAACACTTTTACGACGCTCGAGACAGATTTACATTTTGGAAAACATTTTTACATATCATAAGACACAATTACAGAGGAAAAACGATTTTACCAAGCTCCACACAGAAATGCCAATTGACCCATGTGAGGTTCGAACCAGCGACCTTCATGCTGTGAGGCAATTGTGCTACCCACTGCGCCACCGTGAGGCCCTCAAACACACAATATTTTTCTTTGTGTTGAACCCACGTAAATGTCTGCTTCCAAGACGTTAGAAACAGATGTTTTCTTTGTTCCTCATAATTTGATGTTGCCGCTATGTTGCTTGCCAACTCTTTGCTGTACTGGTTGTTACCAGGTTACAGAAAAAAACAGCATGCTCACAACATCCAATCAGATCAGAGGAACCAAAAAGCAATATGGCATTTACGACATTATAGAGAGGGTAGCATTTAAAGGTTTTAAAGCACAAGCTGTTTCTAAATTAAAAGACTGCATTTGCACACATATGACAAATAGTCGCGTTAATTTAAAATCAAACTTTAGTGACAAGGCAGCGCTGACCCGATCGGGCCAGTAACAATCCTGTCTACTGTCCCTAGCATCTCTCACGCTGGCCCCGGGCCATCGGGCAGTACTTATTGTTGAGCCCTAAACTTATTGTTTCTAATGTCTTGGATGCAGACATTTACATAGGTACAATATGACGAAAAAAAAATGAAGTGATGTTTTGCACAGTTTGCCGTCAGTTTGGCAGGTCAGCCACCTTTTGTTTTGCAATAAAATACCTGCACATTTTCCATGCTGCTACTTTTTTTTGCATAACACACTGAATTTTGCTCATTATACATTTATTGACATTTTTAAAAATATATTTAAATTCTAGATTCACAAAAAATTTTGACACATTATTTAAAATAGGTGGCTGAGAAATAGCTGTTAAATTTCTTTCGTTTTCTTTTTTTTTGATGGGGCCAGTGAAAATATTGGCAGGGCAGGTAAAAATCTGAACCACTGGTCCGATCTGGCCAGTAGAAAAAATCCATAGCATTAAACCCTGCGTACAGTGCAAGAAATAATGCATTATCACACATTTTTAATATAATACAATATCACTGTTATTAAAGCAGTATATAGATGGCCTCTAAGCCTCACAGACATTGACTAAAAGCCACAAAACGTCAAGCCTTGATGTAAGTTTTCTTTCTTACCTGATTGCTTTAAAACATAAAGGCTTGAACCAACTATGTAACGCATTCAGTGGCAGATTTGACTTCTAAAATGGAGGAAAGACATCTTTGTGGCATGGACAATGTGAGGTTTAACACTCCATTCAGAATGCAAATTAACTCCCAGGTCTTTTGTGTGAGGTTTGACGTCCAAAGGCTGATTGCCAAGATTATTTAATTGTTTGTCCTATTCTCCACGAGTACAAGTAAAAAGAGGCTATTATATTTGTCTGAAATTCCAGAAAATGCTATTCAAGCAAGTTATAATAGCTGTCAGGCAGTCGTTTTTACATTGTTCAGAGCATTGGCATCAGCTGGCAAATATTTACCTGGAATTACACGAGTTCACAATTGATGTTTGTGGACTTGAGAGCATAATGCACACAGAGACTCAAGATAGCAAACATCCTATCCACGCTTATAAGCTTCAGCTGCACAGATGAATATTTTGAAATTTGCCTGAACACATGAATTATTCATGTAGTTAAAATCTTAATTCCCACAGCTCAGCAGTGAGTGCTGAAATGCAGACTGGCCCACAAAGAAGTGATGTGATTATGCCTTTAAAGAAGGAACATTTTAACTTAATACAGCAGAAAAATAAAAGCACAATTTATTTCATTTCTGCACCGCTACTTCATTCATTCATTCATTTTTCTTCAGCTTAGTCTCTATTTCAGAGGTTGCCACCGTGGAATTAACCGCCAACTATTCCGGCATATGTTTTACACAGCGGATGTCCTTTTAGCCACAACCCAGTACTGGGAAACACCAATACACACTCATTCACACACTCACCCATACACTACAGCCAAGTTACTTTTTTCAATTCACCTATACCGCATGTCTTTGGACTGTGGGGGAAACCAGAGCACCCGGTGTAAACCCACACGAACACAGGGATGGCATGCAAACTCCACACAGAAATGCCAACTGACCCAGCCGGGAATAGAAACCAACGACCTTCTTGCTGTCAGGCGACAGTGCTAACCACTGAGCCACCATGCCACCAGCACGACTATTTTCCATGGTATAATGCATTCAAAGGCGTCACGGTGGCGTAGTGGGTAGCACGTTCGCCTCACAGCAAGAAGGTTGCTGGTTCGAGCCTCTGTGTGGAGTTTGCATGGAGTTTGCAAAGCCCTCCGTGGTTGTGTGGGTTTCCTCCGGGTGCTCCGGTTTCCCCCACAAGTCCAAAGACGTGCTATAGGGGAATTGGTAGGCTAAATTGTCCGTAGTGTATAAGTGTGAATGAGTGAATATGGATGTTTCCCAGAGATGGGTTACAGCTGGAAGGGCATCCGCTGCGTAAAACATATGCTGGATAAGTTGGTAGTTCATTCCGCTGTGGCGACCCCAGATTAATAAAGGGACTAAGCCGAAAATGAATGAATGAATGAATAATGCATTCAAAATACACACAAATTGCTTTGTAAAACACAAATGTATTTTAAAAAGTCAGTGTTCAGTTATTTGTATCCAATGTTGACAGTAATAGTTTTTGAAGAAAGTAAGTCACACATACTTAAAAAGGTGAGTAAACCTGTTGCCTTATAAGTGACAAGTTGATTTTACTTTTTGATTTTATTTCAAATTGTTAAGTTGACTTGGTCACACATTATTTTGATGGTTCGTTTGTTGAATTTAAGTTACATTCTTATAGTCAGTTAAATGTCTGTTGAATGTCAGTATCAACAGATATTAAGCCGACAGTCTACTAATACTCAAATAAACCATTGAAATAACGTGTAACTGTTGACTCAATTTTTATAATTAAGCACACACAGTAGTCAAAATTTGAAGTAGATCACAAAATGCTTATCAAAACTGTCCTAAGACAAGAATAGATGTCCGATGTAGGACAAGTTTGATGAAGGGTTTTGAACCCCTTCAAATGTTGACTACTGTAGTTGATTTCCTTAAACGGCCATGAACCCCTCCTCAGTCTACCTCAGATTTTTTTCAAAAAATGCTTTGTAATGAGCGTGGAGTGTCGTGATCAGAGGGAGGAGTGGGCGTGGCCGGCAAAGCAGGGGAGAAAGAGGGGAGCAAACGACTGGCACAAACCGTGAGGAGACCCGTTGTTTTATAGTTTACAAAGTTAAAATGCAAAGTAATAAACAGTAAGTAATTCAATGTCCTGCTACATTTGTTATTCGTAATTTTAAAATACACATAACCACAATTTGTATATCATTATAATGATATACGTGTTTAAATAACCTCTATAGCACGTTCGCCTCACAGCAAGAAGGTCGCTGGTTCGAGCCTCGGCTGGGTCAGTTGGCATTTCTATGTGGAGTTTGCATGTCCTCCCCGTGGTCGCGTAGGTTTCCTCTGGTTTCTCCCACAAGTTCAAAGACATGTGGTATAGGTGAATTGGGTAGGCTAAATTGTCCGTAGTGTATGAGTGTGAATTTTTCCCAGTGATGCGTTGCAGCTGGAATGGCATCCGCTGTGTAAAACATATGCTGGATAATTTGGCAGTTCATGCCGCTGTGGTGACCCCTGATTAATAAAGGGACTAAGCTGAAAAACTCTATAAATGAGTCACCACTGGCTTGTATGGTTCGGGACTTGTGGAGCTGTGCATCGATGGATTTGCTCTTCAGTGTTTGGGCTCTCAGTAGTGAATATTAAACCACACTAAACTGAACTCCAACACTGAAAACTGGACTGACACTGTTTCAATTTACTATTACCTTCTATCTGAAGCTGCTTTGGCACAATCTACATTGTAAAAGACACAGCGGATAGCAGTGCAGTCTCTTGCCCTGTCTGTTCCAACCATTAGTGCTGCCGATAATCTGGAGAATTTTAAAAATAGGCGAACACAGCAGTGCAGATATGGCGATGTGTCTCAGTGGCTGCCATTCTTCAATTCTCGTACAGCTCTCTTGACAGACGCGGTCTTACAGTTTGGCAGGTCTGCTTTTGCTTTTGGAAAGCACGTGCTCTCATGAATAATTAAGAAGTAGGGTCTTCTCATAGGATAAGAAAACTCAACTATGAATAATAATGAGAAACCGATGTGTCATCACTCCACTAGCAGATTCACGCTACGTCACCAATTTTAATCCTCCCCAAAAACAATTTTAAACCCAGAAGATGAAATTAGCTGACAAAAGCTCAAAATTATCCAGTTTTCCCCACTATTAAAGCTGACAGCTGACTGCTAACAGTGTCTTAAATGATGCTCAACACACACAAATCTGTTAATTTTTAAAAAGAGGGGGCCCTGAACCTTAAATAATTTTAATACAACACGTTTACTCACTTTATGTATAGTCAACTAACTACTTTAACTTTAACAGGTTTCCTCTCTTAAGTAAATCCACTTAAGCGCTTTTAACAGTGCAGGCTTGAAACAACTCAAGGGCAGTATTTTTCATTTGTAAGTGAACCATGCCTTTAATGTTTTTATTTTTTTCCAATCCATTGCCTTAATATATCTCGTTTTATTTAATTCATCCATTTTCTTTGTAAGACTGAAATCTAATCTCTGCCTTTTGGGAAGTGCTCATCAAATCATCCGTAATGGGCCATATTCGGCCACGCGGTGATTGAATCAAAAATATATTAGCTTACAAATAATATCGTCCACCTCATTTCTTTTTTTCTTTTATTCAGCCCCATCGTCGTCCATGCCCTTTCCAAATGATAGCCTCTTAATGTGCTCAGTGCATGAGATTATGACTATTGATCACGCAGTCATTAAATTATGTTCGAGGTAGTGCATCAAAATTGATCCGCGCAGTTCTTTAGATGAATAATGGGCTTCAAGTTTCACTCGACACTTCCCTTCTCCACCACTTACCTTCACCCTAAACACTTTGAACCAACAATGAGGTCTTCAAGTCATCGTCTGCGTCCTTGAGATGCGCTCTTAACGTCAGCCGAGTTCATAGGAAAGTCACTTCATTTCCTCAAGAGGTCTTTGTCCCGGGAGCTTGCGCTTCTTGCGAACAGCAGGGAGTCCCGAGTCTCTCAAGCACATATGCGCTGATATTAAAAGGCCAGCGCGGAGCTTCTGCATGCACTGAGGTGAAGCTGATATTACACACATTAGTCTTCTCATTAAACGGCTCTGCGGGGAGACGCGTTGTTTGAGCTGTTTTAATTGAAAGAGAAGTCATGGGAGGGAGCAGTGCATCTATGTGAAGTTGCGCAGCGGTGTCTGCCCTGGAAAGGAGGACCTGGTGTAGTAGTTTGCAAAGTTTTACCACTGTGTAATCGATTAAAGTCAGCGAATGGTGATGGGGAGCTTCATTACTCAAATGTAGGTTTGATTAAGGTTTGTTTGCAATTAAGACTTGTTTGTTTAGCATGTTAATTGAATTGAAAGTAACTTAGGATAGCTTTTTCAAGTAGTTTGCAAACTTTTGACATCTTTGCAAGTCATTCACTGAATTAAGAATGTTACTGAAATTAGTGGCTCTTTGTTATGTTAAATTAAAGCAATGGTTCACTCAAAAAAATGTGTATACCTCAGTGTATATGACTTTGTTCATCTGAAAGAAGACAGTCAGAGTGTAGTTTAAATTTTATCTTGCTGTATAAATCTAGTGTTGGGTAGTGTCTGTATTTTTGAAGCTTCCAAAATCACTCCTCTGCCACCATGGGGTGTATTACATGAAGCGGTTGCATGTGTTTTGGTAATGTTTCACATTTTTACATTTTAAATTTAGATCACTGACTAATGTGCTTTGATCACTTCCTCTGAATGGATATATGATGCATAACTTAAGTCACATTCATAGCAGAAGCTCCAGGAGTAGATGTGTCTCATGGGAACCGCTTGCCATAGTTTGTTTACCACATAAAATCGACCAACAACAAAAAAAAACTAGTTAGCTTGACATTAGTCTATGAGACCATTCACACAAAACACATTTTTCCATTACAACGTTTCAGAGGACCAATCAGTTTCTCTGTTTGCTTTCAGTCTGGCGGTAGTCAGTAGTCCTTTTAGTCAATTTTTTGACATTAGACTTCATAAGACATGCGTTAACCGCTTGTCAATGTAGTTAATTTTACGAGGGATTCATGTGTTTTTAAAAGCTTTAAAAAACTGACATTATAAACCCAACACTATCATTAGCTAATATTAGATGATATTTGAAACTGCTCTGGGTTCATGTGACAGATGAAATGCATATACGCCAGTGTTGATTTAAGGGTGAGTAAATTACGGGGTCACTTTGATTTTTGGGTTAATTATTCATTTATTAGTGAAGATTCTGTAATACTTTATTAGATATTACTGATAGGAAGTTCACTAAGTGAAGTTTCATAAACTAATTTCGAGAGGAGCTTGGGATATGGTTAAGCATGACTGGCTCCTCATCTGTAATCAGTAATAATCAATCAGAGTGATCCAAGCTTACTATAAATGGATTGTTTTCTCCCTACTGCTCTATCTTCATTTTGGAAGAATCCCCCCTTCCACCCCATCTCCTCCTTTCTTCCTTTTTCTAAGGGGGAGCTCACGAGACCTACCTGATCTCGGACCCCCTTATATAAGGCGGGAGCCTTGGGCTCAAGTATCTCCGAGCTCAGGGTACTCTCCCAGGACAGCACGCCAAACCTGCTATAAACGCTAAGCATAGTGTGAACTCCTAAAAAAGTAAAATTTTACCAACTATGACCAGTGAGATGAATGAATCTTTTTTCAAGTCATTTTGTTCACTTCAATTTACCAAATAATCAATAGTATACTACAAGGTACATCTACAACTAGCCCAAATATTGATCACACTACAAACAAGTCATAACTAGATTATTGAATGACTCAAACTAAATAAAAGATGCAAAAAAGGAGCTAATCTTCTCCTCCACCTGCACAATGTGTGCATGTACAATTATCACTAAAAACAAATCACTCCCTGAGAGGACTCATCGTTCTCGAGTCACATAATGCCGAGTTCAGACTGCATGATTTTCAAAGTAGTCGTGTCACAGATGATTTCATCCTGCATGAGTATCTGGGCTGCAAGATGGATCGGCGACAGGGAGTTTCACACTACATGACTTCAAAATAGGAAGAATCGCAGACAACTTTGTCCAAACTAGGTCTCACACCCAAAAACACGTAGTATATCTATTGTTATTAAATACATAACGAGAAAGAAGCCTTTAATGGGGTAGAAATGCATATTTGCTCACGTGGCTTTGAAGGGAATTAGCCATTTCTCCTCAAATTTTTTATTTTTTGTCCGGGTTGGGTTGTGATATTGCTCACATGACACGTCAAACAGACACGGGAGCTCATGCCAAATTTACACTAATTTTCCCTCCATTTCTTGTGTCCGAATGAACTGAAAATGAGCACTTTTAACTTCTCCCTCAACTTCCCGCTGGCCTGCAGGTACCCACACTAGTGAATGCTGCTCTCTCATTGGCTGTAGGCGATCGCCGGTGTTATTTTCAGTCAAAACACATTTCACACGGCATGATTTGAATCGCCGACAGCTCCAGATATTCAGCACGCCAAATATCTCCCGGACATTGGCGACTCATCTGCGATTCTCTCAGATCGCGTCACTGATAGTTTATATTGTGTGATTGTCACTCGCGTGAACGAGCACCGATTTGCCTGTGATTTCAGGCATTGGTCTGCGATTTCTCAAAACCTTTTGGCGAGTCAAAATCGAGGCTAAAATCATGCAGTCTGAACTCGGTATAAGTCTTGTTCAAAATGAAAGAATCATTCAAGAACGACCTATCACTATTAGATACACCTTGCTAGGGCTGGTCTGAACCCTCTTTTACCTTCAGAACTGCATTTGTGACAAATTCAGCTGGAAAACATTCCACAATCTCCCATTCCAGCACATCCCAAAGGTACTCTATTGGACTGAGATCTGGTGACTGTGGAGGGCATTCGACAATAGTGGGCTGATTGTCAAAGAAGCCAGCTTGGGATGATTTGAGCTTTTGGGACACAGTGCATTATCCTGGTGCACACAATACTCAGGTTGGCTGTGGTGTTCAGTTGGTACTAAAGAGCCCAAAGTGTGCCAAGAAAATCTCCCCATACGAATACACCACCAGCAGCCAGAACTCTTGGTGCACGGCAGGATGCATCCATGCTTTCACCAAATTCTGACCCTTACCATCCAAATAGAAATAGAGACTTTTTTCAAATGGGCCAACCTTTTTTCCACTCTGTATTTGTCCAATTTTGGGTGAGCATGGGCCAATTGTAAGCACTGTTCACTGTTTTTATAGCTGACAGCAGTGGCAGTGGTGTCACAGTCTCCTTCCTCTGCTTTAGCTCATCTTCAGGGTTTGATGTGTTGTGTGTTCAGAGATGCTCTTCTGCAGACCTCATTGTAACGAGTGGTTATTTGAGTTACTGTTGGTTTTCTGTCAACTCACACCAGACTGGCCAGTCTTTGTCAGATTTAGTCACACAATTTAGCTTTCTTTTCCATTCTAAAGCTCAAGTTTTAACTTCAGCAAGGTTCAAACAACATTAATTAGAAGTGTCATTAGAGCTGTCACATACGGTCGAGGACAAAATAATTAGTGAAATTTGTATCCTTTTTTCCAAATATTTCCTAACTGATGTTTAATAGAGCAAAGGCATATTTACGGAAGTCCTTAGAGGCCATGCATTCAAATATTTTTTTTCTCTCTTGTTATGTCGTGATCATGACTTATCTCGTAATCTCAACATAACAACAAATTTTCTCGTGATCTCGACATAACAAAAAGTTGTAATGTCGTGATCACGACTTATTTTTTGTTTTTATTTATTTATTATTATTATTATTATTATTATTATTATTATTATTATTATTATTATTATTATTATTATTATTATTATTATTATCATTATTAATAATAATAATAATAATAATAATAATAATAATAATAATAATAATGTCTGGCCAGGGAGAGAATAGCCTAGCTGCAGACGTGCATTCGTGTAACATGTTAAAGGCGTTCAGAACAGCCATAATATTATGAACGCAAACACCCCCGATTAATGTACATTCATGATTATATTCATGTATGACTCTATATATTATTATTTACAATAATGTTCTCTCAACTGATACCATTTTTAAGCAACTCTTTATGGCGCAATTTTAAAGTAATTGTAAATAACTTGCGTAAAGGATTAAAGCAAAAGCAGGATCTTCATCATTCTTCATCATTTAACTCATACATGCAGCAACTTATTTTGCGCCATATAGAGTTGCTTTTAAAATGGTAACAGTTGAGGGAATATTATTGTAAATAATGATATATAATCATATATCATACCTGTCAACCCTCCCATTTTTCCCGGGATTCTCCCGTATTTTACTGTTCTATCTCGCTATCATCCTGTAAAGGTATTTTCCTGCATTTCTCCCGTATTTTCAGTCGTTCTCCAATGGGTGTCAATAAACACTAAAGAGCCGATCCTCCCTATACGCAACCCATACCGCCGAACCACCAGGGGCCGCCCCTCGCTCTTAAATGTGAGTCTGTTCTGTGCTTTCGTTTGATTTAGGAAAACACTTTTGAATAAACTTAAAAATGGCGGGATTGCTCTACCTTTTCATTACAGGTGCCGTCGCTCCTCCTTCACAATCCTCAAAACAGTCATAAAGCGGTGCGTGACTGTCAGCTGATGCGTCCGTAGTAATAAATAGACGCGATAAATAGGGTGCGTCTTTGAACAGACATACACATAATTGCTAATAATAACATCTAAAGATGTCGATCTGGATGTTTTTTTTTTTTTCAAACACAACTAATTTTGTCCTAAATGAGCATAAGACATTAGGAAAGCAATCGAATGCCGTCATTATAACGATAGATGTAAACTTCTGTTATTTGTAAGAGTCATCTCTGTTATTTAATGTAATCAAACAAAAAATCTAAATAAATGAGATTCATCCACTGCTCTTTATTCAGAATGTAGAAGATATACAGTGAAGAAACGATTAATAAGATTAAAAAGATTGATAATAACCTTATTTTTACTTTCCAATGTTGACAGGTATGTCATATACATAAATATAATCATGAATGTACATTAATCACAGGCGTTTGCGCTCATAATATTATGGCTGTTCTGAACGCCTTTAGCATGTTACACGAATGCACGTCTGCAGCTAGGCTATTCTCTCCGTGCCCAGACATTGGCCAGATATTATTATTATTATTATTATTAATAATAATAATAATTAATAATAATAACAACTATAAATACATAAATAAATAAAAACCAAAAATAAGTCGAGATCACAACATAACTTTTTGTTATGTCAAGATCACGAGAAAATTAGTTGTTATGTTGAGATCACGAGATAATTAAGTTGTGATCACGACATAACAAGAGAGAAAAAATATTTTAATGCCTGGCCTCTTAGGACTTCCGTACATATCCCCAATGTTTTCTGTATTTTTCTCTTCAGGCACAAGTATTTTTCTTTTAGTTTGGCTGGAATGAATACAGTTTTTACATTGTTTTAAAGCAAATTTCAAGGTTAATATTATGAGCAAATTATTATAACAAATATATTTTCAGTTGGCAGAATAAAACACTGTTATCTAAGGGTTTGCATAATTATCCTAACTTGCCTGGTTAACCTAATTAAGTTAAGTTTTTTAAATGCCACTTTATGCTGTGTTTTGAATACTATATATTATTGTGATAGTATTATGCCGTGAATACTAGATAGTATGTTGAAAAAATCCACTAAAATATTATGTACTGTCATCACAGTAAACACAAAAGTAATCTGCTATTAGAAATTAGTTATTAAAACTATTTAGAAATGTGTTGAAAAATATCCTCTCTGTTAAACAGCACTTGGGAAATCTTTTGTATTAGACCTCAAATTTAACAGTAGGGCTAATCATTTTGATTCAACAGTAGGTGGTGAAGTGATAAATTCGGCTAATTAAAAGTGTAAGTTTAAAACCAGGTCCGTTTGTTAACGTGCATGGCGTCCGAGGACTGCTTTGTTGTTTTTGTACTCTTTCAAATTTTTGCACTGTTCAAAAATGGTGCTTTAAGTATCTTAGCAAACTAAAAGACAACAGATTAAATATGTATGGAATGCATATTAGCTTGTTTGTTTTCTTCAAACGCGTGCTCTAATTAAATCCATATGTTATAGGAAGAAAGTATGCTTTTGAGAGCTGTAGTTTCAGCTACATCAGTTTACAATGCCGTTATTGGAACTATGGATTTAAGAAACAATAGCTGCGTCCCAAATGACACACTATTTTTCAATTCAATTCAATTCACCTTTATTTGTATAGCGCTTTTACAATGTGGATTGTGTCAAAGCAGCTTCACATAGAAGGTTATAGTAAATTGAAAATGTCAGTTAAGTTATTAGCTAGTAAATTATTAGCAAGTATATAGCTGAGTTCAGTTCAGTTCAGTGTTGTTTAATATTCACTACTATGCACTTATGCACTATGTAGTGTTGTCCCAAATGGGTGTTTTCAGGGTGAACGCACTACTTACACTATTTATACTTCAAAATGGCATAGAATAATGCAAAAGTATGCGATTTGGGACGCACCTAATGCCATGTTGATATTTTGTTAATATTACACTGTGTATATTATAGTATTCACATTTCTCTAATGAATGCTACAGCATATTAACTATAATGAACTGATAAACTGTATTAAAAGCTGTAGTATACTAGTTTTTACTACAGTAAACAGTAGTGTTTTGTAGTATATACATATATATATATATATATATATATATATATTTAATACTTTAGTATTACTATAGTTGTAGTATTGCCATAACAACTTTAATCACCCCAGCAGATTAATTCAAGTACTTTAAGTGGTTCAAGAACACCAATGTAGTATTTATAGTATATAAAGTACTGTACTAACTTTCATGTTGTTGTCTAAAGGCATTTATTATTAGCTGTTTTGACATTTAAATGTGTACAGTACACTATTAATAAATGTGCTCAAGTAAACAAAAATGCATTCCAATAATAGAATAAAAAAAATAAAAAAAGGTAAATCTGCTATTTTAGTTGTTTTGTTGTTGAGGTAAATAACTTCCTAATTGAATGAACACTCTAATCTTCTGTAAAATGTTGTAAAATGATTAAACCCAATTTGCATTTTTGACTATTTGCAATTTTTTTTGTTTAGCTTGATGCCACAATGTACAGAATAATAATGCTGTTTATTTATTCATACATTAATTATACATTAAATACTATAATTATTATTAACTTTTTTTTAGTTATTCATGTACTGTAATCAGAATTATTACTATTTTTGTTATTATATTTTTCATATTTATGCATTTGTTTTCATGTACAGGAATTTGAATTATTTTTATTATTATATATTTTTTATATTTATGTATTTATTTGTTTGTATACAGTCATTTGAATCAAATGTTTATTTATTTATTTATATATCTATTTATAAATAAATACTTTAAAAATAATTTGTTTTTATATGTCAAGCCTTCCTTGGACAGGTGTTAAAAATTAGCAAGTCGGCTATAAAACAGACAAATGCACATGGTTTATTCGATGTAATTGTGGTGCGCATGTCAAATAAATCAAATCAAATCAGAAAGTAGTAGGTCAGTCATGATAGCAGCCCTTACAAACCCTTGAAATCTTTTATGCCCTCAGCCTTCAGGATATTACCATTACAAGTGGTCCTTGATTGTGTTAAATGGCTAGTTCACCCAAAAGTGTCTTTATTTAGTCACCCTCGTGTCTTTTAAAATCAGTATGACTTTAGTTTGGACTGACGTTACAGTAGATAAATAGACTAAACAATGACAGAATCTTAATTTTTGGGCTGAACCATCCTTTTTTCTCGGGGGTGAAATGAATAGAAAATCAGTGGTTTTATGATTATTATAAGACTTGATTGAAAGGAGTGTCTTGTTAGTTTCAATGCAATAACATCTAATCCAATCCTACACTGTTCCCCCATAACTTCCTGGGTGCTGGAGTGTCGGATCTGGCTGACCACAATTTCCTGTTGCGCTGTCTGCTGTATTTAATGAAGGGGAGAAAGTGTTCAGACGCAGCGTGCGGCGAGAATTAAAATGAAGTTGTGGAGGAGTTTTCAAGGTTGTGGGGCCTATTTTGTAATGAGAGTGTAAATTAATACTACCTGAGGAGCTTCAGTAAACAACAGCTTTTGGGTTATAAAAAATATGAACCAATATAACATACCCAAATGCTGTCAAAATAGCATCAGAGCTGACACTGGTATAAAAGCTTTTCAGTATATCCAATCCACTGTCAGTGATGAAGGTTTCTGTATGTAGAAGATTGCTTAATGCCTGTGTATTATCTGAATAATGGACGTTTCTTGAACTAATAAGCACCATGGATTTGTTTATGCAAGGCAAGTTTATTTAGCATATTTCATACACAATGGTAATTCAAAGTGCTTTACATTAACAAGAATAAAAGAAACAAGTATAAGAAAATAAAAACGACAAAGAATAAAAAATGATTAAAACAGATAAAATGGATTTAAATGTGTTAAAACAGGTTTAAAAGGAATAAAAAAGACATAATAGTGCGATCTGTGGGACGTACCACAGTGCTCATTCAGTGAAGGGACAGATACATAGATGTGTTTTCAGTCTTGATTTAAATGTGCCTATGTTGGAGCACATCTGATCATTTCTGTAAGCTGATTCTAGCAGTAGGGGCTGCAGTAGCTGAAGGCCGATTCTCCCTGCTTTGACTGAACTCTTGAAATTTTCTAATTTACTTCATGCTAATGATCTGAGTGATCTGTTGGGTTTGTATTCAGTGAGCATATCTGTAATGGATTGAGGTTCTAGGCCATTTAGTGAGTTATAGACAAGTAATAATACTTTAACCCTTTAGCCAGCGCCCCGACATGGTCGCACTGAGGTGCTATTTTTCCCACATGTCAGTGTTTATAAATAGATTACACCACAAAGAAAGAAGTAAACTGCACAAACTATACATCAGTCTAAAGCTACAACCCTCAAGCACCCATCGCAGCTAGTTGCTTTTCAATGGGAGGCTTGTAAAGGATGTATTTGCTAAATTTGTGTAAGTTTTACAGAAAATGCTTAATAGATATGGAGTGAATATCATAGTAAATCAACACACACACACGCATTCACTGCAGTAGATCAGGGTTTATTTTTCAAAAGGTAAGAGTCCACAGAAAACATCCCATCGAACACATTTAGTTCACGGACACAATAGTACAGATTATGGATGATTATTCGTTTGTTTATATCACCGTTTCTACCGGAGACCAGTTGTTTACCATGGTACTTACATGTGTATTCTGAATATTCTGAATATAACTGGGAGCCAGTGTAAAGACCTGAGGACAGGTGTGATGTGCTCTGATTTTCTGGTTTTGGTCAGAATCCTGGCAGCAGCGTCTGCAGCTGTCTGATTTTCTTTTTGGGAAGGCCAGTGAGGAGTCCATTACAGTAATCCACCCTGCTGCTGATAAAAGCCTGAACAAGTCCTCAATGGAAAAAAAGTATCTAATTCTTGCAAGGTTTTTGTGATGATAATATGCTGATGTAGTTACTTCTTTGACACGACCACTGAAATTCAGATCTGACTCCAGAATCACACCAAGATTCTTGACCTTATTTATTGGCCTTATTTAAATTGAAAAAGTTAGCTCACCCAAAAATGAAAGTTTGTGTCATTAATTGCTCACCCTCATGTCGTTCCAATTCTATCAGACCTTCATTCATCTCATGAACACATAAAGACATACAATTTAGGTGAAATTCGAGAGCTGTCTCAACCTCTATAGGCAGCAATGGTTCAGAGATTTTTAAAGTCTAGAATTTTTTTTAAGGAGAGACTTGTATATATTTTGATATATTTTTTTATTTATATTTGATCCTGTTTTTTTTTTCATGTAGTTTTATGTATGAATATTTTTATGTATATTTGAAATTTTACCTTAGTATTTATATATGCATGACTTTAATAGGTTCAACTGTAATTATAAAAAGCTCCAGGTGTGATAAAAACAGTAAATTCGACTCATATTGGTTGATTTTTAATTTTGGAAATGAAAACTATCCCTCTAGCTAGTGTAATTTAAATGTATGCGTCTAAAATCTTGATGTATATTTCTACTTGAATTTCTTTTTCATATTTTGCTTGAATTTCTTCTAAAGATGTTTGATAAATAAAATATTAATTTAATTAATAAATCTGTTAAATACATTTGTTATGTTCAAATGCACCAAAATATATTGCCTATATTCACTGAGAAATAGATAATAATATTCATTTTTTAAAATGTGAACTCATTTATGCTGAGCAATGAACAATGTGAAACAATTCAAATTAATCCAAACTTGGAATCAAATGAACCACCCCAGGCTCATTATTGACATGTACCCCTATATACATTTCTGGAGATCGTGAAATATGTTCCAGGAAGTTTTTGTTTTCGTGAATTTCCACCAGAGCCAGCTGTCGACTGACTGACTGACTGTATTACCGACTGACCAACTGATCCCCCTAAACCCTTATTTATTTATTTTTTTGCCTTTTTTGTTTTGTTTTACCTGCTTTCTGGAACCGTTCTTCACCAGACATGAACCCTGTCGTTGCGGTCAATTCCTCTCTGCATCTCAAGTACTCTGATGTACGCGTGAGCTACTGGGCAAACCGATGACTGTGGAAAATCCATACGTAGGTCTGACTACATAATTCGTGCTCTCAGAAATGTATACAGGGCTACGTTTTCACAATGAGTTTGTTTCAACCAACTTTTTAAGTCTCAAATTACATCAATCAAACTGACTAAAAAAGTTCAACTTAGCAAAACTCATTCATTCATTTTTTTTTCGGCTTAGTCCCTTTTATTAATCCGGGGTCGCCACAGCGGAATGAACCAACTTCTCCAGCATTTGTTTTACGCAGCGGATGCCCTTCCAGCTGCAACCCATCTCTGGGAAACATCCATACATTCTCATTTACACACATACACAACGGACAATTTAGCTTACCCAATTCACCTGTAACACATATCTTTGGACTGTGGGGGAAACTGGAGCACCCGGAGGAAGCCCACGCAAACAAGGGGAGAACATGCAAACTCCACACAGAAATGCCAACTGACCCAGCCGAGGCTCGAACCAGCGACCCTCTTGCTGTGAGGCGACAGCACTACCTACTGCGCCACCGTGTCGCCCCCTTAGCAAAACTAAACAATTTTATTTAAAACTGATTAACTTATAACAAACTTTTTTTGTCGTTTTTGTTTATTTTCGTTTCTGATTGTCAAATCTATTAGTCCATTGGTCCTCAAATTTTTTTCACCAAGTACCACCTCAGAAAAAAATTGTCTCTCCAAGTACCACCATAATGACGGTACTGAAATATAGTAGCGTAGTAGGCGTAATTAAGCAGCTTCAGCCCTGCGCAGTTCAAAAACGTCGCAGATGTATTCTTCTTTTTATGAATATTTATTATTATTATTATTTATCAGCCACTTTAAACATTCTAAATAGTTGAACAGAGAAATTAGATCTGCTCACAGCACATTAAATCAGGCTTTGTGTGTCAGAAAAGCAAGTGATTAAACTATACCAACAACATTGGGATATAAAAATACAGGATACGCCCCCAACAACCGTCACAAATACAGGGAGGAAAATAGCTTCAAATGAAAGACTAGACAAACATTGGAAAAGTGAAAATAAAACAAAAGGTTTAGCCTAATAAAATCACATCTGTGTTATTGTACACATCAAAGGGTTAAAAGTGTGTTCAATTTTTAACTTTAATTATTCAGCGATTCCTCCGAGTACCACTAGAAGTAAGCTTGCGTACCACTACTGGTACACGTACCACAGTTTGAGAACCACTGTATTAGTCAAAGCGTGAAATAATAATTGAGAAATATTTATACTTTTTTTTTTGTCGTTGAAGTGTAATTCTGCTGTAAGTGAAAAACATCTAAAACGCATTTGAAAAGAAGGAAAGTGTTGTTTTTTTAATCCTAAAAAAAGTCAACAGAATGTCCAAATGTTGTTTAATACAGTAACTTGGCCATTAAAAAAAAAATAAATGAATAAAATCTCTTGAAGAAACTTTTGTGCTATTATCTCCAACTTTATCATTTGTATACGGAGGTTGCTGAAGATTCCAGACATGCAGTTGAATCAATAAGCTGAGAACTAATATTTATACATAATGCATGAATTTAGCACCACACAAAAATCTTTCTTGCCCTCTAGTTGCCAGAGACATATCGAATCCTTAATAACCAGTCCATCTCTCTGGTGATTAGAAAGCTCTCTTTTTTTCAACTCATAAAAATACAGTAGCTAATTCCCTACCTTACATTTTTCACTGCTTTCCAATACCGCCCAAAGAAATATCATTAGCTCACTTCTCTTTTTTTTTTTTTTTTTGTTCTTAGGAATGCCTCTTAAATCGTCCAACTCGACCCAGCGGGCTTTGAGCCACCCAATTAAATCTATTGACTAACTGAGAGATGTTGGAGGGCTGACACGTTGCATGCATTTGATGGTGGACAATCAAGCCTGTAACAGTTTTTTATGACCTTTCCAATGATTGGGATGAGCTTTTGGTAAATGGTTGAAACCTTGAGGCGCAGAATACATATTACACACATTTATGCTGTAGCAAGGCCTCCTGGTGGCTGTAACTATTGGCAGATGTGTGGGGGAAACAGCTTCCCACTTCTGCAGGAAACCGAATGATTTGCACCTACAGTATGGAGCTTTTCAGTCCACAGCCTCCTCCTGTGTTTATTAACTGTGCTGCTGCTTGACACTACTTCTGCTTTTGCCTTTATATACAAGTTTATATATCTGTGTACTGTATAGCGGGGTACAATAGTTTGATTTTCACTTGTGAAAAAGCTAGTATTTTTGTGTTTTTTTTTTTTTTATGGAATACAGATTTCTTTTGTACTTTGTAATGATTTATTGTGACTAAAAGAATATTTACAAATATTTTACTATTTCAAATTTTTTAATTTAGATAAAAATATAGTAAAATTTACTCAGTTCAGAGTGTATTTGGTCCCTCTCTAAATTGAGTAAAAGTTACTCAGCAGCAGATTTAAAGTTAACGAGACAATGAAAGCATTAATTAAGTGATGATTGAGCACAGATGATGAACACTTGCTGTCAGGGGCGTCGCTAAGGGGGGGAAAGTTAGGACGATTCTAAGGGCCCATGCACTCTAGGGGGCCCACAGAGACCTGCTTTCTAATTAATAACAGTACTAAAATGTAATATAAATTATGAATGTATCTCTAAATTACTAGTAAAACAATTTATTAGAAATAACTGAAAATACGGCTTATATCTGCCCCGCCTCGTGTCTGTCACATCGGTCACTGTCAAATTGCACCCCCCTCCTTTCACTGCATGGTTTAGTCCGTCAGTAGCGGAAAGAGAGTTGATGCTTTGTTGAGTGCGATCGTCAGGTAAACTGAAAGCAGCGATGTCCCCGAGGTGAACATCAGCTGCGTCTCAAATCGCATACGTATGCACTTTTCTACGCCATTTTGAAGAATAAATAGTGTAAGTAGAGCGTTCACACTGAAAACTCTACAAATAATAAGTGCACTTTAATTACCCGGATAATGCACTTATTCCACCGGTAAAATGAAGTGTGTAATGATGGACACTTCACGCACTCAATTACCGCAGCTTTGCGCACGTAACGGAAGGGGCTATCGGGCGCACATGTTGAATAACCTTATTTATTTTGGATTGCGAAAGCAGTATAATCCTATGAGAGTGATCGTAGCGCCTCCTGATGGTGAATGCGGTTATACTCATGCTGGCATTATTTAGTATTTTGGTCATTTATTTCTTTAGCTGCATCCCAAATAACACACTATACACTAAATCAATGAGACACAAAATTATACTACAATGAGACCCATAAATAAGAAATGTTCTTTTGTTTAAACTGACCATTACTTATTTATAATACATATTTATAATACCAGAGTGCAAAATCCAACACACTGCAAACCAAATAAACACAACATAAATAAACTTGAAACGGTCTGTTGATTAACCTGACAGTAACTTAAATTCCAAGTGCCAAACGCCTGGCCTTCTTGCTTGCAAAATCCTCAACCAAAGTGTATTGCACATTGTATGAGACACTATTGCAGTACAGTTATTTAAATAGTCACACATTTGGTGTTTTGTGTGTTTAGAAATGTACAATTTTCAGTGAATATTTGATTACTGTTTTGTACTACATTTAAATTTGAACAATAAATAATCTGCTAGCTACAGTCATGGCCATTGTCTTATAAATACTGAAAAGTAGTGGACAAAATCAATAATAGAATGCATAGGTCAGTATAACTACATTGCAGACAAAGAGTTTGGATAGCTATAGCTTGGTTGTAGGGGGCCCATCCTCATATTTGTTCATGGGGCCCAAAATTTCTAGCGGCGCCCCTGCTTGCTGTTAATAAGCGAAATCAGAAGAGAAACACAAAACTACATTTTCCTTCAGTAACAGCCTAAGATGAAATAAACTGAAATAAAACACACTGAATCTCTCAAAATCTCAGCAGAGGATCATTAAGCAACTTCACAAACAGCAGCTTTACTTATTACCGACCTGTTTGGCCTTATTTCTGCCACACTCTACAAAATTCCAAATCGTGATATTAATGAGAATGAACTGATTAAGTAATTTTTTACAACAACAATAAAAAACACCAGCACTTTTAGTGATAAGTGAATCTGCTGCCGCTGATTGAAGTCAGTTGTAGTTTTGTGTTTCTCTTCTGTTTATGCTTATTAACATCAGGTGTTCGTCATCAGTGCTCAATCATTACTTAATTAATCCTTTCATTGTCTCGTTAACTTTAACTCTGCTGCTTAGTAACTTTTACTCAATTTAGAGAGGGACCAAATACACTCTGAACTGAGTAAATTTTACTCGCAGGATTTTGCTGTGTATTTGTCATATCACATCCAATATAAATGTTTCAAGAGTTCACACTTAGCTGATGATTGATTATAAAGCGTATTTGGCATGCTGTCCCGGGAGAGAGCTTGAGCTCAGAATATCCTTAAGCCCGGGGCTCCCTCCCGTTTAAAGGGCGAGAGGAGAGTTTGAGCTCAGGTAAGTCTCGAGAACTCCCCCCGCTTGTGAACGTGCTGAGATATGTCTGACTAGAGTTGCTTTAAGATGCTATTTAAAAGTAGTCAATTTACTTATGTAGTATGTTTTTTGGACGGTGGGAGGAAACCGGAGAACCCGGGGAAAACCCACGCGAACACGTGGAGAACATGCAAACTCCACACAGAAACACTCAGGGACTCAGGGAGAGGCCGAACCAGCGGTGTTCTTGCTGTGAGGCAACAGTGCTAACCACTGGGCCACCGTGCCGCCCTATAGGAGAAGGGGAGGAGTTGGGGTGGAAGGGGGGATTCTTCAAGACGAAGATGACCGGAGGGGGAAGCTCTGGTAATTTATAGTGTGTCAGGATTTGTCTGATTGGTGCAATATGTGAAGCTGATGTGGTACCAGCTGTGTTCAATCATAAGCACGCGATCCTCTCGAAATTAGTTTATAAATAAACCCCACTTGTTTTGACATGATATATTTGTGTATTATATATATTTATGGCGCCACGGTGGCGTAGTGGGTAGGAGGTAGAAGGCAGAAGGTCGCTGGTTCGAGCCTCGGCTGGGTCAGTTGGCATTTCTGTGTGGAGTTTGCATGTTCTCCCCGTGTTCGCGTGGGTTTCCTCCCAGTGCTTCGGTTTCCCCCACAGTCCAAAGATATGCAGTACAAGTGAATTGGGTAGACTAAATTGTCCGTAGTGTATGTGTGTGAATGAGAATGCATAGATGTTTCCCAGGGATGGGATGCGGCTGCAATGGCATCCGCTGTGTAAAAGAAATGCTGGATGAGTTGGCGGTTCATTCCGCTGTGGCGACCCCGGATTAATAAAGGGACTAAGCTGAAAAGAAAATGAATGAATGAATGAACTTTCTGGCCATTGGATATTAGCCATGGATATATATATATATATTGCCATCGTGATTTTCCAAAGTTTTTTCATTGCTTTGTAAACATTACTTATTACCATTTGATGTGTTGCCCCATACAGTCTGATAGAGCGATAGGACCCGGAAACCCCTTCGCGTGACGGCACACTTAACAAGCAGATTGGCCATCGCGGATTTAAGATGGCATCGTATATCGACCCAACCCTATTTCAAAGAATGCTGAAACCTGTAACCATTGACTTCCAAAAAACAGAAAACTACTATGAAAGTCAATGGTTACAGGTTTCCAAAATACCTTCTTTTGTGTTCAGCTTAAGAAAGAGACTCATAAAAGATCTAAACTAGTAAAGGGTGAATAAATAATGGCATAATTTTCCATTTTGGCTGAACTATCCCTTTAAATTGTTCTTACAACCTTTAAACTATTTTTTTTGTGAGCTGAAAACAACAGAGGGGCGCCACGGTGGCGTAGTGAGTAGCACGTTCGCCTCACAGCAAGAAGGTCGCTGGTTCGAGCCTCGGCTGGGTCAGTTGGCATTTCTGTGTGGAGTTTGCATGTTCTCCCCGTGGTCGCGTGGGTTTTCTCCTGGTGCTCCGGTTTCCCCCACAAGTCCAAAGACATGTGGTATAGGTGAATGGGGTAGGCTAAATTGTCCGTAGTGTGTGAGTGCGAATGAGTGTGTATGGATGTTTCCCAGAGATGGGTTGCAGCTGGAAGGGCATCCGCTGCGTAAAACATATGCTGGATAAGTTGGCGGTTGATTCCGATGTGGTGACCCCAGATTAATAAAGGGACTAAGCCGACAAGAAAATGAATGAATGAATGAAACAACAGATGTAATGTTACGCTGTGTTTGTGTGCATTCAGAGGATGAAGACAAAAAATGCACACGATTGACTCATAGTCCTCTTATTGTAACACTGATCTGAAGCCCTTCTAGTTAGCATGGAAATAAGTTGACGTGTCTCGCAGAGCAATGAGATGAGCAGTGAGTGACTGCAGGCCACAGGGAGTCACACTGATCTTGAGTTAAAAAGAAGTATATTTGAGATGTGCTTTCTCTTATTACTCTCAAAGATAGTGATTAAACCTCAGCTTGAGTTAGTCTGGGGTCAAGATCTCTATCACTCATGGGTTATTCATTTAAAGCCTTTTATAGATGTTCAAAATAGAGGAATGTTTGTGTTTAAAAAGATTATTTGGTCACACTTTGGCCACAAATCACAATTCATGCTATTAACAAACCATTACCTAAGACTATTAGCTCAATAATCGACTAATTAGCAGCTTATTAACAGTTAGTAAGGTGGAAGTTGGATTTAGGTATTGGATAGGATTGGGAATGTAGATTAAAATGATACTTTATAGCCACTGAAAAACTTAATATGGCAACAGTATGAGGGTAATAAGCCAGTCAATAGCGTTAATTGTGACTTAAAGTTTATTTTTAAAATGTTGAATCATTGATGTGTGGTTGCTTAGGCGCTAATATGTTTATTACAGTGCTTTAGATGGTTGTGTATGTATGACATGTTTGTATGCTGATATATGCCGATAACTTCATTAAAACTTTATTGCATTTAAATGTATTGTTTAAAAGTAGACTATAAAACTTAAATTTGCATTTACCCAGAATGTTATTTTAAGCATTTTTGTTCCCTATTTAAGCATTTTATGTACTATGTTGCATTATTTAAACAACATCCACTTTTCAGTGTACACTGCAAAAAATGTTAGGTTTCACACAATTCCTTCATGCTGTCACAACACAAATTGATTAAGTCAACTTATTCGTGGTGGATTGAACATAAAACAATAAAGTTGTTCCGAAAAAACCTTAAGAATTGTTTTGTTTCAACTCATTTAATAAAAATAGTTTGAACAAGCAGCAAAAATATTTTTTGGGGGGTGTAGTTGTGCTATTTTTGGTGCACTTAACCTAATAATTGACAATTTTTTCATAGTTATTTAGACAATATTAACATTATATAAACAATATTTTTGGATCAGAATCAGTTTTATTGCCAAGTGTGCTTCACATACACCAGGAATTTGCTTTGGCTACAGAAGCTTCCAGTGTACATAAAGTGACAAGTGACAACACAGAATGAATATGAAAAAAGACGATAGACATTAAACAGAGATGCAGTCAGTCCAAAAGATCTGGATGTTGAAATGTATGTACAGATTTGTTATAAATATACAGGTTATAAGGTGCTGTGTACAAATGCGTAAGAAGTATTGCATTGTATACTGTTATAAGGTGCTGTGTACAAGTGCGTATGAGAAGTATTGCACGTTTATTGCACAATAGGAAAAATATTAACTGTTCATGAGGTAGATGGCCTGAGGAAAGAAACTTTTCCTGTGTCTGGCTGTTTTTGTGCTCGGTGCTCTGTAGCGCCGGCCAGACGGTAACAGTTCAAACAGGAAGTGTGCTGGGTGCGAGGCGTCCAGGGTGATTTTGCGAGCCCTTTTACTCACTGTGGAAGAGTACAGTTCTTGAAGTGTAGGAAGAGTAGTGCCAGTTATTCGATCAGCAGTCCCGACTATTCGCTACAGTCTACGGAGGTCGGTTTTGGCAGACAGAGGTCGGTTTTGGCAGTTTGGTATGAAAGTTTGGTATGAAAATTAATTTCATCATATCTGTTTATTTTGGATGATTCATTCTTGCATGTTTCATTATTAAGTTATTTTATTATGTTTTATTGTAAGTTTCAGGTCTGCCTTCATACAAATAATGGATTGAACCAAACTTCCCTTTTTAAAATTCTTTCTTTTTTAATATTTATTATACTTTGTGACCTCAAAACCAGTCAGAAGAGTCAAATTACTGAAACTGAGATTCATACTTCACAAAAATGCTGAATAAATAAGCCGTCCATTGATGTATACTTTGTTAAAATAGGACAATATTTGGAAACTAATTAAACTCTAAGGGTTAAAAAAAATCTAAATACTGCGAAAAATGCCTTTAAAAATGAATAAATGAAGTGCTTATGGATTGTGTTTTGAGATATTTACAGAAGTACATTTACAAAAAGTCTTAATGGAACATGGTCTTCGCTTAATATTAGGGATGTCCTGATCAGGATGACGCAGTGGGTAGTGCTGTCGCCTTAGCCAGAAAAGTCGCTGGTTCGAGTCTCGGCTGTGTCAGTTGGCATTTCTGTGTGGAATTTGCATGTTCTCCTCGTGTTTGTGTGGGTTTCCTCCGGGTGCTCCGGTTTTTCCCAGAAGTCCAAAGACTTAAACTGGGTAAGCTTAAATTGTCTGCAGTGTATTTGTGTAAATGAGTGTCTATGGATGTTTCCCAGTGATGGAAACACAGCTGGAAGGGCATCCCCTGCGTAAAACATATCCTGGATAAGTTGGCGGTTCATTCCGCTGTGGCGACCCCAGATTAATAAAGGGACTAAGCTGACAAGAAAATGAATGAATGAATGAATGTCCCTATCAAGTTTTTCTGCCCTCGAGTCTGAGCCAGAGATCCAGGACGTTACTTATTTTTAATTAATTCATCTTCTTTTAACATTCAACATCTCAGAGCACAAACAGACAGAGTGAACAAACAGAGCACTTCTGTAAGGTAGCTTGAACAATCAAGTAATAAATAACATAAATTCTTCTCTTTTGGACTGTAGTGCAACAGTAAATATAAAGAAAATTGAATATAAAAACAAACAGCACCTCAACTTAAAATACCTGGCAGGCAATCCCAAGTTTACATATCTCACAGTTTGCAGTGTTGTCGTCATCAACTTTATAATACTTTCAGAGCGCAGACATAGGCTGTTTCTCAATTCCAAGAAAGCAGAAACAGACTTGCGTTCTTGTGGAGAGCGGTTTTGCCAGGACCAGGTTACCTCAGAAGAACGAACTCGGGAGACCGCGATAACAGAGGATGTGTGCTCTGAGAAATGAGATGCTGCATTCTTCCTGACGATCAAATGACCTTTACACATTTTTAACAAAAAATTATTTAAACATTACAGCATTCAAACAAAGATTTATTGTATTTCCCCTTTTCAATATAAATGACGTGCACAAGAACCTTACAAATATGCTTTGCACAATACAAGTAACACAGATTTTAATACGAATTTCAGCAAATTAATGTGTTTATGCATTTATTAAGATTTTCGTTGTGAATGTTTACTTTTACCATCTCATTTAGGGAAACTCCTGAGATAAATAAGTTATATCTATAAGATGCTGCACTTCCCGCCTGCTTTTTTCAGAATCAGTTGCAATGACTGGAGTGGCTTCACGGCAACCGTCCTTGGGTGGCCCAGCCAGAGCCCAGACCTAAATCCTATTGAACATCTCTGGAGAGATTTTGAAAATGGCTGTACACCGTTGCTTCCCATCCAACCTGATAGAGTTTGAGAGGTACTGCAAAGAGGAATAAGCAAAAAATTCCCTAAGACAGGTGTGCCAAGCTTGTGGCATCATATTCAAAAAGACTTGATGCTGTAATTGCTGCCAAAGGTGCATCAACAAAGTATTGAGCAAAGGCTGTGAATACTTAAGTACATGTGATTTTTTTTCTATAAAAAGTACATGTGAAGTTTATCTATAAACAAATTTCGAGAGGATCATGTGCTCATGATTGTTCCCAGCTGTTACAGCGTCAGCTAATGATCGATTATCCAATCAGACGATTCCTAACTCCCTATAAATAACCAAAGTCTTCTTATCGCAGCATCTTCGTCTAGAAGAACGTCCTCACCCACCCACCCCTACTTTCCCTCCTTTCAGATGGGTGACACGGCGGCCCAGTGATTAGCACTGTTGCCTCGCAGCAAGAATGCCTCTAGTTTAAATCCCTACTAAACCAGATGGCATTTCAGTGTGGAGTTTCGCTTGTTCTCCCCTTGCTCACATGGGTTTTCCCCGGGCTCTCCGGTTTCCTCCCACGGTCCTAATAACACGTACCCTAAGTAAATTGAAAAACAATTGATACCACAGTCAAGCTCTCAGTGAATACACCTCACCGCAGTCCTGCCACTAGCTGGAAATAAGCCAAGGGGGAGTTCATCGAGATCTACCTGAGCTCAAACTCTCCTCTCGCCCTGCAAAGGGAGGGAGCCCAGGGCTCGAGGATCTCATAAGCTCAGGGCTCTCTCCTGGGACAGCATGCCAAACAAGCTTTATTATCAATCATCAGCTAAGTGTGAACTCTTGAAAATAAATTTGCAGCACATTTAAAAACACTTTTTTCACATTGTCATTATGGGGGATTGTGTAGAGTTTTGAGGAAATAAATGAATTTAATCCATCTTGGAATAAGGCTATAGCATAAAAAAATGTGGAAAAAGTGAAGCGGTATGAATACTTTCCGGATGCACTGTAAAATACACATATATATTTGAGTCCTGATCGGGAGGTAAATCTGATTCTGATCGAGTTTGAAACCGCTTAATTGGGCTGATTTCTGATCACGTGATTGGATCTGGACATCCCTACTTAATATATTACTATTATAATTTTTTAATTTAAATTTTTGAATTTTTATAATATGAATATATATAATATAATATGATCAATATAATATGAATTATTTTATTATATCCATGCAATATAAGACATGGTTTTGTCATCCAGGGTCACATGAAAAATCTTTGCAATGTCTGTTTTAATAGGCATTGTTAACAGACACAGCAGCAATATGCACTTACCTGCTTTGTTGGAAACTGATCTCATTTAGATATTTCAAATTCAGCCTTTACACATCTGAAACATGCAGGATGGGATGAGCTTATTGGAGATTGATAGTGGAATGAAAGCTGGTGGACATGTGTGGGTTGGTATGAAGGATGAAAGGGCACCTTTCTGTGTTAATGAGGCATTGATTTCCACATCACTAAATAATGAATTCATAAATTAGACCTAACCATAAAACACTGTAACTGAAATCTGCGCACTCAGGGGGTTTCGGTCTTATAAATGAAGCATGCGGGTTGACCATGAGCATTCTTCAGCCAGATCTTGAGTTCTCCTGCATGCACGCGAACACATGGGGAAAAAAGCAAGGACGGCAAACTCTTTTGACATCCCGCAATAACACATTGGTGATTGGGTGTAATCAAAGACAAGCACAGTTTGTTTGTGGATTGTTCATTTGGAGATGGCATGTGGCTTAAGTGTTTAAGCAACTATTCTCTATACTGCAGATCTATAGCCTTTAAGTCACACTGCATACATATCTTTATGAAATTGTAAGTAGATGTATTATACAGAGGAGCTAAAATGTTATGACCATCTGCCTAATTTGTTGTTAATTCTTCTTGTACTACTAAAACTGTGCCGACCAATTGAGACGTGGATATCCAGTCCTGTGATATACTTTATTGTTCGAATGGCATAATTTAAACTGTAACATGAAGACAGGGTGAGACATAGCGTAGTTCCTGCACTTAAAAAACAAACAAAAACAGCCAAAAGCTTTTTGTTTTTATTTCAGCTGTGAGTGGTTTAGATTGAGCGCATCTAATGAAGGGAGCGGGGCATGTCAGATATAGAGAACATTTGACTAGTCAGAAGATTTGATGAGAAACTGAAGTATGTAAATGTAAGTTTGTAATGTATAATGTGAGGAATAATTTGGATGTTTATATCTTCTAAATGTGAATTTTGTAACTGTTTTGCAGCACACTAGCTTACAGATATCCTTAAGACTATCATGCTGATACCAACATCTAAAAAAACAAAACAAAAAAAACGTTATTTTGATTTCACTGTGACTTTAAAGATGCTCTATAAAGGTGTCCTAAAGGCTTTAATATTAGGTTAGATTTAAATCGCCAGTGTCTAAGGACGGTGTTATTTTAACATCCAATAACAACGTGAAATGACGGTATTTTGTTGATTTTTAGGTTGTGTTGCAAAGTGAACAAAATCCAACGCCGAGCCAACATCTTGAACCAACGTGAAATTGACATCAAATACTGACATTAATTTATTATTTATTTGTTAATTTGTTATTATGGCAACCCAAATCCAACGTCTGATAGACGTCATAGTGGTAATATCCACACAACGTCAAGCTGTGATATCATTAGACACTGATATTTTGTTGTTTTTAGGTTGCGTTGGAAAGTAAACAAAATGCAACGTCTGTCCGATGTTGGACATTGATGTAGGCCTGACATTGCATTCTGACGTCAACCCAACACTGTGAAAAATGCAGACTTCCACACATTTATTCATGTTGTCCCAACACAAATCGATTAAGTTAACTTAACACTTTTAACAAATTTATGTGAATTGAACATGTAAGTTGGGACAATAAGTTTTTTTTTTTTTTGAGTGAGTTTTCATTTTTAAACAAAATGCAACATTTCACAACGTTTGTGTACAACGTTAATCTGACGTCATGTTGACGTCATGTGCCTGCTGGGATGATGGAATTAGGACACCCCCTTAACCCAAACAACCTTCTTCCACTGCTTAAGTACAATTTTAATAATTGGAAAGTATGTAAACCATTGTGACGCATGATTGCACTCATGATAGTAAAATACAGTACTTGTCTTAACACAAATGAATTCAAAGGCATCACAAAAAGAATAAGATGATGGAAAATGCCCTTCTTTAT
>CAIGQQ010031496.1:6505685-6529157 GCA_903798035.1 Danio albolineatus
CGACCCCGGATTAATAAAGGGACTAAGCCGAAAAGAAAATGAATGAACGACGGCACGTTGGCAGTGTGGTTGCATGATGCAATATGATGTGATTTTCCTTTAACACTACAAGTGCAAAAGATCGAGATATGTTAGACCACAGAACAGTGTAAAAATGAATATTACACTGATAGGAGTACTTTCTTTTTTTTAAATACTTTATTTTTATTCATTTTTGTTTTTTTAGGAAGAAGGAAAAGAAAATATATATATATATACAAATACAAATAATAAATAAAATTAAATAATAATAAAATAAAAATACAATAACACATCAAACTGAATGAACAGTTGACTGGTCACGTATTTCCTTACAGGTCACATTAAAAAATACATACAAAGATCAGTTTACACTGTGTAAAGGCATAAGAACAATCAATTTCTCCCAATATTGCAGGTATTTGTCCATTTGTAGTTTTAAAGAAAAAGTCATCCTCTCCATATTTTGAACACTAGATACAATAGCCAACCATTCAGATTTTGTAGGGGGGTCGAGTTGTAGCCACTTTCGAGTTACTGGTTTCTTACTGGTTGCTAGAAGTATTTTTAGTAAATATTTTTCTTTTACCATTAAGTTGGCTTCAATATTTCCCAGGTAAATTGTTGTAAAGGAAGAGTCCACTCTATCACAAAAAATATTTTGTATTACTTGTATTACATCCTGCCAGTAAGACTGAATGGCTGGGCAACTCCAAAATATCTAAAAATGGTTTGCTGATTCCTCCCCACATTTCCTCCAGCACTGTCCTCTGTCCTTCTCACTTGTTTGCATGCATGCTAACTTGGGGGTTTTAAAATATCTGGTAAGATTCCTCCAGCAAAAATCTCGCCACATACCAGAGCTGGAAGAAGTGGCCTGTACATAGCAGATATTTAACCAATCTTGATAAGAGTACTTTCTTGATGACACTTGTAGCGTAATAACAACACTAGTTGGTGTTAAATGCCCCTAAGTGTAAAACTTTGATGACTATAGTAAGTGTAACATTCTACACTGTCAGTGTATTTATCCAGCACTTTAGAGTGCCAATATTACACTGCAAATTTAACACTACACACGGTATACTTTTAACACTTGATAGATTGGGACCATATATGTTCTTCAGTAGTGTTAAAATCAACACTTCAAGTGTTAAATTGACACTACTCATTTTACTGTGTATGTTAGAGATGCGCGGATGGGCTTTTATTTCATCCGCAACCGCATCACAAAACTCATCATCCGTCCGCCATCCATCCGCACCAACATTTTTGACCAATTTTTAAAACCTCGACCGCCCGCCATCTGCTGATTGGGCTTTTTATTTGAGCGGCTTATTCCTTTTTATTATTAAATGAATGTTTCTTTATTGATTATTAGAGAATAGAGAATGACTTTAATGTAGACATGTAGTCAATCCAAATGTGCAAGCCAAATCCAGCATTAATTGACGACGCTTTGAAGTGACGCTAAACGATACGAGGATGTGTCTTTTCACGTGATTTGATTCCTCGATCCTCGAGTCTTTTCCTTGCGTCCTTCCCTCGCATCCCGGAGGGGTGGAGCTAAGACATGAGGAAAGAAAGGAAGGAAAGGAAACGAGGATGCACAAATGAAAAGCACCCTATAAAGCTCTCAGAATATCAGCAGTGAACTCCGTCTCCGATCGGTGCACAGGGACAAAAATAAATAAATAGCCTAAATCAAACGCACTGTACTGTACAATTTTTTGGTACAACCACCCGCCACCCGTCCGAATTTAATTAAAATATAATTTTTCGTCATGTCATCCGCCCGATCCTCGATTTATCCGCGGAGTCCGTGGCTGTAACCGCAAACCGCACATCTCTAGTGTATGTACTGTACAGCAAGGCCTTGAGTGTTGTAATTTTATAAACAATCATTATTATAGAGGAAATTGTAATGCTGTACAGAACATTCCACCAATCAGTCACAGCGAGCAAAGTGTGCAAAAAGAGATCTTGAGCTCCGCCCCCTCCTTTAGATATTTGTGTATGTATGTGTTTAAGGGTGCTTTCACATCTGTGGTTTGGGTCATTTGGTCGGGACCAAGGGCAACGAATGACACATTGTAGCATTTTTTTCTGCCGTACTGGGTCCTTTTCACACTGCACTGATTGCTTTGGGCGAACCAGTTGAAAAGAACCAAAATGCAGTCATGTGACAAAATCCACATCATTCATTGGCCAGATGTTATTGAACATATTTCCTGAACTGCTTTTTAATTGGTCAGCATTAATGTGCAGGAAAATGCCAATGGAACTCCTGCAAGTAAACAAACTAGAAGACACAAAATGTCGCTACACTGGCTGATTGTATCCCTGGTAATAGTATCCTATATAGTTTGTAAACATCACTTTGGACAAATTATACATTTCGAGAATGGATTAATATAGCTAAAATACGACATGGTTATCTTCTGGAAACATTAGGTAATGTTTTTCTTTCTCTATCTCAGTTTAAAACTGTTTGTAAAGCACTGTCAACAAATCTTTTCCTCCACACCCCACAAGATGGGACTGCGCATCGGACTACAGCTGCAAGTCCAACAAGGCGCAGTAGTTTTTGTGGTTGGTTCTGTTTTAGTTTGGATCATGTTCTCCCCACAAATGAACCGCTTCAGGTTTTGTTTGAAAGCGTACCGAGACCACCTCTTCAAGTAGGTCTTGATATGCTTTTTTGGTACGCTTTTTGTGCACACCCGAGTGCGATTGCTACATTCACACCTGCCCAAATGAACCACACAGAAAGGGAAAACAAACGCTAGTGCTATTTAACCGAATTAAATAAGGCAGGTGTGAAAGCACCCTATAAGCAACTTTAACTGGATTGTTTACTATCTCTGCAATAATTTATTGTTTGATTCTTTCTTTTGCAATGCTTCATGGAATGGTTGGTTTTTGCATCATTTAAGCCATTTTACCGCTAGCCATTTTCCTCCATATACTTTATTTTTGGGGGGATATGGATATTTGGCTGCAGGTTACTGGAATAAAAGAAATGAAATTAATTGTGTTCAACAGTAGGAAGAATCTCAGATAGGTTTGAAACATACAAGTATATTCTTTGCTTCAAATTAGAGTTTTGTGATTCTCTTCATAGCTGATTGGTTTAGTTCATGGCTTATTATGTTTAAAAAAAAAATTATGTCCCTATGGGAAAAATGAATGGGAGATAATTTTTCAGAACCAACACTGCAGAAAACAAGGCACTCTATTGAGTTTTTGGAGTTTTTCAATTGTTTTATTGACCAGTATGCTTTCACAAGTGGATGTATAAAGTGTTCTATGCAAACACAGGAGACAAATATTGCTATTTTCAAGTCACATGTTCATATTTACATGCTGGAAATTTACACACTCGTGAATGGCATATCTTACAATCTTGAGGCAGTGTTTAGAGTGTGTCAATTAAATAATTATGGTGGAAGCCAATTTGTTATTGATCATCGTAAGTTGTAACTGGAAATGTTTATGGGAGGATTTAGTTCGAATGCAGTTTGTTTGTGTACCGTATTGCTGATGAAGAGCTGTGACAAAGCTTGCCGCTAGCCATTTAGCTGGTTTATGTAGCTTATATTGCCAAATAGGGCTGGATGGCAGTGAAAATATATATATATATATATATCGAAGTGTAAAGTGTGTACCAGGATTTTTTATTTCCCTGTATACAGCAAAATGGAAATACGTGGGCATGACCAACTCCTATGCAACATGCGTGCTACTGAGAATGGGTGTTTCCCAGTGATGGGTTGCAGCTGGAAGGGCATCCGCTGCGTAAAACATATGCTGGATAAGTTGGCGGTTCATTCCGCTGTGGCGACCCCTGAATAATAAAGAGACTAAGCCGAAAAGAAAATGAATTAATGTAATTGTATTTTGTATTTTTAAGGAATAATAAAGGAAAGTTTTATATTTCCTCATATTGTTTACATATTTATACTTTCCTGTTTAGGTTTTCTTTTCCTGTTACTCAATTGGGATATATTTTATATCTGTGAGAAGACATTACCGTGAAAAAAGCTTTCTCATACGTTCAAATAAATTAATGGTCATACCGATCAGCCCTAGGCCAAACATCATTCTCTGTGCCAACGCAAACATGACAAAATTCACAGATAATGCATCAATTACACACCTAATGAGCAATCTCTGCTCTTTATTTTGTTGCAGTAGCGCAGTCTTTGCTTGTCAGTAAGCACAAAAAAATGCACATTGCAATTGCGACTTCTGAGCTTGTAAATGAAAACTCCCCAAGAGGACCCGAACGCAGCAGAAACTCACCGTTTGTAAGCAGGATTGAAGCGAATCGGGCGGAGATGTTCCTCAGAGAGAGAATGAGGGATGGAGGGGTTGAGATAAAGAGGATGAGGCTAAGGTTTTCTGGCAGAGGGTAATTCAGGAGGTGGATGTTAGAGAGAAAGAGGAAGGTGTTGGCAGAATGATTCAGACGCTGCAGATCTGGAGAGCTGAGCAAACATCATATGGCTGGCATTGAGAAATATCCTGTCCTTCTGTTTACTCTGTTTTCTCTTTTATGGAGACAATCAACTCATTGAAACCTCACAGATACATGTCACACACACATATTGGCACACACATGTTCGTATTGGTTGCTTATAATGTATTTTATACTGTAAAAAATCTGTAATTATGCCCTATTAACCCTCACGGGAAGCCTGCGACAAATTTTGAATGTCATAAGATGTCATGAAAGTTCCCATGAAGTGCTTTGATATGATTTATTATTCTGTGTGTGACGTAATTTAAACTGAAACAAGAAGACAGGGCGGGGCATATAGTAGTGTTTTGTTTTTATCACCGGTCTGGCAGTGAGAGTGGTTGAGCTCAATTGCATCAATTTAAAAGCAAATTAGAAGATGGCGTTAGATGTCAGGTACTAGAAAGTATCTAATTTGCCAGAAGATTTGATGAGAAACTGAATAAAAGGTGATGTCACTTTTTTTTTCATTTAGACAGCAGCTTTGGATGTTTATATCTTCTAAATGAGAATTTTGTCACAGTTTTAGAGCACACTTGCTTGCCGTTTGCGGCCCCCTCTTAAAAATAAATAAAATATAAAAAATATAACAAGATTTGGCCTCCCAATACATATATTTTTGAATCACTATCATTATTGTGCAGTCGCATATACACTTGTGGTTTTGACCCCCCACCTACTGGACATTTAAAGTATTGTACTATATATTCAGGTTACTTTCGGTTTCTCTCAGCGTGCAGTCAAAAGTAACGCACATGCAGATTATTTCTGCGGTTGATTTAAACGTTGAAATATATGTCCGTGAGTGCTCCGTTTTTACCAAAGCTATATTTTTTGTAAATTTTCAAGGGTCTTTTGTAGGGCCAGACGGAATCTGCGGACATTTTTTTGCTATTTCTGCGGAATATTCTGTTAAAAATCTGCGGATTTATGCGGAATGATTTTAGGAACATCGCAACAAAAAAATTTATATATAAATTAAAAAGTAATACCTTTTTAACTTTTATTTAATGTTTACAATGCAAATCCAATTAGATCCACTTTATTTGGTAAACAAAGCAAGTCTCTCGAATAAAATCTCTACTAAGAGACAGAAAATACTACTTTACAAACTGTACTGTAAATAAATCATATGAATATTTTCATATTAATCAATATTTTTACTGAAATTAATTTGAAAACAGAATAAATATACATTTACACACATTTACAACAGTAAATAAACAGAATACATGATGGGCCAAAAATCTGCGGAATTCTGCGCGCGCAGATTCCGTGTGGCCCTAGTCATTTGGTTATAATCAGTTTTATAGCGCCTGTGTTTTGTTGTACAGACACCTCTTCATGGTTTACATGGTTTTGTAAGTTATGCTGGTGGTGTAAATCAGATAATTTTGCTAATATTTAATTCAAATGGTCTCATTTTTTCCTAATATGCATATTAAGATTTGTATAAAAATGTGCATTAGTAAAGTTTTACTGCTGGCTGAATTGAACATGTTAAAGTAAATGTGAATATATATACATACTTTTTCCCTCTTTGTTGTAGTTTTACAAAAAAATAATGATATTGAGAAGAACAATTGGTAGTAAAGTACACAAAGTCACCCAAACTCTTTTCTGCTGTCTTATGCTATCTGTTCAACTTTTGGTTAAGCAACAATTGATCGAGACATAATAATAATAATTATTATTATGTCTGATGTTAAATTGTAGCATTTTTATTACAGATACCCCTTCAATATGTACAACAAGAAACAAAAAGGAGCTTTTAAACTCTGGATAAGAATGTCTGAGTGCATCAATTAGGTTTCCACTTTTTGCTTGTGCTTGAATGTTAAAACGGCCCTTCGTCAATTGTCAGTCATTGATATGGCTCCTCGCCAATTTGAGTTTGAGATCTCTGTCTTAAGACTAACATATTAATACTAACATCTAGAAAAAAATCATTGTTTTAATTTCACAGGACCTTTAAGTCTGTATTAAGTGTTTTGAATTACAATGACATAAGGCATGCCCTCATAAACCACCTCAATGTTGCAATACCTAGATCACACACACACACATGCAGACAGTAATTGGCATCAATGAATCCATCAATGCATTCAGTCTAATTGGACTGAGATGAAGAGTGTCTTGAATGTGAGTTTCTTTGATTAATTGATAATTAAATCTGTTGTTATGAAGACAGATTGCCTGTGGTTGTAAGCGAATCTTAATTTGAATTGCTTTGGAAAGGTGCTGAAGGACCCTATTCTGGTCCGGCTGTTCATTTCTTTATGTGGTAATTATCCAAAATCCAGCTGTTTCTACATTCATCACTGCAAACGAGTCTTTAGCCCTCAGTTTAGTGAGGATTTGTGAGCCTTTTGAGTTTTTTTAGTGTGATAAAAGTCACTTAAACCTTAAGCTGAGGGAAGTTTGGTTTGTTTGCTAACAAAATGAACAAGTGTGCAACTTTTCTCTTTTTGAGTGTGTGTTTATGTATCGGTTTATTAGATCTAAGATTTTTTTATGTAGGATTTTATGCATATTACTGCTCAAAAGTCTTTTCAGTGTCGTTTGATAAAGTTCATAACAACTTCATTTAAAGGAGACCTATTATGCCCATTTTTGCAAGATGTAAAATAAGTCTCTGATTTCCCTGGGGTGTGTATGTGAAATTTCAGCTCAAAAAACCCCCCAAATAATGTTGTATAACTCTTTGAATCTGCCCCTTTTAGGGTTTGAAAACAAATGTGTAATTTTGTTGACTGTCGCTTTAAATTCAAATGAGATTGTGCTCTTTTCAAAAGTGGGAGGAGCTATAAATGCATATGTGTCAGCATAGTGGCAGATTAAAAAAACAAGACTAACGTCCCAAGCTATTGAGGAAGAGATCGTCACTAATGGGCGGGGCTTTACCTCGCTAATGACATGTACAAAGAGAGATGTCAATCAAAGTGTTTCTATAGACTGTTTTTCATTCATTCATTTTCTTGTCGGCTTAGTCCATTTATTAATCTGGGGTTGCCACAGCGGAATGAACCGCCAACTTATCCAGCATTGTTTTACACAGTGGATGCCCTTCCAGCTGCAACCCATCTCTGGGACACATCCATACACACTCATACACTACAGACAATTTAGCCCACCTAATTCACCTATACCACATGTCTTTGGACTTGTGGGGGAAACCGGAGCACCCGGAGGAAACCCACGCAACCACGGGGAGAACATGCAAACTCCACACAGAAATGGCAACTGACCAGCTCGAACCAGCGACCTTCTTGCTGTGAGGCAAACGTGCTACTCACTATGCCACCGTGGCGCCCCAGACTGTTTTTATTATCAAGTGTAATTCTAAAACATACAATTAATGAATTTTTACCATTAGCAGCTGGCTATATTCACACACTTTTGCCACACAACTCTTTAAACCTCTTATAAAAGCGATTTTTGCATAATAGGTCCCCTTTAATATAAATGTTTTGTTATATTATGATGTTTTACAGTTACTTAATGGCTGTTTCTCAATACCAAGAACGCAAAGTTCAGACTTGCGTCCTTGGAAGTTCAGACTTGCCAAGTTTAGACTTGAAAGAACGAACTACCGAGGACGCGAGCACACAAGTCGAGTACTTCTTCAAATGGAACAGCAGTGTACTTTATAACGTCCCTTATCTTAACATGGATTCATCAGTTTTTACATTCACAATAAAATGATTTAATTATATAAAGCACGTCCTTATAATTAACATTATATTGATATTATAAATCTGTATTTTTGATTTAAGAAAATGTAAACATAAATCACCATAAATGTGAAGTGAAATGTGTTATGATACACAGACTTGTTTCTTTGATTATCAGATTTAATAAATTACAATGGACATTAAACAAGTATAAAATACAAGATGTAAACAATAAGAAATAAAGATGATGTTTTGAAAAATGTATTCATTATGGAGAAAATCACATATATTGTGCACCATCAAATAGATATATTTGTTGACTTATGGGTTAAATGGATTGAGTACATTACTCCCACTCAACCTAATGTTTTTCTTCTATAGAATTTAAAGATTTAGTTTTACTGGTAATATTGTTTTCACCCCCCCCCCCCTTTATTTATTTATTTATTTATTTATTTATTTTTTATTCTGTCTTTTGTCTGTTATTAGTTTGGATACGGATGATGTAAAATAACGTAGGGATATGTTAGGTCAATGTTATGAAGAAATTTGTTTTCTTTTTGGCCCTTAATTGGGGAATTTAAACTGTAAAAGCTGTAAAAGTGATGTATTTCTACTGATGCTGTGAATTGTATCTCTCTGCAATAAAAATTTAAAGAAAAAAAGAAAGAAAAAAAGAAATAAAGATAGCGTTAGGCAATTTGGTAAACAAAGACAAACCTCGTACATTACGGCAACCTAATTTAAAGACAATTATAAAATGTAACAAAACAACACAGCCAAAATAGTACACCTGAGAACAAATAATAGATTTAAAGGTCCAAAACCTGTCTGTTAGATATACACGAGATGTATTAAATATTATGTTTTAACTATAATGGACAGCTGCAATCCAGTGGTACATCTGAGATCGACTGGCCAATTAAAGCTGCTGTCGGCGGGGAGGTGATGACGAAGCTCCCGCTGACAGGCTGGGGGTCAGAGTCCACAGAAGTTGAGGCAAATCGCCAACGACACGTTATCTTTGTGAATAAACTGCCGATTCGAGTTTAAAACAACTACATTCTCTCCAGAAATAATCTTAAAACTTTATTTTGTAACACAGCAGAGGAGTATTTTTAAAATCGTGTGGGTTTTCTCCACCTCCATTAGATTTCGCTGTGCACTGCATTCTGGCATACCTGTGCTACGCCAGTTCGCACAAGTCATCTCTGGATGCATCCTTGACAAAAGGGGCGGAGCAAGTACACATCCGGGAATTTTATCTGTACTTGGCAAGATGTGAACTTTCAATTGGAACAGTACTTCGGCGACGACTGATGACGTTTCACGAGGACACGAGAACGCAATTACAGACAAGAACGCATATTGAAAAACAGCCAATGTGTCCTTGAACAATATAAATCTTTAAATATTTGAATGGTAATATATCATGATTTAATATTAATCTCAGTATTAATAGGAAAGTGTCCTGAGTTCAATACGCGTGTAAACATTATTCAGAGTAAATACAGAAAAACTCCCTTAATCAGTTGATTGTTGACAACGAGTTGACCCTCCTGACCTTAAAACGTGGAAGATATGAGGAAGTATTTTACCTTTTTAGTATGCGCACGCATTATCGTCCTGTCAATCTAATAAATAATATAATAAAAAAAGACCCTCAGCCATCCAGACTCATAAGATGAAGTCAGACCCTTGTAAATCACTGTTTATCCGAGCCCCCTCATTAGCCATTAGAAACCCAACCGACTGCCACGTTTTGCCCCGCACCACGCAGTTGATCCACAGAAGGATACATGTGGGCAAATGTAATGAGATGAAGTGCTATTAATTGGCTGATCCAGAACTGCGCTGAAAATGCGGTGCTTTTGTTCTGCGGTTTGTTTTACTGTGTCATTGTTCCACTCATGCTGCTTCTCAATGTCTGAAAAGAGCTGCCGGCGCTTTGCTTTTTCATCCACCTGTTGTTCGTGCTTTCTATTCGCAAGAACTTACCTTTGTAATTCTTTATCAAAATGTCCAGCGTTTTCTCCTCTAATATAAAAACCTACTTAACTCTGAAATGTGTCACATTATAGGCTGGGAGTTGACAGTTTGTGATTTTAATTCTTCATATAAACAAAGGAGCGAGTGCTTAGTGCTTTTATCATTCACCTGTTGTTCGGACTTCCTACATTTTTCATTTGCAAGAACTTACCTTTGATATTTCTTGATTTTAATTCATTATATGTTTTGTTACATGTTTTTTTTGTTTTTATTGAAAAATTTTATTGATAAAAAAAAATTTAGTCATGAAACTTGTTTGTTTAACAAATTATTATGAAGAAAAATGTTAATGTTATTAACCTGAAATCATTCAATCGTTCATTTTCCTTCAGCTTAGTCCCTTATTTGTCAGGGGTCGCCACAGGGGAAGGAAACGCCAACTATTCCGCCATATATTTTGCGAAGCCGATGCCCTTCCAGCCGCAACCCAATACTGAGAAATACCCATACACTCTCGCGTTGATACATGCACTTATACACTACGGACAATTTTGTTTACCCAATTCACTTATAGCACATGTTTTTGGATGGCGGGGAAACTCCACACAGAAATCAACCTGAAATCAAAAGCAAAAATGTAAGTTAAAAAACTAGACTTTTTTTATGCTTAGGTCAGCTCTGGGAATAATGTTAATGAGTTTATTTTCTGTTTTTAATTTTTTTTTTCTGGATTTTGATTGTTAAAATGCACTTTAGTAATCAAAACGCATGCCCAATTGATTAAAATAATAAAGCTTATTTAATTTACAAGATATTATGAAGAGAATAAAAAAAATTTAACTCTAAATGTTTTATCCTTTTCTTAAATAAACCAAAAAATTTAATTAAACCCAATTTTTTGGAAAGGTTACTCTGAAGATATCTTGAGCTTACACATGTACCAGATATGACGGGACCAGAACTTTTATTACAACAGTAAAATGCTGGCAGCATGATCCTCAAATTCGTTACATTTTTCAGCATTTTTTTATTCTAAGTTATGTTTATTTTTTAAAATAAACATTAATTAATTAATTAATTAATTAATAATTAACAATATAATTTAAAAAATAATAATATTTTATTTAAAATTTCAGCCATCAAAAGCATGTCTACTTATTTGCAATCATGAAACATTTGATTTAAACATTTCTGAAGAAAAAAATACAATTTTAGCAACTCTATAAAACATTTTGTGCTGTCTCTAATCAAACCTTCACTCAAAAATGACTTTTACTACTACAGTACTTATTAAAATTTATGGGTTAGTCCCTTATTTATCTGGTGTCACCACAGCGGAATGACCCGCCAACGATTCCGGCATAAGTTTTTACGCAGCGGAGGCCCTTACAGCTGCAACCCAGTACTGGGAAACACCAATACACTCTCATATTCACACACACACTCATACACTACGGCCAATTTTCTTTACCCAATTCACCTATACTGCATGTCTTTGGACTGTGTGGGAAACCAGAGCACTCAGAGGAAACCCAAACTTCACTTTTATTTAACAATTTCTGAAGAAAAAAATACAATTTTACCAACCATATCAAATGTTTTATGCTGTTCTCAAATTAAATAAGTCGAGACAAAAACATTGAGGAAACTAGTGGCCTTGATTGGCCCCCTTGTCTCAGAACCCTCCAGAGCAGTGCTTCATAAAATCTATGATGAAGTCAGGCTGGTGGATGTGCTGGACAGTCGGGATGCTGCGCACTTGGCCATAATAAAGAGACCTGACCTCGGCGTCACCTTCACCAAACTCCACTGCTAGACTCTCAAATATCAACTTATTTAAAATGAGTTCAACCATTCATTAATGGCTTAGTCCATAATTTATCAGGGGTCACCACTTCGGAATGACCTGCCAACTATTCTGGCATATGTTTTATGTCGCAGAGGCCCTTCCAGCCACAATCCAGTATTCTGAAACACTCATACACTCATATTTACACACACACTCATACACTTTGGCCAATTTTCTTTACTCAATTCACATATAGCGCATGTCTTTGCACCAAGAGGAAACTCACACCAACATGGGAAGAAAATGCAAACTCCACAGAAATGCCAACTGGTCTAGCTGGGACTCAAACCAGCGACTTTCTTGCTGTGAAGCCACAGTGCTAACCATTGAGCCACCGTAATTGTTTAATGTTCATTGATTCATTCATTTTCTTGTCGGCTGAGTCCTTTTATTAAACTGGTCGCCACAGCAGAATGAACCACCAACTTATCCAGCATGTGTTTTACGCAGCGAATGCACTTCCAGCTGCAACCCATCACTGGGAAACATCCATACACACTCATTCACACACATGCACTAGGGCCAATTTAGTTTACCCAATTCACCTATAGCTCATGTCTTTGGGCTTGCGGAGGAAACCCACACCAACACGGGGAAAACATGCAAACTCCACACAGAAATGCCAACTGACCAAGCCGAGGCTCGAACCAGCGATCTTCTTGCTGTGAGGCGATTGTGCTACCCACTACGCCACTGTGAGGCCTGTTTAATGATCAATCCACTTAAATTTGGAAAAACCATTAAGTTGATTGATTTGTGTTGGACAACATGAAGGAATTCTGTGGAACCCAACATTTTTTACAGTATTTTTTACAACATTTACACAAACAACGATCCGTAATGCATTTGATTATTCATAAATAGCACTACTTTTACTTTAGTCATCCAAAATATATATAAAAATCCATCCAAATTCAGGGACATTCCACATTATACTGTACACCTTTTTTCATTTTTATATCTGGAGTCGCATTTCTGCCCCTGTTTTCAGCATCGCAGAAATCACAGGCCCCTACAAAGGAGCGAGTGCAAGAGAACGTGACCAGGGAGCTGGCAAGGGCAGGGATATTTGCAGAGCACAGCGACCCAAACATAATGAACTGGGCGGCTCTTATGTCAAGGCTCTGTCAGAAGTCAAGGGAAGGGAGAGAAGAGTAACAAGACCCCACATGCATTCATTCTCCTTACATTTCCTTCTCCGGAGACACCATTAACCTTTAAGGGCTGTGCTGGACATCCAACAGATACTTCTGGCTATTGGAGAGGGAGGCTTTGTTCCCCTGTGGAAGATTAAAACGCTTTTAATTGGTGTGGTTAATGGTGATTTGCTGGAGTGGATTCACGCTTTGGTGCATTATTTGGACGTTGCGAAAAGGTCATGCACTAGAGCTGTGTGTTAGAGGATGAGAGGAGGCTGGAGTAAAGGGTTTAAATGAGAGGACGAGAGAAAGGTGCACACTCTTAATCTGCACTCTTTGAAATGTATCGTGAGCAAGCTAACTAGATAAAAAAAGAAACGTTGCGAGGTGAAGAGTTTGATTATTAATGATCAGGGTGTGCGAGAGAGGTGTTTGCTCACTTGTTTTTTTACATGCAAATTATTCACTGTTTTCTAGAGATCAAAGATTTTTTAAGTTTTTATTATTAGTTTGATTTAATATTATTTATTTAATAATAAATATTAATATTATTAATATAAATATTAATATTAATATTTTCTAAATAATTAAATTAAATCCAGATTTCTTTTGTTAAAATAAAATAAAAAAACGTTAGTTTGATAAAATACTTTTATTCATTCATTCATTCATTTATTTTCCTTTGGCTTAGTCTGCATTTTAGAGGTCACCACTCTAATAAATCAGCAACTATGCCACAGCCAAGCACTGGGAAACACCCATATACACTTGATTTTCATACACTACGGGCAATTTGGTTTATTAATTTCACCTAACTGGAGGACCCGGAGAGAACCCATGCGAACACGGGGAGCAAACTCCACTACTTTTAGTTTTTATTGGCTTTATTATTTAAATTTTTTTATTTGTAGTTTTAAGTTTTACACTATATTTGTAAAATTAAATAGATTTTTAGAAACATTAATGAAAGGATCGAAGATTTTTAAAGGTAATATAATTAGTTTGATATTAATAATTATTTATGAATTATTATTTAATCATTAATAGTTCATAATAATTCATGAAGTATGGAATTAACGTAAATATATAAAATTATAATATAAAATATATCTAAAATATACATATGAATATTCATATTTTTAACTAATTAAATTAAATCCAGTATTGCCTATATATTTTATTTGAAGTTTTGTATTTGTAATTTTTAAGTTTCACACTATATATGCAAAATTAAATTGATTTTAGAAACATTAATGGACAGGATCAAAGATTTTTAAAGGTTTTATTATTAGTTTTATATAAGTCATTATTTTTTAATAATTAATCATTAACAGTTGATATTAATTTATGTAAGAAAAATAAAATGAACGCCAATATATAGAATTATAATATATAAAACTTATCTAAAATATAAATATGATTATACATATTTAAAAAAAAAATTAAATTCAATCCAGAAAAAAAAATTTAAATGATAAAAATCTTTGTTGCGATTAAAATATTTTACTTTTATTAATTTTTTTGTAACGTTTGGTGACATTTGGTAATGTTAGTCAATTAATTAATTAACATCAACTAATGAACCTTATGGTAAAGTGTGACCATATTTTTTTATTTAATTTAATTTTTATTGGCTCTATATTGTTTGAATTTATGTATTTTTAATTCTTAAATTTTACTCTATATATGTAAAATGAAATTGATTTTAAAAACATTAATGGATACATTTTGTTGTGGCCACATTTATTTAACCTTGTTGCATATGCTTTTATAGGAATTTCCTTTTCAGGTGGTAAATTCACGAGAGGAAAGTATTTAAATTAATCAAGCAATGCAATTTACCATGGTTTTTGGTAGTCATTGTACTGTTTTTGTGATATTATTTAAAAGTAGATTACACAAAGTAGATAAGTAGACTACACATATCTGATTATATTCGTCAGTTTTGCTTGTTTTTGCGACCTAATTTGTCCTGAATTATGTGCTTTCTTGATCATCAAATGAGCTTCTGCATCCAGTTTCTTTCATTTGTGTATTGCCACTATAAATCACATACAAAACTTTCTACTTGCATCATTTATAATACTGTGATCACATTGTTTTTTGTCTTTTTTAGTAAATATAACCCATAGTCTCAAAAATGTATCTGCCACTGATAATATTGGACACTTCTAAAAAAAATCGACCAAATAATCCAATATATCATCAAAATGCTCTAGTTTTAGCTTAAATCCTTACTGAATATTATACATCCGTAGCTCATCCTATGTCACGCTCTGCCTCCCAGAAATCTCCTTGAATCATGAATCACTAGATAATCATATTAAAACGAATATTGGAAATGTCAGCAAAACGTGTGACTTTCAGATGCATGGGATTGTTTTCAAGGTGTACTCGGATGTTCATACATCGGTTAAAGATAAATGCTCCGCTTTTTTCATTTTCTGGTGGCTACTTCATCTCCCCCGAACACGAACACAATCGTCTTTTTTTCCAGCTTGCCATTGTTCAAAGAGACAGTGTTAATTCGAATGTTTTCCTATTCTTTCATCTTCGCACATTTACGTCCTGCTGACGGCCATTAATTATGCGAAAACCAAAGCCATCATAAAAATGATGGATGAGTTACGCCTTCGACATGACAGCGAGGTGCCAGAACCCAACAGGAAGTCTTTTGTGTGGACCGTTTGCCTTGATCGCCTCTAATGGGAAGTATTAAAATCATGACTTTTGACCTAAATCCAGCAAAGCACCCCTCATTATTTGAAATGGCAGAGCATTAGGCTGCTTGTGGAGTTGTGGGGAGGAATTGAATAGGAATGCTGGTCTTCGTTAATTTTATTGAAAGTAATCTTTCTCTTCCTTATATACAATCACCAGCCACATTGTTAATTGTTATGAATACACCAGTTTAACCAGCTCTAAGAAACTATTTCAAGAGTTCACTCTTAGCTGATGATTGATTATAAAGCGTATTTGGCATGCTGTCCCGGGAGAGAGCCCTGAGCTCAGAATATCCTTGAGCCCGGGGCTCCCTCCCGTTTAAAGGGCGAGAGGAGAGTTTGAGCTCAGGTAAGTCTCGAGAACTCCCCCTGCTTTTGAACGTGCTGAGATATATCTTAACTAGAGTTGCTTAAGATGTTATTTAAAAGTAGTCAATTTACTTATGTAGTATGTTTTTTGGACGGTGGGAGGAAACCGGAGAACCCAGGGAAAACCCACGCGAACACAGGGAGAACATGCAAACTCCACACAGAAACACCGACTGGCTTGGAGAGAGGCTGAACCAGCAGTGTTCTTGCTGTGAGGCAACAGTGCTAATCACTGGGCCACCGTGCCGCCCTATAGGAGAAGGGGAGGAGTTGGGGTGGAAGGGGGGATTCTTCAATACAAAGATGTCCGAAGTAGAAAGCTCTGGTAATTTATAGTGTGTCAGGATTCGTCTGATTGGTGCAATATGCAGAGCTGATCTGGTACCAGCTGTGTTCAATCATAAGCACGCGATCCTCTCGAAATTAGTTTATAAATAAACCCCACTTTAGATATTGCCATAAAAGTGGCTAATATGTACAAATTCATACAATTTAATTTGTATTACAACACACTGTAAGGAATTTTAAAAGGAGGTTTGTCCCCAAAATCCATCTCAAACCTTTCCCATCATTAGGGGAAAAGTTTATTGTACTGAAATGTACGACTGAGATCATACAAATACAAATTGGCAACTAAGTCAACAAGTTGTGAGAGTTGAGCTGTGAGATTTGCATTGATTTAGCAGCTCATTAACACAAACATCTATTTTATATCTATATTGTCAACAACATGTTTACTCTGGTTTCTTCACATAGTCCAGAGACACATAGGTCAGGTGAGTTGAAGATACAAAATTGTCTCTCTCCCTACTGACTTGAATATAAAGGTTGATTGGAGGGCTGTTGGGCAGCATCTGTAAGGCTAGAGTGTTTGGCGAGTTTGCCCAATTTAGCATTTAGGATGGGTGTCAGCTGTGGGTGAAAGAGAACGCTATGATTGGCTGTTCCTTTCAAATAGAGAGGACAGATTGTGTTGTTCACAGGTGGTTTGTCAAGCCCACTCACCTATGTTAAGCACACTCAGTATTGCACAATATTTTCCCAGCAACTTGGAATGTTGGTAAGAATGTGTCTGGGGCAAATAGAGAGGAAAGAGTGTGTTTCCCAAAGGTAGTTTGTCAAGCCCACTCACCTATGTTAAGCACACTCAGTATTGCACAATATTTTACAGCTGTAGAGCTCTGAAAACTGGACTGACACTTTTAATTTGCTATAATTTTCTATGTGAAGCTGCTTGGACACAATCTACATTTTACAATTTAATTATTTTTCCAGGAATGTGGAGTTTTATCTGACGCATACGGAGAGGAAAGAGTGTACTACCTACAGGTGGTTTGTCAAACCCACTCTCCTGCTTGAATCGCAAGTTTAGTGTGAAGCCATGTTTGAGGCTGCTGGCAGTGTAATGATATAATGAATACTTTCTTAGGATAGCTCTTAATGCTAACTGAGCCATGTTTAAACACCATAGTCTGCATGATTGTTTTTGCAAACCCTGCCCATGCCTTCACGACCACAGCAGACCCATTTATAATATGGCTACTTCCAGAAGAATAACGCACCATGTCATAAATTGGTTCCTCTTATTGAGCTGGTGCTGAGCTCTGGCATTAATATCACAAGGGCACCTTTGGCATGTAGAGGAGCAGGAAATATTTGAGAAATGTTTCTAGCACCTTGTTAAATCTATGCCATAAAGTAGTTTTTAATGCAGAAGAGGGCCCATCCTGGTGCTGACAAGGCTTTCCTAATAAAGTATCCATTTAATGTGTGTACATGAAGTTTTTTTTCACTCAAGTTCTACCTGTAACTTAAGCAAGTACCTGAAATGCCCCAGGGAATTCATTGACTTACTGAAGGACGCAGTGACATTGATCTGAGGCGCTGCTCAGGGTTTGAAATAAGATCTTCCTGAGTGCTTAGACACTCCTGGGCTCTATTTGGGGATGTGTTTAACCTCAAGCGGAAGGTAACAGCTCCTGCATAAGACAAGGTCTTCTTTAGTGCTTAATAATAATGCGGTTTTCTTTGAATGGGGGAATGCCAAGGTGCATCTTTTTAGAGCGGAGCGGAATACATGCTATACATGGTTGTTTTTTTATTTTTTTGAAGTAATAGTGTGGGTTAAAATACACATTGAATGCACTGGAGTCAAACATATCAATTCACTCTTTCTAAAAGCAAGCAATGCGTTAGTGCTTTTATTAATAGTTGCATTGGGAGCGATCCACGTCTGAAGGTCTTGGAGTTGTGGAGGTGCACTTTTTCAGGCTACTTTCTCTTTTATATTTGAACTTCTCAGGTTACATGTGAAAGATTTTGTAAAAAGGCAAAAAAGAGTTGGCAGTGTGTTTGAAAGTGGTTTTAAATGATTCAGAGAGTGTTTGCAGGGGGCTGGTTTGTACTCCCTGTTTAGGAAGCCTGCTAAAGTTATTAATTTTCTCTATCAGCATGAAGATGGCAGACTATGATGAATACTGCTGGCATTTCACTGTTTCCGGCGCATTCTCCCGAATGCTCCCTGCAAATCCCTAAATGCAGTATTTGATTGTGCTGTGTTGATTGGCAGTATCCTGACAGCGTTTGGACTTTTTCGCTGTTAGTTTAGCTAGCAGGAGATCATGCCTTGTGTTTCATCTAACCAAAGCATGCTAACGCATTGACCCATTTATCCACCCACGCTTCGTTTTTAATTGTTAAGCTTCGTTTAGAGTTAGTTTAGTGCCACAGATGTCTGTTTGTCTAGAAATAATACAGGCCTCCATCACAGATTTTACTATCCAGTTGGGTTTTAGTGCCAACTACCTGCCTCTGATGTGAAGACTGCATGCAAAAGGTTACTGTAGCAACACCAGTGTGCTAGTGAGAGAAAATATGACTGAAAAAGTGATGTTTTTGGTTCATTGGTAGATGTAAGAATGTAAATATAGTCAAATTTAAGAGATCGCAACAAAATTAATAAAATTTTTATTTAGAGAATTGTTTTCCACCAGAAAATGACAATTGTTCTAAATAATACATTTAAATTTCTTTATTTTAGTTTCTCTCATAATTATTGCTTTGTTTTGGTAGGGTTACAGTTGGGGAAAATAAAGTATGCACAATTTTCCCATTGTGTTAATCTTTTTGTTAATACTTTGTTAATACAAATATATTAGATAATACACATCTTAACTAACTTATTAGTTGTACTAATATAAATATAATAAGTATACAGATTACATATATTGAATTACATGTTTATGTTAAATAATATTGTACATACAGTACTGTGCAAAAGTCTTAGGCCCTAGTTACATTTGTTGTTTTAGTAAAGGTATAATGACGTTACTTCTCATTCTCTTTATTAAAATACAACCAGAAAATACAGGTTGTAGTTGGATGGTTTGGGTCTAACTGTTTAGGACATGAAAGAAAGAGTCTAAGAAAGATGGAAGAATTAATGAAAAATACTTGAGATTGGTTTGATCTGCATTTCTGCCAGAGCTGTTGTCAACATTGACTGAAATTATGGGATTTTGAATGCTGAACAGTACAGACAGGTTTTAATTCGTCATGGAATTCCTACTGGAAAGCACCTAATTTGTAATAGTTTTATTTTTTAGCATGAAAATGATCCCAAACACACATTGGTAAGAAAAACAGCTGATGAAATGAAGACAGTCATGAAATGGCCTCCACAGGGTCCAGACCTGAATATTATATGAAGTGTGTATGGGCAATATTATAGGCATTATAAGTTTCACCTGGAGAGAAAAACAAAGATAGAACATGCTGAATATAAGGGAAACACTCTTAGAATTGCTGAAAATCTGAATAGCGGATAATTTCTGAAAAAAAAAAAAAACTAAAGAGGTAATGATGAACACAGACTTTTGATGCTGGTCTTTTGATTTCAAAAGTAATTTTGTTTTGAATGTTGTGTACATATTTTCCATGTTTTCTGTTTGTATATTAAAGGTATGGTTCACCGAAAAGTAATGACCCTGCACTTGCTCCATACTTTTTAGATTTGTTCAAAATTCTTACCCTTTGTGAAGTTTGTTTATAAGTTAATTTCAAGAGGATCACTTGCTCATGATTGAACACAGCTGGTCATGCATTAGCCAATTTATTATTTAGCAATCAGACGATTCCTAAGCCACTACTGTATATATACCCTAAGTTCCATATCACAGCCACCTTCATTTTGAAGAATCCCCCCTTCCACCCCTACTCCTCTTCCTTTCCTTGATGGGTGGCATGGTGGCCCAGTGGTTAGCACTGTTACCTCACAGCAAGAACGTCACTGGTTCTAGTCCTTACCAAACCAGCCGACAATTTTTTGTGCGGAGTTTACACATTCTCCCTGTGCTCACGTGGTTTTCCCCCGAGTTCCCCGGTTTCCTCCCACCATCCAAAAACATGCAACTTAAGTTAATTGACTAATCCAAATCAACACCATAGACATGCTCTCAGTAAGTAGTAGGCATGGGACGATAAGGTATACCGCAGTTTGGAAAAAGTCAAGGTTTTCATACCGCCGAAATTTTCTGCTATATCGTTCCTAAGGTATAGGTCAGATTTTTTTATTTACATTTTGTTTTTGTTTTTAGGTGTAAACTGTAAAGAAATCTGTGTTTTTTAAACAACTGAAGATAGCAAAAGTCAATGATTCACTTGAATTATTTAGCCTGACATGTTTACAGCTCCAAAACACTTTAAATGTTTCTCAAAATAAAATATATTGTGTTCAAAAGGGAAAAAGGTTTTGTATTTTAGCCAGACATTTAAAAAAAAGAATAGGTTTTAGAGCAGTAATCACAATACTGTCAAACCGTGATAATTCTATCCAAGGTTATCATATCGTCAGAATCTTATACCGGCTCATGCCTAGTAAGTAGTTATCTTTTAAGAGCAATCACTATCTGTTCATTAGCTACTACAGCAGGGGAGTTCTCGAGATCTACCTGAGCTCAAACTCCCCTCTAACCCTGCAAGTGTAGGGAGCCCTGGTCTCGAGGATCTTATGAGCTCAGGGCTTTCTGCTGGCACAGCATGCCAAACAAGCTTTATAATCAATCATCAGCTAAGTGTGAACTCTTGAAATATATATTTTGTCACTTGGGTACAGTTAAAACTTAAAAAGGAGCTCAACCAATGGCATGAGATTGGGGTGGGGCTGTCAGTTTGTCCATCAAGTGGAAGATGTTGTTTAAAAACTGTTTGCAAAATTAGATTTAGTGACACTTGTAGCAAATAAACACCTTTAAATTTGACATGGCAGTGTACTAACCAATATTAGCATAATTTGTTCAGTTGAATCAATAATCAATAATCCCACTGAAATTATCAGCTGTGTCTCAAAAAAACAGATGTTCCAGTAAAGTACTTTTCTTCAGCTCTTAGCACTCTATTAGACACCGAGAGTGAGTTATACTGTCTGGTGAAATGGAATCATGAACAAATAGAATCAAGTGGGAAAGAAAACTAAAATACCATTAGCCCTAATTTGCCCCCATCAGACCTGCATTCAGTCTCTATCCAGCATATCATCTATCTCTCCTCTTCCTTTCACAGGCCTCGTGTGCACCTGCGTCTGGTCAATACCCCCCGGCCATTAGTTGATTTATCATCATTATTGTCTTTTCATACCTGTGGTTTATTTGATGAAGCTTTAGCGCGTCTGGCTTCCAGCCGCTATAATAGCTAACTCTCCATCGTCGGGACTGTAAATATCTCTTATATAAAAGAGCCGAGGATGTAAAGTGAATGGGAAGGCGGGTGAGGGAGGGGGTCAAGAGGAAAACATCAATCTTTTAAAACCTGTAATGCGACATAAGCATAATTCTTTCCTATGTAATTTGCGGTGTGTGCTATGTAAAGCTCTTTGTCCAAAGCTACAAGTGTAATGCTCATTCATGTGATTGATTCAAACAGGTCAATGCGAGGCCTTTTGTGATTCATAAGAATAGTGTTGATTTAGTATTAATCAGTTGCTGTTATAGATTTTATTCTTATTTTAAAATAGATTTTAGTTTGCTATAGACTGTGATTTTGATCACTGCTTGTTTTTTATTCTGTTTTTTCCAAACTGAACTAAAACTTTCAGACTTTTCATTTAATATTTGCGTTTTGTTCAGTGTCAGACGTGTTTTAGTGAGTCAAATATTTAAAAAAGCTTTAGTTTTAATGTTTATAGTGATTCTAGAAGATGAAGATATGAGTGGTAGCATATTTAGATTTTTATTTTGTTCATCTGATTTATTTGCTTGTGAATCAGATTACATTGTTTGATTTGGTTCATAAGAGTCATATTGTATTTGAATCATTCTCGTTCTGATTCCCTAAACAGTGCTCATAAGAGTCACTTGAATTCTTTGGAGTATTTTTCGAAGGTCGGCTCATGTAATTGTAATTTGCATTTGTTTGATTCATTTTAAGAGTCCTCTCATAAGAGTCATTTGTATTTGTTTAATTCATTTTAAGAGTCTTCTCATAAGAGTCATTTGTATTTGTTTGATTCATTTGAAGGGTCATTGATTCATTTGAATGGTCTTCTCATAAGAGACTTGTTGGGTTGGTTTGATTTATTTTCTGAGGTCTGCACACAAGAGATATTTGTATTTGTTTGATTCATTTTTTGAGTCTTCTTGTAAGAGGGATTTGTGTTTGTTTAATTCATTTCAAGAGTCTTGTCATAAGAGTCATTTGTATTTGTTTGATTCATTTTTAGAGGCCTGCTATAAGAGTCATTTGTATTTGTTTCCTTATTTTAAGAATCTGCTCATTAGAGTTACTTGTATTTGTTTGATTTGCTTTCAAAGGTCTGCTCATAAGAGTCATTTGTATTTGTTTGATTCGTTTTCAAAGGTCTGCTCATAAAAGTTTTTATGTTAGTTTGATTCATTTAAGAGTCTGCTCATAAAAGTCATTTGCATTTGTTTGATTAATTTTGAGTCTTTTCATAAGAGTTTTTTTGTATTTGTTGGATTTATTTTTAGAAGTCTGCTCATAAGAGTCATTTGTATTTGTTTGATTCATTTTAAGAGTCTGCTCATAAGAGTCATTTGTATTTGTTTAATTCGTTTTAAGAGTCATCTCATAAGATTAATACGTATTTGTTTGATTCGTTTTGAGAGTCTTCTAATAGCATTCATTCATTCATTCATTTTCTTTTCGGCTTAGTCCCTTTATTAATCCGGGGTCG
>CAIGQQ010031496.1:6544157-6567660 GCA_903798035.1 Danio albolineatus
GGGGAGAACATGCAAACTCCACACAGAAATGCCAACTGACCCAGTCGAGGCTCGAACCAGCGACCTTCTTGCTGTAAGGCGACAGCGCTACCCACTACGCCACTCTGCCGCCCCCTATATGCTTATTTTCACATTTTACACATTTCATTTTGAACATAAAATCAGTTTGTTAATGTTTGCGACAAAAAAATAAAATCAAATAGATCTGAATTTTATATTTAAGCACAGGATGAGCTTTCTAGCTTTCTACTCTAGGCCCCAAAAAAGCATCTGGCTCTTCCTTAACAGATTTATAAAAGTTGCAAGAAGTTTGGCAATACCCAACTCTTTCCTTCCCCAAGATGTGGTGACTGATGAGGCCTTCGGAGACTGTATGTGTGTGTGTTAGCAGTTCTGTTTCAGCAAATACAAGTGTTTTTGCCACGATCAGCATATAGAGTTCAAGATTTTTTATAAGGGTGTTTGTGCGTACTCAAGAGTGTCTTCCTAAGTGCCCGTTTCATTTAAAAGGAAGTACTAATCGCATGATGACGAGACGCTTAACAGGGGTACGAATCTAAACTGCTAATTAATTTGGTGTCTAATTGCGGTGTAATGAATTGCTTGTTAGGCAACACTCCTGTGCTACGGCAAGGTCGTTTACAACTAAAGGCAGAAATGGAGGACTGGGTTTGCTCTTGTGTGAGTGAGACTATGGTTAGTATGCGCTTCATACTCACGGGCTGATGCCGTTCTGAAAGACTTGTTCCCTTTTGACGTCAATTAGGTTTTTGTTTGGAGGCAACAGTGCTTAGCATGGATCATCTGTGGGTGAGCGTGCATGTGTCATACCTGTCCAAACCCATAAAGCCACTGCTAAGTGTTTATAGGAAGTCTGCAGCCTATAGCGATGCCTCAGTGGCCCTTCACTCTCTCTCTCTCTGAGTAGGACATGACCTCTTTTATGCTCTGCACAGGGCAGAATTACCCCAGGTGTGTCTGTATTTGTACGTGTGTATTCGACACACTCAATCTGACAATAAAGAAACTAATGTACTTTAAAGACACAATGTAATCATAAAATTGAAAATGTGTATATAATGTGTATATAATGGAAACGTGGTAGCGACAAAATAAATTTGTCTAAAACAGAATGCTGATTTTAATGCATCATTTTGTTTGTGACTTAAATGCCAGGACATACTGAAGTATTGGAAATATGCTGAAGAAATCAGTAGACTACATTTTAAGTTAGTAAGCTGAACATAAATTTTATATAAATGTATCTTAATAACTAATTTGTAACTATTAATAATAATGCAAAATGTGCTTATTATAGGTATTACGATCACCAGCTATCACACACAGCATTAACAAACTACAACTCCCTTCGTGCACCTCGTACACACCAGTTTCTGTTTCCCACTGATTGCACACACAGGGTTGATGCTATAACAGATATGGTTGTGGCTGGAAGTTAACGAAAATTCATTCATTCATTTTCTTGTCGGCTTAGTCCCTTTATTTATCTGGGGTTGCCACAGCGGAATGAATCGCTAACTTACCCAGCATATGTTTTACGCAGCAGATGTCCTGCCAGCTGCAGCCTATCTGCAACCTATCACTGAGAACCATCCATACACACTCATTCTTTGTTCTTTTGCTATTGATTCCTGTTTTTGGCTATGATATTGGATCACCTGTATGCTACTGTTTATTCCTGTGTTTGACCATAGCCTGCACAACTACTCTTTGTTGATAAAGCTGCATGTGGATCCTCAACTCCGTTGTCCTGCATCCCCACAGTTACATTACCAAACTGAATTTTTAACGAATTTGATGGTATTTTTAATTTAATTTAATTTAATTTAATTTAATTTAATTTAATTTAATTTAATTTAATTTAATTTAATTTAATTTAATTTAATTTGTTATTTTTAAATTAACTTTTTATGTTGTTCAATTTACTTTTCAATTTACTTTCAGTAAAAATCTGTACTTTTATGTCCTCCACTGTTATTTTTTTTAAATCTGTTCATCCACTGGTAATATCATTTTAAAAGTAATAATAGAAGTAAATAAAGTGAAAAAGTAAACATAGTAAAGTAAACATTGTTGGTGATAAAATAAAATAATAAAAAATACTAAAAAAGTACTAAAAAATATTATATAAAATAATTCAACAAATAAAACAAATTCTGTGCATATCATTTTTTTGACCATTTGCCATATTAATTTGGATTCAAAATAACTTTCCTGCCTTCTTTCTCCAGTATCTCTTTTTAGATGACTTGCTTACTTTCACATGGGTGGGATAAACATGTCACTCACTTAAAATTCACCAATAGTAAATCACCATCATCCAATCAAATCCCCATGGGCCAAATCAAGTCCCTCCCTACATTTTCTTTTTCTCATTTGAGATGTCACATGCTATATATGTCAAAATAGAGCCTTTACACCCTTTACACCTTTCGTTTCATGCCGACTTTAATGGCGTTCCAAGCAATAAGTGTAAGATTCAGCAGAAGCATTGGACCATGGCCAGCCAGTAACCGTCCTGCAATGATTCCACTAAAGTGAAGCGCTAATAGAGCGGAGTCATTTCCACAGAGATCAGCGGGACTAGTTCTGGATCAGTGTTCCACGTTTGGCTGAGATCATGAATCTGTGGGTTGGAGAAATCTGCTGTCTGAACAGGTGCTCTGTGTCGCAGGGAAGATACTGTAGGAGTGCTGAAAAGAGCGAATAATAGAAAGAGTACTGAGTGTGTACTTTTGAATTGGATGGCTAACTTCTTTAGAAGACTGTTTTAATAAAAACAGTACCATCTGTAAGATTGTAACAGCTAGGCCTGTCCCAATAATCAATATATCGACTTATCGCACAATACATGGACATGACCTTAATAATTTTTGGTGATGCAATATATATCGCCCATACGTAAAACAATTCTTGCAACATTTTAGTTGACTGCACAACCGCTCTATCTCTACTGGAGGTGTCAGTGTCAGTATGGTTACAAAACACTATAGTATTTACCATAAATGACTAATGTATACTTTGATGTGGGTGCCTGACACATGAAAATAGATCTGATAGCAGATATCGCAGACTCTGGTACTTTTTACCTTGGATTTTTTTTTGTTAATGTTTATTATTACTTGATTAGGATATGCGTTTTCACATTTTGATTCCCATGCCTGATCATTAAATTATTAAAATGACTAAATTAAATTAAATATTCTAAAAAACAAAATATTATGTGTTCTTTTGAAGAGTGTACTTGTGTTATGATGCTATTATATTGCCATTCTGGCATGATATAATGAGCGGCCTAAAATGGTCTTAAAATTACAATAATATCGTTTATCGCGATATATTTTGGTGCAATATATCGTTCAACAAAAAATAGATATCGTGACAGGCCTAGTAACAGCCTCATCTTACACGATTGTGACCCTGGACAACAAATGTTGCACGGGTACGTATTTGCCAATAGCCAAAAATACAGTGTATAGTCCAAAATGATAGATTTTTCTTTTATGCCAAAAAATATTTAGTATATTAAATAAAGATCAACTTCCATTACGACATTTAATAATAATAATAATAATAATAGTAATAATATCTTTTATTTATAGGTGCCTTTCAAGACACTCAAGGACACCTTACAGTAGATCACAAGCACATCATAAAAATACAAGCAGTAAAAATAACAGTCAACATAATATCAAACCAGCAGATCATTAAAAGCTATCCTGAACAAAAACGTTTTTATCTGAGATTTAAAATTGGAAATAGAGTCCACCTGGCGAAAGTGTAAAGGCTGGGAGTTCCATAACTTTGGTGCTGCACAACTAAAAGCCCTGCCACCAAAAGACTTCGTCTTAAAGCTTGGAACAGACAACAGTTCAGCAGAAGATGATCTCAGTGAGCGCGAAGGAGTGTACAACATTTAGTAAACTTCCTACTGTAAATTAGTAATGCACATTGCTAAGCCACCAATATTTGTATCTACGCCAACAGTCCAATCAAGCCATTCATTCATTTTCCTTTGACTTAGTCCCTTTATTCATCAGGGGTCACCATAACAGAAGGAACCGCCAACTTATCCAGCATGTTTAACACAGCGGATGTTCTTCCAGCTGCAACCCAGTCATGGGAAACACCCATACACTGTCACATTCACACTTGTACACATACATGGCTAGTTTAGTTAATCCTGTGCACCTATAGCGCATGTCTTTGGACTGTGTGGGAAACCGGAGCACCCGAAGGAAACTCACACGAACACAGGGAGAACAAGCAAACACCACACAGAAATGCCAAATAACCCAGCTGAGAGTAGAACCCGTGACCTTCTTGCTGTTAGGTGACAGTGCTAACCACTGAGCCACCGTGTCGCCCAAATCATTCATCAAAAATATTATTTATTCCGCTTTCAGATGATGCATTCATCTCATTTAAAAGCAAATATGCCTATGATTGGTTTTGTGACATTAATTGCAGTCATAATTGTTAATCACAATAATCATATGTACTGTTACTATTTTTATTTATTTATGATTTATGATATTATGATTTGGTTATGGGTAAAACAAAGACCATGCAGGTCATGTAGTTGAAGCGGTAGACGTTATAAATGAATGAATAATTCATAAATAATAAATTCACTGCAGCCTGTGATGACGATGCCATCGTCCATCGCAATGTTTCACATTAGACATCGTACGATGCCAGATTGGTTGACATCACCCATCACTTCTTCTCACTCGATTTGACATCTCTGTATAGTGGTCATGTAAAGAACATTGTCCAGCAAAAGGCATTTACTCTAGCTTGTGCAGCTTTGGTTTCTTTTGAACCAGGCTGGTAAATACTCCATGCAGTAAGCTGATAAGTGCTCCACACAGTTTTATTTCTGCTTTTGGTGCATTGGTCAGTGTATCTCATAAGCAACCGAATGCCCGACTGTTATTGAAAAACAGCAGCAGCCCCAGGGCGACCTCTAACAAATTTGAGTTGCACCTACAGTAAAAAAAAAAAAAATATTGTTATTGTTATTGTTAATCAACCTCTCTGTAAACCTATGCATGAGCTTGCTTAACTCAAATACAAGCAATAATGTCATACAGTTTTGTTTGTATATCAATTTATTTATCAATCTATTTTAATATATATGAATCAATATATAGCAATAGGATGTTCATCCATATTGCTATTTATTATCAAATATATGAGGAAGTTTCCAATACATTGAAATATTCAAGTCAATTCACCTTTATTTGTATAGCGCTTTTGATATGTAGATTGTGTCAAAGCAGCTTCACATAGAAGATTATAGTAAATTGAAACAGTGTCAGTCTAGTTTTCAGAGTTGAAGTTCAGTTTAGCTCAGTTCAGTGTGGTTTAATAATCACTACTGAGAGTCCAAACACTGAAGAGTAATCCATCGATGCGCAGCTCTACAGGTCCCGAACCATACAAGCCAGTGGCAACAGCAGTGAGAAAAAAACTTCACCAATTGGCAAAAGTGAAGAATTAAAAAACCTCGAAAGAAGCCAGGCTCAGTTGGGCATGACCATTTCTCCTATGGCCAGACGTCTTGTGCAGAGCTGCACTCTAGGCGCTGGAGGCTGGAGAAGCTGGGCGTCAGTAAGACTCGTCTGACTCTGGGCGTCACAGGAATCAGTCTCACGCTCTCCACTCCTCCATGCACCCTGAGCAGCTGCTCAGGATACAGCCTGGTCCAGGATTATGGAACCTTGGGATCGTCTCGTCACGGGTCTTGGATCACATTAGTTGCGCTGCATAGTCTCTGGGGCCCTCGGGATGAGTATCCCCAGGTGGAGATAGAGAATAAGGAGAATAATTAGCTTAGCTGCTCTTGGTAGTGTATATAAACATTCATGCATCATACCGCTATGTATGCTTTACTAAAAAGATCTAGTTTTGAACTATGAATATATTTATAACTATACATATAAATATATTTTCTAATGTATTGCAATATAAAGTCTAGTATATAGCAATATATGTTTGTTTCGTAAGGGTCTGCAGCCCTGTTTTGCCATGAGTAAAGTTAGATACATCTCCAAGCCAATGCATGTTTGTTTATTCAGGCTATTTTCTACTGTGCCTTCAGCTACCTACACAGAAGTGTATTATTCTTAGCTCTATTTAACATATTTATCCACATCTAAATCCATTTCCCAGAATTCCACAGTTTCCCCCCCACCCTCAGCGCCCAAAATGTGGAGAACGTGTGACAGACCCCATTGCGGACTTACAGTTGTGCTGACAGTGATAGTACTGTTTACCTTACCTAGTGCGTTTGTGTGTGTGTGGGTGTGTGTGTGTGTGTTTATATTGGCGAAGTAATAAAATGTCATATCAGCAAAGCTTGGCTAAACGGCAAGAAATCAGAACGTCTGCTAAATATTCATGACAGGTTACAGGAGCTTGGAGCCGCATGCGTGTGTATGTGTGTGTGCAATTTCCGGTCCCATCACATGCCACAGATCCAGATGATAATGAAGCGTTTGCATGCAAGCTTCATTGTGAAGGTCACACACACGCAGGACCTGACAGTAAATGAAGGACAGGTGAAGAGTCTATCAATCTAGTTAACAAATACACGACTTTGACAGCAACCCAAGTCCATTTAGAATATCCAGCGGCAGATTATTTTAGAGTGTGACATTCAGAATGTGTGTTTGTGTCTGTCTCTGTGTGTGTGTGTGTGTGTGTGTGTAAGGGGCAGTGGAGTACTGTAAGATTAGATGCTTTGCTTGACTAGGAATCCTCCCATAATATATAATAATTACACGGATCATTGCTTTCCCACCTCAGAGAGAAAGAGAGGGAGAGCGCCAAATGAATTCAATTTGATCTGAGCTTCTCCATGCTGATGAGGAGAACGGCCTTATGGGATGTGGCGAGAATGACAGCACGCCTTTCTGCTCTCGTTTCGCTAATCACTCCATCCAGCACTTTTCTATCATCCGACTGTCCTCGTCCTGCTCTCCTTCACTCACCCATCTGTCTCTGAGTGCTTCGTGCCTCCAAGTTTGCACCGAACTGATTCTCTCCGTGCAGATCTTCATGATATATTCAGCTCCTCTTCTCTGACTGACTTCTCTTCTAAATCGCTTGTCACTTTCAGAATGGATTGAAAGTGATATGATAAAAGGATTGTGTGCCACAAAGTAAAGGCAAGACGTGGTTTTCTAAGCTTGTCATGTAGCGTAAGCGTTGAATCATTTCTAGATAACTTAATCAATAAACAAACTCAGAAACTTACAGTAGGAGTTACTTATTTGGGGCTGTTTACATCTAGTTACTGATTTGTGTCTCATGTTACACTCCACAATTCCCATGGTATGCGCAGAAGTGATGCATTTAATACATCATCAGTGTTGGCTCTAGGATTATTTTCCAGCTATAGACCTTTTTCCAGGCAGCTGCATGGAGGGCGCCGTAGTGACCAGCGTCTTCCAGTAGAATGTTTAGAACTTGCGTTTACAGTGTTTACAATAGGTAATTTGCAAACCGAAAATGGGTTTTAATAGCGTTTTGAGTGGATTACGGAGTGTTTTTGTGACACACAGCTTTGAAAGGTGTGTGTTAAAGCTGTTATAATCTGTCAGTTGTGGTTCAAGCACGAGAGAGCAACGTTCTCCTAGTTCACGTGTCTGCCGTTAGAAATACAGTGTTTGTGTGTTTGTGTGTGTGTGTGTGTTCACTAGGCAGGGGACGATAACCGTTTTCAAGGTATACAACGGTTTGGAAAAGTCAAGGTTTTCATACCACCAAAATTTTCTGCTGTACCGTTCCTAAGGTATGAGCAAGATTTTTTTTTTCACATTTTTTCTTTTGTTTTTTAGGTGTAAATTGTAAAGACATCTGTGTTTTTGAAACTAATGAAGACAGCAGAAGTCAATGATTCACTTGAATTATTCAGCCTGACATGTTTACTGCTCCAAAATACTTTAAATGTTTCTCTAAATAAAATATATTGTGTTCAAAGGGGAAAAAGATTTTGTTTTTTAGCCAGACATTTAAAAAGAATATATTTTAGAGCAGTAAACACAATACCGTCATACTGTGAAGCCGTGATATTTTTATCCAGGGTTATCATACCGTCAGAATCTTATACCGACCCATGCCTAGTGTCAATTTGCTAGCAATTTGCTTCACACTACGAATGTGAGCTGGCAAAAGTCCTCCATATGCAAAGTGTCCATGCAGGCATTTTAGTATTGTAAAACTAATCAAACATTGTGCATCTCTTCTTACACTACTTTTGCATTATTTTATTTCTATTTTAAAATTAAGTAAATCAAATGAACTTTTAAGTGATTACAAAGGCATTGTGTGAAAATTGGAAAAAAAAAAATTATATTGTATATGGGGGAATGCATTTTTGTGAAAAGTGTTGTGAAATATTTAGCAAAAAATAGATTTTGTGATTTATGTTAAAGTATTTTTATTGTATCAGGAAAAGGTGCATTTACACAAGAAGGAACTTTTTAAAAGCATTGTTTACAAATGTTTTTGATGTTTTATATTTACTGAAAATAAATTGTCGAATTTTGGATAAACCAAAATGCCTTTAAATAGTTCTTGAAGGAACACATTTGACACTGTTAAGGTACAAAGTGTCTTGTCACTGTAGAGGTACTTTCTTGGATGAGATTTGTACCTTTGATGCAGCTACAATATTGCATCTGCAGGTTTTTAAAACCAAAGGTACATTTTGGTTTCCCATGGTACAAATCATGACCTTAAAGGAACAAACTGCAATAGTACAAATGTGTTTCTTTGTCTTAAGGTACAATTCTGTCCCATAAAAAGGTACTGCCCCAGTGACATGGGTTTGCACCTTCTTTGATACAACATTGTACCATTCACACCTGAGAGTGTAGAATGATTTCTGAGGGATTATGTGTAAGGATGCTGAGAACGTATATTCAAACAACTATTTAAAATGGTAATAATATTTCACAATTTATCACATTTTACAATAAATGCACACTGTAAACAATATCCGTAAATTTGTTTTGTAATTAATATTTATAATTAGTATTTACTTGTATGTATATAGTATGTATAATATATTTATTAGTATTAGTAAATATTATTTTCACTGCTTATTTATGCTTTTGAATCGCATTAGGGGACCTTGATCTTTCTTCCAACAACTTTTAAGCTTGAAAAAGTTAGAAAAAGTGACATTATTAAGATTTTTAATTGTTTAAAGTGATATATTGTCTGGGTTGGTGTTGTATACTACGCTACACAACCCTTGTTATAATCTGACAGTACACATTATGTTAGTTTACAGACTTATTACTAAGTATGTAATTTCTTATGCTTTATTTCAAACCACTAAAATCTCAATAAAAGTCACTTTGTTTAACTGTAGAGTTGAATTTTCAACATAAAAAAAATCGACAGCAGAAATCAACGTCCCATAATGCAATTCACAACCGTAAATAAATGAAAAGCACAAAAAATACTGTAGCTCCTATTTAACAGATATGTTTTTACATTGCAGCATAAGAAACCTGAGAGGGAAAATTGACAAAGGAATGAGCAGCGTGAACATTCTCTCAACCATCTTCTTTTGAGTTGCACTGAAGGAAAACAGATAATACTGGTTTAAAGATTAAAGATTCATATTACGTACCATCCTTTAAATCATTTCTGTCCTTTCATAGTTGCGCCTTCTAGTAGCAGGTCAGCATGACTCCCTCTGCAGGCGGCGCTAAGGGTGAAAGAAGGGAAATAGGAGAGACGGGAGTCAGACAGAGGGGCTAAAACAGAAAGAGAAGGGGGTGAGTGGGCATCCCTGTGGAGCCAACGGAGCAGAAGATGGACCTGTAATGAGCACCTGAGAGAGAGGGATGGGAAGACTGAGAGAAGGACAGAAAGAGTGGGAGATAAGCTTAAAAAATATCGCAATCCTCAAGCAAGGATCAGCTCAGAAGTGTGCCAAACACATCCACGCTCCTTCTCATCGACGCTAACTATTTCTCATTATTATTGCGTGGTGTAAGTACAGTACTGTTAATGTAGGGGTTTAATTATGGCTTTAGCGTGTGCATAAAGAGGTGGCGTACACACACTCGCACACAGATACACAATTTAATCACAGTGCCGGGGACCTGATGCAGCTGAGATTTCAGCATGCAGTGCTGGACTAGAATACTGACAATCACAGCTAGAGAACTATCAACACATGCACACACGCAAATAGCCTTGTAGAATACTAAACACCCCCCCCACTCCCACCAGAGGCCACTGGGTGCTAAATTAGATTGGCAATTGAAATATGTTTTTCTATGCTAATTTACTGCCTCTGTTTCCCTCTGAAAGATTTTCATTAGCCACTCTCGCTAACACCTCACTTGAGGATGACCGACAACTTTTAAAGAAGCAAATGAGAATATGTTTCCATTTTACTCGCACATTTGCATAAATAAGTGTCAAATTGACAATTACACGCACAAATGTTTTATTCAGTTTCTTTTTTTAATGTAAAATGAAACTAAGTAGAAGTTAGGAACAAGCTAGATAGACGATTTGACTTTTCAGCTATTGTTTTTCTGATGTTTTAGGTAGTTGATAATTAATTAAAGTAATTCTTTATAGTTTAGTCATACACTATATTAAAGAGCCCATATGGTGGGTTGAGAACGGTTAAATTTCACTTTTTGAAGTCCCAAACAACAGGATGATATGTATGCAAGGTTAAAAAACACTTTCGATGTCTTATAATATCTATTTATTTTTACCTCATTTTCCCACCGACTCCCATATGAATCGTCTGAGCGAGTCTTTTTCCCCAAGCACCTCCTTTCCGTGACGCTACCACGTCACGTCACCACGTCATGTCCACCACGTTACGTCCAGCGCATTGCTAAATTCTTCATCATAACAACAAACATTCAGTAATAATGAACACTTCATGGACTATTGTAAGCCAACAAATAGTTTCATTCGGCAGTAAGCTAAATGGCTACCGCTACATGCTGCACGGAGCAAACACAATACAGACAACTACATCCATATTTACCTTGTTACGGTCAACACGACTGGAAGAACACGCAGGTCCAAATAAACTGGGTATTGATCCATCCTCTAACAACAACCGTGCCACAAATCCCGCGTCGTAAGCTGGTAGATTTGAGTAGCTCTCTTCAGAGAGATGACGCGAACACAGCTTTTCTCTCGCACTTCAGAGCACAGCGTCTGCGGGTCATGATTTAACCGGAATGCTGATAAGTTCAGTAAAAGTAGCAGCAGTCGTGTTTTCCGGATCAATAACTCATGACCGAAACATTGTTCCTACACAAACAGCTCCTCTTTTCAACCATCGCAACGTATACAATCGCCTACAACCTTATTTTCCTAAAAATGAGCTTTGCCTACGCGCTGGACGCATGATATTAAACTCTGTGCGCAGCCGGCAGAGAGACCGGTCCTTAGGGACCGTCTACAAAGAGCAGAACGCGAAAACCAAAAGCTGTCAATAACTTCTCTCTAAATCTTTATACTGCCATCAAACAGTATAAAGATTTGCTTAGATATTACTCAGATCACACGTCACTGCTGTCCCGCTGGTTATGCGGTTATTCTAGCCGGTTATGCTACAACACTTACTGCAATACAGTGTTTGTTGTCTTCCACTTTTCCTTCCTGTCTGTGGGCGGGGCTGGGCAGTTCAAATTTTCCCGGGTCTGCGCGCGCAACTATTATGTTTCGCGTTGACGTCAAGCCGAAACGGCTAAAGACTCGTTCTAATAACGATTCATTTAAACAACAATGAGTCGACTCTTTTATATATGAATCAATCGTTTTAAACACTTTGCACTTTCAGATTTAAGCCTTAGCTGGACATTTCACTGCACTTAGAGCTGTGTAACACACTGCATGGAAGGTCATTTTCAAAAATCCATAATATGGGCTCTTTAAGTACAAGTGTAACACAATTATTCTTTATTTGAGGTGCAATTATTTTGCTTCTATTTTTAACTCATAAGGTTATTTTTGTATAGAAAAGTACTTTATCTTTGATTGAAATGCCTTTGAAAATGTTTTTTTTCATCAGCAGTTCATGTTGACACCTTTATGCTCTATTAAGACAGAAAATTACTTTTCAAGCTCATAAAAAACGCCATAAAAGAACATTTTAAACCCAGTTGCTTTCAAATCGTTCACTAGACTGTATTTCAAAGTCTATTTGATAGCTCTATGTGAAAAACAGGTTAAAATTCAGGTTATTTATATGAAAATCTTGCCATAGCCATTCTCTATTCACCATATTTCACATTTTGCATTGAAATGGAACATGCCATATGCAAGCAATCATCGCAAGATGCCATTTTAAACCTTTTCTCTAAGAAATAGCTTCAGATGAATTCACAAAAGTTGTTATATGCCTTCGGAGCATCTGGAGTGTAGCAAAATCATCTGGATCTGCTCTTTCTGCCTTCTTCAAGGCTTTATATCATGAAAATATAATGTTTCATATTGTTGATGTTTTCTATTAGGATTGTTCATGTTAAAAAAAACAGTACAACCTGTTCAGTACCCTGCAAAAGTCTTAAGCCACTGGTAATTTCACTCCAAAAAAAGGTTTAAAGTCTGTTATTTCTATATATTTCTCTAGCATGTCAGTTTGAAATATCAATATACATTTCCAAACATTATTTTTGTCATTAATTGAGGCCTTGAGACTAAGTAATAAGATTAGTAATAAGATTTTTTTTCATTTGGATTGTGAACATTACACCATATATTTTTATTGTACTTGAAGATAGACAAAAAAGCTTCTCAATTTTAAGGAGATAACATTTTTCAGTGTTTGTATTAAAAATCAAAAGTTATTGTGATTTATATTTCTCAAATGTGGAAGAACGGCCTATGTCCAGTTATTGTGGAATGCTAGTATAACTCCAGTACATCAGATCACTTTGAATCACTAGATCAGATTCCTGAAGTTAGTTTTAGTACAGTAGCAAACTTCAGGTGGTTGATATTAAGCATTTTCTTTTGAGTTTATTATTATTATTATTATTATTATTATTATTTAAAAACAAAAAATACAGTATGAACAATAACAATGACCCTTGCAGTTGAATTACTCCAAGCTGTTAGAATGTTATGGACCTGTAGACAGGCCAGAGGCTTGAGAGGTGAGTTTATTTGGTTTGTTATAATCTCTGTTTACAGTTCGACGGAGGACTCTTAAGTCCATTGTGTTTGCTTCTTTAAAATGGTTTAAATTATTCTGGTCGCGAAAGTCTCGTCTTTCAAAAGTTTAACAAAATGTTTAGTCCTTGTTGGAGAGTAGTTATTTTTGCAAGGCTTTCCCTTAAAGCATGCTATGTACGTTACTGCGGGTGGATCGCTAAGAGAGCAGTGAGAGTTCTGCTTCATTGCAGTGGCTGCGGCTGAAGTCTTGGGGAGAGTGGGGCTCTGGCTGAAGTTGTAGTTGTTTGTTGTGTTTTTCCATATTGATAGGCTAAATAGTGGAATGCTGTAAAAGCTTTTTGGAGCTGGAGCTTTTTGTAGCAGGAAGCTTGCTTCTAGATGAAGATAGTTGGAGAAAGGAAATGAGGATATATATAGTGACCTGGGATCCATTGATTGGAGCATCATGATTAGCTTATGTGGGCAAGCTGGGTAAATCATGAGCACGTGCTCCTCTTGAGATTAGTTTAATATCAAACTTCACTTATTGACCATATTCTCGAAGTATAAGCGGGCGCTGCCATTTGAGTCTTTTTGTCTCGAGACTTCCGGTCTCATTCACTTCCATTCATTTTTAGACATTAAAAACAGCTCGTTCTGCTGCTTGATGTTGCAAACTGATATTTTCTAGTATTATTATATTATTCTATTTTGTTTGAGTTACTGCTCAAACACTTGTTTGTAGAACGAGTAGTTTGACCGTTTATTATTCCTAGTCATTTCTCCCACAGGCGACTGAATTGGAAGTTCTAAAACAATCGCAAAAACGAGCACACTTCTGCATTAAATAATAAAGTCAATACCTCAAAAATGAAGAGATTTGACCAGATAATTAGTCTGCTGATGGTAACCGAGTCAGCAGCTGTGTATTATTACACAAAAAATACGTTAGCATACTGTTTACATTTATGGCTTATTTATGTTAACACAGACCTTACAAGATATAACTATTTATTTATATATTTACTTGCCTTATATTTACTTTATAATATAAAGGCTGCGTGGCTACAGGACCTTCCAAAACCAGCGATGCACAAACATCCTGTAGTCTCCACTGACCCCTGCTTACTAAGTAGCCCCCACGCTGAGTGGCATGGACTGCTGGACTGGCTGGGGTGCACATTTGCTTTTAAAAAGACGAAATCCCCCTCACTGTGTAATAGAACACGACCCACTAGAATAGAACTTTCCCACTATGTAAATATCGGTAGGACTCGGTACTTTTATTAGTCTTCATAAACGCTCAATCTATTCCATGTGACAGGACAGAGTAAATAAAAATATTCCCGTAAGTTACCTCTGGCTCATATCGTCTACCCACATTAACGGTAACGATGAATGGTCAATATGAGACCATCTGATGGTTGCAGGGAGGTTTCACCGTACTCCCAGCTCAAAACATTTACTGAACTAGCATTATATGCCATTTTTCTAAAATGACAGCTAACTATACACTATGTAATGACTTTCCGAAACAGTCATCTGATGTACTGTGTCAGCGCACCGGAAGTTGGATAAATGCGGAAGAGCGAAGTATTAAAAGTGGGCGGGGCAGAATAAGGTCAATACAGTGAGATTATTGTCTGATCTGATCATCATCATCACAGTACTGTATGTGTAGCAACATTTTTTTTCCATCTAAGTATGAAAGATTCGTCAAATTAATCCTCAATAAACTCCACAAATCATACCTTTAATGTAAAACTTCATGCAAATTGCTCAGTTAAGCTCTTTACTATGCGCTTTCCTCGAGAACAGTCATGCAGGTGAAGATCTCTGACATTCATTTCTCACTCAGCACTTGAACTGTCTCTTTTTTTTCTTCTTCTTCTTCCTCTCTGGTATTTCACACTCTCGGGTTTTTGACAGCCTAGGTGCTGGGAGTATTTCAAATGATCACGTTCAGTTCAAACCCCACGCAGAAGGGCACTTTGAAGTGCACTTTGACAATGCTTTTAGTGTTCCTCCTAAAATGCTCTCAATATTTTCATGTCTCCACTGTCTTTCAGGGCTTCACTCTGCCACTTCAGTCTTTTTTTTTTGCTCTTTTTTTTTTTTTTCTTTGTTGGGCTGATTTGTCGAACAGAGCTCACATGTAACAAGCGTCTCCCCGGGTAAAAATTTCCCAAGAGGAATGCGTGACCCTGAAGTTTCAGCATGACGTTAAACCTAACAAACAGCAGTATACTGAAAAACAGCCGCTATACGTTCGCAGTTTTCAGACAGAGATCCTTTATGGCTCGTACAGAGTGCATGGGGTTTCAGAGCCCTGCTGCACCGCTCTGAGGTCAGGATGTTCACAGAGAGCTGCTATTAGAGAATGGTCAAGGGTACAGACAGACAGAATGCCTTAAAAAAGAGAATTGTACGGTGTATTAACTAGTGTTCACTGTTTTAAAACACATGCATTGTTCTGTATTGATGGGTCATTTGAATAGTTTTTGCATGGATGGCAATTTATTTTGGCATGTCTGTTAATCTGTTCTGTTGTGTCCCAAAACGATGGTTTGAAGTAGCAGTTATGTGCAAATTTAAGTCAAATACAAAATATATATATATAAAATATGCAGATACTGGTGTGAGAGTAATGGCTGATTTATACTTCTGCATCGAGTGACCGATGTGACTCACGGTGCATGTCTTGCACGTACTCGTGCAGTTATACTTCTGCGTGCTGTTTGTGTTGCTCTGCAATAACACTCTCGAAACACTAGCTGGCAGTAGGTTTATATGTTCCTCTGTGTCGAGTTTCTCCACGGGTGTTTTTTTTTTTTTCTGAACGCTACCCTAATGAGAATCGTAGAGTAAGGATATTTGCAAAAACGTGTTGTTAATAGGAATGTGGGTGTTTAAAAATTGCTGTTACATTATTTTCATAAATAATAATATTTTAAATAATTCATTCATTTATTCATTTTCTTTTCGCCTTAGTCTCTTTATTAATCTGGGATCGCCACAGCGGAATGAACCGGCAACTTATCCAGCATTTGTTTTACACAGCGGATGCCCTTCCAGCTGCAACCCATCTCTGGGAAACATCCATACACACTCATTCACACTCATACACTTTGAACAATTTAGCCTTACCCGATTCACCTGTACCACATGTCTTTGGACTTGTGGGGGAAAGCGGAGCACCCGGAGGAAACCCACGCGACCATGGGGAGAACATGCAAACTCCACACAGAAATGCCAACTGACTCAGGCGGGGCTCGAACCAGCGACCTTCTTGCTGTGAGGCGAATGTGCTACTCACTACGCCACCGTTGCGCCCTATTTTAAATTATATTTTTAAATAAATAATATTTCCTTATTTTTTTAAACTGTGCAGTTTGATTGGAAAACCTCTGTCAAAAAACGATATACGATGCAATAGATTGTGATATACGATTTGGTTATCTGTAAATGATGCTGAATATTTAGTAAGTCGACAAGAGGCAGCCAGTGGCTAATTGAGAGGACATTTAGTGTCAGTGTGTGCATGAATGTCCTCTCATTGTCGGCCTGGGACGAGTGAGAGAACGCGAGGACGTTTTCTTTTTATTTATGACCCGTCTAAAGCAGCAGAAACAGTTGTTTAGAGTTGCACACGCAGACGTGTTTTACTGCCCGAATGAGCTTTCATTTCTCTAGTAATCATTTTTTAAGGGAAGAAAAACTGCTGGACATGCAGTTTGTGGCAGCTAATAATTTTTATTGGCAAATTTTTAAGACCTCAAGCGCAGCACTGGAACATTTGTCATTTTTAATCAGAGAGAGAGTCTCCCGAGGTGTATTCGGAGTTACCTGAGGCGGCTCTACCTGTGAATTCTGCTGTTTCGGCTGCCAACCTCCGCTTGGCCTCTGTGGAGGGAAAAAAATAATTAACTTCCAAGGACATACAGTATCGAGTCTGTCCGTCTGCAGGGAGGAGCTCCATAAAATCAGGTGGAAAAGTGAGCTGTAAAGTCTTAAACTGACAGATACAAATCCTCAGGAAAAAGTAGAAGGGATTTAAGTAGCAGTCATTAATTAGTGCAGTTTTTTTTTCTCTCTCTCAGGTAAAACATCATTAGGGAGGTTTTTGTCTCACACCACCAGTTCTTTGAACGTGAATGGTGCTTTATATTGTGTATGCTACTACTTTTCTAACTGATCAGATTAAAAGAGATATTTCACCTAAAAATGAAAAAGGGTAAATAGTAAGTCATGACTTTTGGATAACTAAGTCATGACTTACTAGTCATCCTTAGTAAATTAACAGGATTTCTTTTTTTAGGTGAAATAGCTCTTTAAATCTGATCAGTTAGAAAAGTAGTAGCACACTCAATATAAAGCAACATTCACGTTCAAAGAACTGGTGGTGTGAGACAAAAACCTCCCTAATGATGTTTTACCTGAGAGAAATTTATTCATTTTTTTTATTTATTTATCTGTTTTTTTGGGCTGATTCAGATTTTTTTTTTAGAAATGTAATTGTAAATTCTTAATACCAATTCATTTCATTTTCGGATATCTATTCACAGCATTTACAGAAAATATATATATTTTTGTTTTATTTTTTCATAATAAAGTGATTAATTCCAAAATTTTAAAAATGAGGGCGGCATTTGTGGAGTTTGCATGTTCTTCTCGTGTTAACGTGGGTTTAATCCAGGTGCTCCGGTTTACCCCACATTCCAAATACATGCGCTATACAGTAGGTGAATTTGGTAAAACAAAATTGGCTGTAGTGTATGAGTGCGTGTGTTAATGCAAGAGTAGGTGTTTTCCAGTACTGAGTTGCAGCTGGAAGGGCATCTGCTGTATGTAACACATTTGCTGGAATAGTTGGTGGTTCATTCCGCTGTGGCGACCTCACATGAATAAGGTACTAAGCCGAAAGAAAATTATTGAATTAAAAAAAAAAATAATAATAATAATTAAAAACTAAATTATTAAAGGTGTGGCCTAGAGTGTATTTTAAGTTTTGGTTTTGTTTATGGGGGGCAAAGCAATGTGTGCTCATGCTTCACTTCTAGAAAATCACGTTATTTTTTCAGATATCTTACTTTGATTATATACAGCTACTCAGCTAGCATGAAAACGACTGTCATGTTTCCTAGTTCCTCCGAAAGCCTGCCTTCAAGAGGCTCTGATTGGTCAGCTAACATAATGGCAGCGTCACGCCTCTACTTGCACACGCTTTGCCTCTGCTGTGTAAATACTGTCAGTCAGTGTAACTGTAAATGGCCTTTGTCAAATGCTAGCTGTATCTTCTCTGGAACATAATTAAAATTAAACTGTAAGCACTTCTCTCTTTGTGTCGTGTCCTTTGGAAGCCCAAACACAGAAACAGAAGAAGCTCTGTGGAAATAGCAGCGTTGGGATGGCATTTTAGCTTTCTCTACTATAACACTACAGCGCCTCTGGCCACGCCCCTTCGCTGCACAGGGTGTGTGCGTGTAACCTGAAAGGTTTATGACAACATTACCCCAGAGGTATTTTATGTAGTCAACAAACTTCGTTCACTGTAGGCTTTGCTTAGCAAACTCTGTAAAAGCCAACGTCTCCCTTTGCATTCAACTGTGAGCGTATTACATCCAGAGATGTTGTTTATGTTCACACAGCTACATTACACATCACCTAAAGTTTAAAATATGATATCGCAATGGACCACCCCTTTAAAACAAACATATATTTTCCCCTAAAAGGCAACCCCAAAACTTGACCATCTTGGAGCTTAAGCTTTTTATTTATTTCTGTAGACATCCTGACCCTTTCTGTCAAATATTCTAGACTGTTTTCTTCTCAGAAACCCAGTGGAAGAGATTTAACATGAGGCTTTGAGGTAAAGCACCAGGCCTATTGAACCCAGTGGGAAAGTGAGAATAATATCTGTATGAATCCCATGTCTGTAAGAAGTTTGAGCTTCAGTGTGTGTGTAAAAAAGATCAGAACAAACCAGGTCAAGAGAAGACTTCTCAACTCAAGCTCAGCTATTCAAGTTTTGATGTTAACTGGTTTAATGTCACCAATTATGCAACCCAAAAAATAATAATAACAAAAAAAAGGCTCTCTAAAGAAATAAACACACCATTTGTCAACAGAATGGCAGGGTATTGTAAGGTGAGAATTGAATGTTTGGCAAAGGCGTATTGCATTTTCACTTGGTCTATGGGGGAAAGTGGTTTGGCACTGAATGTCCGGTCAAAACTGCTTTCTAGCACTGATATTTAACTCTAGAGTGTAGCAAGCGAAGGTGTAAAATGTGATTTTTAGCAAGTTGTTCAACGTGTGGATCCACGGGAGCAGTGCGGGGTACCGTACCCCATAATCCGTGTAGCGTTTTAAAGGCGCGAAAACCTACTCGAGCAACATGACACTTCCCACTCGCTCTGGAGAAAAAGTGTGAATGTCTGTTGGACGCCTGTTCTTGGAGGACTGAGTCCTGCTGTCTTTGTGTGGGTGTAGTGTGTACTAAATGAAGGAATCACTGAGGTGTGTATAGCTAATATATGGGGACGTATGAATGAGTTTGAACAATTAGGAAGTTGGCGTTTGCTTGGGTGGTAAATATCTGCTAGGCTTCTGCCAGCATCATTTTTTGTTGTTGTTGTTGTTGTTGTTGTGATTAATTGCTGAAGCTTTTGTCGTGTATATGGTATTATCACGGTAATGAACTTGGCGTATTGCTTTATTGTATATACATGTTCAGAGTAAACATTTTTTTTAAACATATTATACCGCAAAAGCATGATAAAGTGCAATTGGTAACACTTTATAATAAAATATCATTAGTAAACATGCATTAAAATCAATGATTAGAAAATATCCACGGCCTGTAATGTATTGTTTGGCAATAACTAAGAAATATACATCAGATAATACTAATAAAAGCTTTTGTAGTTGTCATTACATGACCTGTATTTGAATTAATTGGTGTTATTACACGGTTGTCTGGAATTCCTGCCTCTGATTGGTCAGAATGTCACGACATACATTGTATGTTATTCTCTGTTAACAACCGCTAAATAACACAGGCTCATCTAGGAACTTCGAATCAACTTAACTGTCAGTGAATACCATACGCACGTTCTTTGACTGTTTGGCGCCATCTTGTGAATGAATAATACATAGGTAGTTCTTTATTCATCCAGTTTAGTTGCTGTCAGCTTTGCAGTTTCAGCTGTTTGGCGCCATCTCACGACTGAATGATGTGCAGTTTAGTACAACGTTATACTAGATCGGCTCTTTTCATTTCTGTTAGCTTTGCGTTTAATTACAATTGGGTTATTTTCACAGAGTAAAGCTCTTCAGTTTTATGCAATGGCCCTCCGCCAAAAAACCCTCTAGTTAGCCTTTATTCTGTGATGACAACCTCAAGGATGTACCTTATCCTTTACTTAACAAATGTAGCTTTATTGGACAGAGCGAGCGATCAAAATCCCTAATGAACAAGAAATCACATTTTCAATGTAGTTGACCAGATTACCACGTCAACGTGTTATTGATTGAACTGTTTAGCTAACCTATTAAGGGCTCTATTTTAAGGATCTAGGCGCGAAGTCTAAAGCACATGGCACAAAAGCATTAAGGGCATGTCTGAATCTACTTTTGCAATTTTAAGGACAGAAAAATACACTCTGCGCCCTGGCCCATGGTCTAACAGTATTGTGCTTATTCTCTTAATAACTAATGGATGTGTTTAAGCATAACATGCTTCAAACCAATCAGAGTCTCATCTCCTATTCCCTTTAAGAGTTAATTGTGTCATGTCATGGCACATTTGCTATTTACATGGCAGACTTTGTAAGTGGAAAAACTGAATGCTTCACTAGCGAGAAAACAGTTAAACAGATCATCTGCAGCGTGAGGATAAAGAATGAGTCTTCTCCATTCGGCCACTTTACTTTCTCTTTACTTTACTTTTACTCTTTACTTTATTCCTAAGAAAACAGCATTGTACACACTTCACTGAAGACATTTTACAGACTACATATTTCATTTTGTTTGTTAAGTGCAAAGATTTGTTTCAAAATTATTTCTAAATTCAGTTCTAATGTCCAGCAAACGAGTAAATGAACAATATTTATGAAGTGTGGTCAAACACGCATCTAAACACACGTCTTTTGCTCCATATGGTGATTCATACATTTCCAAAACCCGACAAGTGGACAAATCTACACTTGTTTTTATTAAAACAAATATATAATAAATAAAACTGCCAATAATAATAACATTATACAATTGCAAATTGTCATGAATAAACTGAAAAAGCCCCCCGACATGGAAAAAGGCATGGAGGCAGTGGATTTTATATTTATGTAGAAAATAATAATTTTTGTAACATTTTGACTTTATTTTTTTTAATATGTAAAGATATTTGTGTATTGCTGCACATCCTGTGTGTATTAAGCAATGTGTATGCGTTTTAGACCTGCATAGGTGCATAACTAATGCGCCCTGCGCTAGACTTGCTTTCAGCTTTCTCTATTTCAGGTCCTCAAAATAGCAACATACCAACATTGAGCCTTAACACGCCTCCTTTTTTAGACCGGAACACCCGTGTGTCCACAAACTAGTACAAATGGATTTGCTATTTAAACAATGTGGCACAAAACGTGAAAATTAGGGTTGCACTGGTCTGAAAATAGCAAGAAACCACGCCAAACACGTCTTGCTTCTTATTGCGCTGGGTGTATGATGGGGCCCTAAGTCTTCAAGCATCTGGTGCTGTGAGCAATTCCATGAAAATGTCAATCAAAAATGTCAACTCAAAAATGTCTCTGTCAATGTTTACAAACAATTATATTTGATTTACCGCGCAAGTGGCAATTTAACTTTGGTCATCCATAACGGAGAGATGTCATATCAATATCGCATGTTTATTTTTTCTCATTTCAATAATAAAAAATGTTTTCAGATTGATACATTTCTGATCCCTTAACTCTGTGGTTGGTTTTGGAAAATATAAACAGATGTTTCAATATAAAGTTAACATATACTTTCTATGCGAATTTATGTTTCGAGTTTTTACTGCAAATGTTGCATCCAAAATGGTGGAATTGCTCAAATCTGAATATGCGTTAAAATAATAAATATTAATCTCAAAATAATTAAATATTAATAATAAAAAATTTATAAATATCAATGTCATACACATTCATTATCACAATCTATTGAATTATACAGTAAACAAGTCTAATATCTGCAAGGCCGTGAGTGGACTGCCACCTCTTTGTCCTTCTGCTGTAAGTGAAACTCTAGGAAATCAGCATGTGCGTCCGGCTGCACCTGTAGCACAGATGATGGATGGCAGAGATTTGCAGAGCACAATGGATTCTGTGGCCCGAGCGCACCAGGTTAAAGGCGGCAGGTGAGGTGGAAAAAGTTGCATTAGCTCAGGTTGACGGAGCTGCAACATTGAGTGAGTGACAAGCTCGCTATAGCGTGTTTGTGTGCTAAAAGGTGTTGGGAGACGGGGAAACAAGTGAGCGTGTGATGTGAAGTTTCCTTTCTCGTTGTACGCTCGTGTCAGGCCGATCTCGCTTAATTCAGAGCGACAAGCCATGCGTGGTTGCCTTCAAAATGTGTGTGTGTGTGCTTCATGGATTAAATTGGCCTGCTTGCTCCCGGTTCGTGCTCCCGTCTGATCTGATTGGAGTTGTCCGTTTCTGAGGAAGGAGGGTTCGTTTTCTCCCTGTGAACTCCGTAATCACAACAGCAGCCTTCTCTTGTTATCAATAATATTGAGCAGGCATCTCAGGGCGATGTTTTGCCGTAGATATCGAACTGTGACTTATTATTAAATAAACATGCTTATATTTACAGCAGTATTTCTACTGGAGAGCGAGATGTGTGTGCTGTAGATATATGGGAATGATTACTGTTTCTTGGGCGTAAGTAAAGCCGGTGATAGATTTGAATGTGGCTCGGGTCTGAAAGTAGACTCTAAACAGATGATGAGGTTTTAAACAGCACTTTGATCGCTGCGTTAACAACAGATATCTGAGCTATTATCTGTGCTTAGTGGGGTGGACATAATCACTTTAGTTTCAAACCGACTATTTGTCTGCTCGAGTGGAAATGCCGCTGGTGAGGGCCAAGAAAGACACAGCATATGCTTATGACTAATGCAATTAAACTCCCAAACATGAGCGTAGTGTCAGTATCTGTTAACTAAGATCTTAAACAAAAGAGTCAGCTGTAGGTAAGACCTCAGTTCTGTTGTATATCTATCTATCTATCTATCTATCTATCTATCTATCTATCTATCTATCTATCTATCTATCTATCTATC
>CAIGQQ010031496.1:6569168-6579556 GCA_903798035.1 Danio albolineatus
ATTATATTATATTATATTATATTATATTATATTATATTATATTATATTATATATCATGTTATATTATATTATATTATATTATATTATATTATATTATATTATATATATCATGTTATATTATATTTTATTTTATTTTATTTTATTTTATTTTATTTTATTTTATTTTATTTTATTTTATTATATTATATACATTATATTATATTATATTATATTATATTATATTATATTATATTATATTATATTATATTATATAATTTTTTATTATATTATATTATATTATATTATATTATATTATATTATATTATATTATATTATATTATATTATATTATATTATATCATTTTATATTATACTATATTATGTTATGTTATGTTATGTTATGTTATGTTATGTTATGTTATGTTATGTTATGTTATGTTATGTTATGTTACGTTACGTTACGTTACGTTACGTTACGTTACGTTACGTTACAGTATATTATATTTTAAGAAATATAGATAGTATCAACTAGAGCTGGACGATTTGCCCACAAAATCAAAATCTCGATTACGATTAATGAACGATTATTTTATTTAAAAAATTATGTTTTTGCCCTCATAGTTCACTGACAGGTTTTGAACAGTAAATATACTCAAATATTACAGGTGAGAGATTTCTGAATGAAGGGTGCATTACTTAGGGGTGTGACAAGATCTCGTCGTACGACTTTTAGCCGCTTTTTGCGACCGGACCTAGCGAGTCAGTAAAGCACCACAGATCTCCAAGCGCACGAAAACAAACACACTCACTGAATGAATGAACTGGAGACTCATCGTCACATCATCAACACAGAACACACGTTTATGCTGTCTGGGAAAAGCTGAATTTATTATTATTATTTTTTTTCATTCTGCGTGCGGTATCAAACTGTAAAAACAACTCTCTCCTTTCACTCCTTACTTCATATTAGCATGATCACATCCAGTAGCTCAGAGTGAGTCACAGGGCCTGAATGAAATCTTGCTAATTGAAAGTGAAACTCATTTATTAAATTAAAAAATTAAATACCAAAAGTTACATATATATTTTTTTAAGTTCAGTGTGTGGAAATAAGTTATCATGTGAAATTGTACAGGGGAGAAGCCAGTTAGTAGAGTTTATGCCTAAATATTTAGCAGTACCCTACCATTCAATACAATGTTTTTAAAAAGCACCTACATTGTTTTGTATTTTGTAAAAAAAAAAAAATTCTAGTTGAATAAAAATCTATTTTCCATTCGTATATTAGCACATTTTTGCTAATATTTAAAGTTATATATAAAAAGATTATTTTCCATCCACATAGGCTATTAGCAAAATATTTAGCAGTGTTTGCATGTCCATTACTGTGTATAATTCATTAAAATAGAAGTAAAATAATATTCATTACAAGTCAATTTAAAGAAAGCACCAAAATAGACTGATTTCACTTAATATATTTCATCATTGAGGATTTCTTAAAAATAGTGTAAAAATCTCGTCTCGTTCTCATGAACCCAATCTCATACCTCGTCTCGTCTCGTGGAGGAGGCATCTCGTCACACCCCTAGCATTACTTAATTTTAAAATAATTGAAGGAAACACACTATCTACTATCTATGATTATTGATTGAACATCAACACTAAACTGATTCATTCAGTAGTAAAATACAGCTGTGCTATTTTAAGATGAATAAATGTTCTACTCCAGCTTTGTTTGGAACTATTTTCTTTGGCACTACACCATTAAAATGGACAACGTGGTGTTTAAAATGCATTATTAACAAGCTGACATTCAGAAAAAACGACACTCTTGCTCAAGTGATATTTTATTATACAGTAGGCTTCATCACACTCTCAAGATACATATATTTTTTTGGGTTTTCTGGAATGCCGGTTGTGTACTTCAGCTTTCAGCTTGCACGTTGGTAAAATATCAATTAGTTTATTATGTGATATGATAAATATCACACACTCTTACTAAACATTCTAAAACAAACCAGACATTCTTCAACAAACCCAACATTTTTGACTAATAACCCAAGCTCTGATATTCTAATTGTTTGATACTCTCTGAGTATGAAAACATCTTGTTTTCCCAGCGTAGGCTGGGACGAGCTGGGTGGCAGTGTGATTGTCTGAGCACTTCAAAGGCAATTAGGAAGCGAGGGTTACATAAACTACAGGAGACCTCATTTCTTCTTCAGCTGCTATCTAACTGAACCCCAGCGGGCAGACGAGTTCCACAAAATCACTTCTTTGACTGGTTAATTCGTTGCTTCAATAGATCACCAGGCTATCCGATCGTTCCCACTGGAAAATTCGGCATATTTTACTATTGTCATTTTATTATTTTTTTAAATATAATTTCTTTGCGGATACCTTTGATGTGGTTTGCGAGTCTTGCTGGTATTGTAGGATCCATCGCCTTACGGCGCTCGTGGCAAATTAATTATTTTTGTAGCATTTTAATCCTCTTGTGTAGCATAATACGCAGGGGGAAATTAAACTGAAATGAATATTTGGGCCTTGAAATATGCAGAAATGTTAATGTAAGTATCCTGCAGGCAGAAGTTTCATCATGTTGAATCTGAGTGCCTAACATGCTCACAGTTTAAAGCCATTTCCGTCTTGTGCGGCGTCCAATCAGATAACACTGCCTGACACGTTAGGCCTAGCTTTCAAAGAGTCAGAGAAGAAAAATATGTAAATGTTTATATTTATTTATATAAATATAATATTATTGTAAATGTAATTTTTTCTAGAAATATTTTAAACTAATTTGAAATGAAGAACATCATTGATACTGATTGGTCAAGACAGTACTCCAGCCATAATATAGCAATATACATGACAGAATAATATATAATTTATATATTAGAAATTAATATGTATATTAATATATTATTATATAAATATACAGTATATATGTTATGTGTATCTTGAATGCAACATCATAATGTGAAAACCTGTTCATCAATACAAAATTCGGGCACAAAAAATAAAACAAAAACTACTATCATGTATTCAATTATAAATAAAATCATATTAAAATAATATAAATATATTAAAACAATTTTTGGATACTAGATCTATTTGCATGGAAAAAAATAATATACAGACTGCAACTTACTACAAATCAATTCATAATAATAATAATAATAATAATAATAATAATAATAATAAATTAGGGATGCTCATAATAACTGATTAACTATTAACAGAAAGGGTTTATTTTTAACCGATTAATGGTATCTGTTAAATGATTAAAAAATAGTTGATGCCAAACCAGCACTGATGCTGATTGCAGCACTATAAACACCTCCATTTATTTTCACAATTGGAGAAAGAAGCCGCAAAACAAAAAATGTGCTCTGCTTCTGCTTTTTTTCTAATATTATTAAGATGCGGTTTCATCAGTCCGATCATAGGTGGACAAATAAGACGTTCCCAGTCACACCTGGAGTGTGTTTCCAGTCACACGTTTCTTTTGTCTACTTTCTATGTACCACTTTTCTGATGAGGGAGGATCTGTATGTATATCTCTTAACATTACCTTTAATACTGTGAAAGCTGGGTTACGATTTACAGCTCATAATTGACATACAATATTAATATTATTTTTTTAAAGAAAAAACTTATTGGGACATTTAGGGGAACATTCTGCTTTATTTATCTATCTTCTTTAAAACAAAAGTAATTAGCCAAACACGCAGGATCAGTGTAATATAATATTATTTACGATCATAGATTATCACTGCGATCTGCCAAAAAATACACCTGAAAACAAGTAATAGGTAAATTTTTTTTTTTTTTTTGCAGATTTCCCATCCACCATTAACAGCCCTCATCGGTTTCATGTGCAGCACATGCGAGTTGCTTTGGTAACTGTAAACGTTTGGGTGAAGCGCATTTATTTTAAACTGTGATCAAAACTGATTGGAACTACCTGTGCGTTTCAATGAAAATAATGCACACCCTACAGCCAATCAGAATCAAGAATTTCAACAGACCATCTGTGGTTGGTGGTTGGCAAAATTAACCAAAATGAGCATCCCTAACCTATAACTATTAAAATTTTATAGTCTTTCCAGATGATTTGAACTTACTCTACTAACCCTAACCTTAACCCTAACCCTAGCATAGAAGTCTACTAATACTCTAATACAAGTTAGACGACATATAGATGCAATAAAAGCATAATAGAAAGTTTAATTAAAGAATTGTCATAATATCACATTCATTTTGTGGTGACACTTTCATAAGAGAGATTTCATGAAGCCTGTGCTATATTATGTCACTCCTCTACATGTCATATCTCGAAATGGCCGTTTAGTCATGACTATATTCACAGCACCTTGCAGCTAAAATAAACCCCTTTCTCCAAGCTGCTCTACAAGATGATGTGTTCAAACGAGTACATTTAATTAGTGCTATTTCATCCTAGGTCTCTAATCCTTAGCTCGCGGCTAGCATAAAGCTTAATGCGGTGTAAAATCGCATTTTTAGCAGAGATGAAGTAATGATGGCACTCAGTGGTTTAATCATGTTGACATATGCCATCTTCCCCTCTTTTCTCTGGTGTGTTTTCTGTAGGCAGCTGTTCGTTTGAGGAGCACTACAGTAATTGCGGATACAGTGTGGCGTTGGGGACTAATGGCTTCGCCTGGGAGCAAGTCAACACCTGGGAAAGACCCTCCATGGACGCTGCCGTCCCCACAGGTATGAGACACACCTCCATGCCTTATACTCCAGATGTCCCTCTCTTCTGCTGCACACTTTTTAGGAGAAGAGTTCAATGAAAATGAACATTCTGGCATTTTTCTGTCATTCCTGTGTGCTGTTATGTTATGTGTTCGCCTATATGCTATATAACTGCAGGTTAACTGCGTTTATATATAATAACTTTAACTGTTAAAAGCTATTAGTTACTAGCTATGCTAACTAATAACTTTAACTTTTCCAAAATTTTATTGTAATGCAATAAAGTGCACCTATTTTAAAGGGGAAATGAAGCACTCAGTCAACTTTACCTTATTTTGTAGACCAATTTCCACTTTAATGAAAAATATATAACAAACATGATTAAACATAACCATTTCGAAGAAAACAGGGTGTTTTACATTTCAGTGCAAGTATGTTAATGATAGTATGCCTGGTCTCACTGGGAGATAAGTACTTGTACAATTGTTGAATACATGACGTTTTTATGGACATACTGGTCTCTTCATTACCTGGCTGGCACGTTTTAGAGCCCTTTCCCTTTGACGGACTGATGTGTCACTTTTGACAGAGAAAGTTGGGAGGTCCGGTGAAAACAGACACTGAAAACAGACGGAGCAGCTTCAGTCTGTTGGTGCGATGACTTACTAATTTTTCTGACACAAAGATGTTCTTCTCAGTGTAATCGTCCTCTAAAAAATGGTCACTGCATACTCGTGCCTCAGGGCCCATTAGAGGGTTTTTCCTTTTTTATCGCTGCTAGCCAGTGAAGCAGTGTTGTTCTGCGTTTTAGCGGCAGTTTTTTTTGAAAATGAATTAATTTACCCTTAGCTTTGACACTGTAAACTTGACCGAGTGCTTCATTTCCCCTTTAAAGCTGCTTTGAACCAATAATTATTGTGAAAAGCGCTATACAAATAAACTGGAATTGAATTTAATTGAATTTATGATGCTCCAAACTGATATAAAGCTCCATAAACTGCAAGAATTGGGTTTCAGAAGTAAAAAAACTAAACATTTATTGGTAACACTTTATTTAAATGGTCCATTTGAGTATTAGTAGACTGACGGCTTAATATCTGTTGATACTGACATTCAACAGACATTTAACTGACTATAAGAAACATTGCAAGTACACGCAACTTACACTTACGCAAACCCCAACCTAACAGTCTCCTTATAATCTAATGAGAATTAGTTGCAATGTAACTTAAATTCAACAAACAGACCATCAAATTTAAGTGTGACCCATTTATTTTCTTCATCATAGCCTTTACAGATACCATTCATTTTAGATGTGTGTTCTAACAAAATAAATCATAAATAAAATCATGCTAATTTTTGTAGTTGTTGTGAGTACATTCTTAGTCTTTTAGTCACAGGAGTTGCTCATGATAAAATAGGATTATTTATATTATTTATAAATTTCTGAATTTAGTATTTTACAAGAAAGGCAGAAAAAAGTTTTTGTCATAATATAAAAAAAAAATCGTGAAAAATTTTATTAAATTTAGATCTTATAATATTTATGTTTTCTCTTATGATAAGTGAAATTATTAATTTATAATGTTAAAAATAATAAAATTAAAAATAATAAAAATTAAATAAAAAAAATCAAATAACAAATATTAATAAATAAAACAAAATTAGACTTCCTAATGTATATTTATTTATTTATTTAATTTAGGAAAAAAATTTTATATCTTGTGTGCATGATGGTCAAAAAATTTTCTTTTCACCCAAACGCAATTTAGTAGGGCACTATAAAGGCTAGAGAACTTAATTCTTATATTTGCTTAATTTTTGCAGCCTGTAGGGCTACTTTTCACCATGGATTGTATCTTTTCTAAAAAAGTAGTGTAAAATCATGTTTATTGCTAAGAAAACTAAAACAAACCAACAAAATTATAACTTAATTGAACACACCATATCACATAAGGTACAGTACAGTACCGTCCTATTGTGGAAAGGCAAAGCTGAAAATCTATGGTTAAAGCGCCACCCAGCTGTTGGCGCACGTAAATACCGCCGCGGCGGCGTCAAGAACGGCGGTAAAACGGACATTTTGAACTAGAGACATCTGTATATATATTAAGTACACTGTATCAAATATAATGTAATGATGGTGGACTAAAATATCATAAGTTTTAAATTAATTTAGTCAATTTAATTACTCAGAATGTTATTATGTTTGGGTGCCATAAATAAGATATAAATATAAATAAGAAATAAACAAAGAGGGATGATATAACCCAGGGTAATAATTTAAATACCAATTATACAAAAAAGGTCTACACAAATGAAAATGAAAATTAAGCAACCTAAACAAAATATCACTTTCAAATTTTAGTTTATTAATACAACAGTTTATTGATCAAACAGTTTAATAATAGATATATTGATTTTTAGCAACAGACATAAAGGTTGCACACACTAGTTTTCAACATGTCATTTTTAATATTCGGTTTTTAATACATCAATCACAATAATCATCAGTCTTCAGTTTACATCATAATTATGTATTTTATTAATGTCAGGTTGTTGTTTTTGATTCAAAACTTGATTTCAAATGTTGTGATTCATTTTACTGGATAGCGGGTTGTGTGTGGTTAATGACCTTTAAAGAAACTGAATTGGAAGTAAATACTTGGTCACACTTTATTTTGATGGTGCGTTTGTTGAATTTAAGTTACATTGCAACTAATTCTCATTAGATTATAAGTAGACTGTTAGGTTGGGGTTATGGTTAGTGTAAGTTGACATGTACTTGCAAAGTTTCTTATAGTCAGTTAAATGCCTGTTGAAAGTCAGTTTCAACAGATATTAAGGAGACAGTCTACTAATACTCAAATGGACCATCAAAATAAAGTGTTACCAAATACTTTACTGACATAAATACTGGATCTAAAGATGCTTTGAAAGTGTGCATTCTGCAACACACTCTTTATGCCTTCGATAAACACACACTATTCTACCAAAATGTAAGTTGTTGTATATTTAAAAGGACTTTTATGGTATGTTTTTCTCCTTTTAAATGCTGCCAGTTGATGTTGTATGCAGAATAACTGCTTATTCCTTTAGTGTTAAACAGAGAAGCGAATATTATACAGGTTTGAAAAGACCCGAGTTGTTTTTGGGTTCCTCGAATCCATGTTTTCCTTCCTGTTGGCTTCTTGTTATGTGGAGAAGGCAGTCTGGTTTCTCTCTCTCAGAGGCTCGACAGTAGTTCGCAGCGAGACAAATGGCAATCAAGTTGGCTGTCAGTCTCACTCCGGCGTCTCCTGCAGCGCTCAACAACCTCTGTCTCGCAGCACCCTTAAAGACAATAGAGTCGCATCTCTCCCTCCAGCTTATTTAACCCCATTTACTCCCTACACACTCCATCTGACACCAAAGCACTCCGCCTTCCAGACACTTCATTGGGAAGACGCCGGATCCTTATAAACATCAGTATTGAGGGGTTGTTTGTTCCTTTCAGGCCACTAAAGAAGTTACTAAAGAAGTGTAGTGAAAGCGCCTTTCCCAGAATGAATGGTGGATGGTGCTTTTTTAAAGTTTTTTAACTGGTATGTTTGAATGTGTTCGTATAGAAGTAATTCAAGGACATCAGTTTTTTGTCTTAATGTAAGCTATTTTGTAGAAATAGGTAAAGATTTCTTTCAAATAAAATTAAATTTAGATACAGCTATAGAAAAAAAATCTCAGTTTCTCTGGATGCACTGGATTTATTAGGCATTAGTTTGAGTATTTTAATAAAATTGTCATGGTCTGAAAAGTTTTATAGCAAAATATTATAATTATTGTTTTGTTTTTTATAAAATGACAATTGGAGAATTACCAACACAGGCTTATTGTGAAAATGTACCCCGTATAGGCCTGTCACAATAATCAATATATCAACTTATCGCTCAATACATGGACATGACCTCAATAATTTTTGGTGATGCGATCTATATCGCCCATACGTAAAAACCAATACTTGCAACATTTTAGCTGATTGCACAACCTCTCTATCTCTATTGGAGGTGTCAGTGTCAGTATGGTTAAAAAAAAAGTAACCTAACTATAGTATTTACCATAAATGAATGAAGTATATTTTAATGAGGGTGCCTGACAACTGAAAATACATCTGGTAGCAGATATCGCAGCCTCTGTTACTTTTTACCTTGCTTTTTTTTGTTAATGTTTAGTATTATTTATTAGTTTAGGATATGCATTTTCACTTTCTGATTCCAATGCCTCCAATTCCACATACATGGACAGCACATTTTAGCTCTTTAGTGGCTATTTAAAATACTTTGAATGTTTTATATTTTGTTACAGACATACAGTGTCATCCTGCAACTGTTTTGCAGCATATGAAATGTCCCAAGCGCCATTTTTAAGTATCCAAACATCTTGTTTTTACTCTCTGATAGTCAAAGCAAGTTAAACAAAAATTCTATGTTAAATAAGCATTAAAAAAAGTCTGGGAAAAAGTGTTTCATGTAAATTCCGACCACGAGTCCACATAAATAGACATACTTTTTCTCTAAAAGTTCTTTTTATACTAATACGTTTTATACTAATTAGGTTCCAATAAGCCCAAATAGCAAAGAGAAATAAAAAATGCATGTATAAAAACACCTCGGGCCTTAAGAGGTTAAAATGACAATAATATAGTTTATCGCGATATATTTTGGTGCAATATATCGTACAACAAAAAATAGATATCGTGACAGGCCTAACCCTGTATGCATTTCTGGAGAGTGCGGATTATGTAGCCGGAGCTACTTATGGCTGCATTTTGTCTTTAAAACGAACAATATGGGCAGGATGACGCTGCCGATGGATTCTGTTTCTTTTTGCGCTACCAGCTGAACAATTACCTCCATATAGATAGCTTTTCTGCTGTTACCAGTTCGCCCAGTAGCTTGCCATGGACGTCAGTGAACTTGAGACGCAAAGTGGAGTTGATCATGATGACGGGGTTCGAGTCCAGCGAAAAACGGTTTCAGAAAGCGGGTAAGACTAAAAAAATAAAATAAACATAAATAACAGGGTGAGAACATGGTAAGATCTGAAAACGTGGTAAAAATCAGACAAGGGCTTTTCTTTTTCTGGATTGCTTTTGAAAAAAAAAAAACTATATATTTTTATTTTGGAATAAGGAAGGGGGTGATCGGGTTAGTCGGTGCTTTCGGAAACACTATTGGTTGAGTTTAGGAAGAGGGTGGGTGGGTAATTTGATATTTGAAAAAGCGTACACAGCAGCCTCTGGTGGATTTGCAAGAACAAAAACTGCAGAAAAAATCTACCTTCTAGGATGTATTTTGCGGTCTCCAGAAATGTATGTAGGGGGTACGTATCAATAATGAGTCTGGGTTGCGAATAATACATGTTTCTGTGTTTAAAAGTGGTTTATTTGAACATATGTTGTTTTTCTGAAGTTAAAACATTGGCAATGTGTTTGCTTAAAATAAATATAAATAAAATCAAAATAAATAAAACTAATGAATAATTAAATATAAACAAACAAATGAATAAATAAACGAATAAATAAATAAATAAATAAATATATATCATTTTAATAAATATATCTGTTTAAAAGCACCAACATATATTACCTATACTCACTGGGAAATGTGTGTGTGTGTGTGTGTATACAATATATATATATATATATATATA
>CAIGQQ010031496.1:6579956-6604291 GCA_903798035.1 Danio albolineatus
ATATATATATAGAAAGTCGCTGGTTCGAGCCTTGGCTGGGTCAGTTCACATTTCTGTGTGGAGTTTGCATGCTCTCCCCGTGTTCGGGAGGGTTTCCTCCGGGTGCTTCGGTTTCCCCCACAAGTCCAAAGAGATGTGGTACAGGTGAATTGGGTAAGCTAAATTGTCCCTGGTGTATGTGTGTGAATGAGAATGTATGGATGTTTCCCAAAGATGGGTTGCAGCTGGAAGGGCATCCGCTGATCCGCTGAGTAAAAAAATTATGGATAAGTTGGCGGTTCATTCCGCTGTGGTGACCCCGGATTAATAAAGGGACTAAGCCAAAAAGAAAATGAAACATTTTATTAATAAATAAAATAAATATATGTTTATTTATATTTAGTTCAATGACATTTTGATGGGCAAGTGATTCAACAGAAGTAAAGAGCTTAACAAAATGCAGTATAGCACATACAGTAGCTTATAGTTAATACAAAACACAGACTTAAATGATTTATTGATGCTTTTTTTTTTTGCATAATAGCCTATTGGGACAGTACTGAGTCGCCACTTGATGCCCAAAGTAAAATCTGGGTCCTGAAGCGAAACCAGTTGAAAGCGCCGTTTTAAGGAAACGGGGTCGTCAACAGCATCAAACAAACTCCAGCCCAAAACATCAAAGTCTAGTAATGCTTCTCTATCGGGGGCACTAGCATCAGGCCCCATCTGATAAAAATACACAAGCACTCATTAATAAATAAACGGCTGAAGAAGCACCATCTGCGCGTGTTGATGTCATCAGGATCTGATTGTCTAATCAGGGGAGGAAATTGGGCCGCTGCATGATCCTTCCGTCATTAAACCCCGTGGAGATGCACCGATATCAGTCTCTCCTCTCTGATTGTAGGCGGCACTTAATACAGTGTTCGGCGAATTACACCCGGGATGCGAAAAGACCTGATGAAGAGGAGCAATTGATAAAGTGTGCCCACAGGAAAATTGTTTTGCTCAGAGGTTGCTCTTTTGTAGCTCACGAGTTCTCAGTTAGTTCCCCTGATGAGTGCTGTTCAGACCGCAGACAGTGTAGAGTGCCTCGAATCACTTTCATTCATTCATTCATTTTCTTTTCGACTTAGTCCCTTTACTAATCTGGGGTCGCCACAGCGAAATGCACCGCCAACTTATCTAGCATATGTTTACGCAGCGGATGCCCTTCCCTCTGCAATCCATCACTGGGAAACACCCATATGGCCTCATTCACACACATACACTATGGACAATTTAGTTTGCCCAATTCACCTATACCATGTCTTTGGACTGTGGGGGAAACTGGAGCACCTGGAGGAATCCCACACTAATACAGGGAGAACATGCAAACTCCACACAGAAATGCCAACTGACCCAGCTAACTGAGAGGTTCGAACCAGTGACCTTCTTGCTGTGAGGCGATCGTTCTACCTACTGCTCCACTGTGACGCCCTGAATTATTTTTAAATGATTAAATTAATTTAGTATTGTTTTCAATGTACTATATACAGTAACATTTTCAATCATGTTTCTAATCTATTAGTAATAACACTTAATAAAACTTATCAATATTTTCATTCTTTTGAATTAAATGTAAATTATCTATTATAATAATTATTAATATATTGTCACATTTAAAATACAGTTAGGACACGGTGGCTCAGTGGTTAGCACTGTCCACGCACAGCAGGAAGGTTGCTGGTTCGAGTCCCAGCTGGGTCAGTTGGCATTTCTGTGTGCAGTTTGCTTGTTCTTCCCAAGTTGGCGTGGGTTTCCTCTGGGTGCTCTGGTTTCCCACACAGTCCAAAGACATGTGGTTACATATGTTAGTCAGTGGCTAAGGAATTAGGTTGTGTTAGAAAGCGACCAAAATCCAACGTCCAGCCAACATCTTAAACCAGGGGTGCTCAACCCTGCTCCTGGAGATGTGTTAACTTCCTGCTGAGTTTAGCTCCTACCCTGATCAAACACACCTGAACCAATTAATTAGGACCTGAACAGCACCACATAATTACAGGTGTGTTTGACATGGGTTGCAACTGAAATCTGCAGGACGGTCGATCTCCAGGAGCAGGGTTGATCACCCCTGTCTTAAACCAAAGTCATATGGAAGTGAAACACTGACATTTATTTGTCAGGTATGGCAGCTAAAATCCAACGTCTGATAGACGTCGTAGTGGTAACATCCACACAACGTCAAGCTGTAACATCATTAGATGCTGATACTTGGTTGAATTTTGGTTGGACATTAGACACTGACGTTGGCCTGACATTGGGCTCTGATGTCAACCCAATTTTAATTTTTAAAAAAATGCAGCGTCCCCACAACATGACAACCTGATGTCATGTTGACGTCTTGTGCCTGCTGGGTGTTTAAGGCCATTTCACAGAATTTTGAAAATCTTCTTGGACACTTTTAATGCTTCCAAATAGTTTGCTGCAATAATAAATCCCCCATGTCTTGAGGTAGTTCAATATGATGCGATTTACCTTCTAGTGTGATTTGATTGGGCCGGAATCACAAGACCACTCAGCCAATCCCCATAGACAAGAAAAAATAAAGCAGTGACTACAGGTTGAAGGAAAGTATGGAAGTAAAAATACCAATACTGCACTAAAAATATACTCAAGGGAAAGTAAAAGTACACATTTTAAAAACTACTTAGTTTTTACTAAGTAAATATACAAACCCTGAGAAAAAAACTACTCAATTACAGTAGTTTGAGTATTTGTAATTTGTTACTTTACAACACTCTTCATAACCTGTCATGATCACCAGCGATCTAACAGCCAGAGATCGCTGGTAAAAACACAAACACATCCCATGAACTACAAATCTGCTTTTAAACAGACTACATATCCAGTCATGCAACACACACACACACACACACACACACACACACACACTCCTGCTCCAAGTCACTACTGATTGCACACACACCACCGGAGTCAAGGACTGATTACACACACTATTTAAGCAGCACACTCTAGTCGCTGAGTCTTGTTTACTGTAAGTGACATTACAACGCGTTTCCTTTGTTTCTGTCTCACCGTGTTTTGATTATAGCCTTGCTTGTTTATTTATCCCTGTCTGCTACCTTCCTTGTTGACCTTCTGCCTGTACTCCGACTACTATTCTGGATTCCTGTATATATCCGGTTGCACCTGTTGACCACTGCTTTACTGACTTACCAAATAAATCTGCGATTGGATCCTCACCTCCGTTGTCAGTGTCACTCCCCGCTGTAACGTGGAGCCGGTCAGAGAGGGATCCACGTGCAGTATATTTATTGAACTCAGTTCAACAGTGATCAAACATCAAACACTGGTGATCAAACTCAAATGAGGGACAGTCAAACATAGTCGAAAGGTGGCGAACACTCGTAGTAGATAGGAACAGGCATGGATCAGAGGCAGGCAGAGAGAGACAATGTCGATGGAATTGCAAAGGGTCTGGGCAGGCGGCGAGCAGGTAAGGTCGATAAACAGTCCAGGTCAGAAATAGGAGAACAATCAGGAAACGCTCGGTAATGTTCACTGGGAAAACAAGGCTGCGTCCGAAACCGCCTACTACTCAGTAGGTACTGCATTTGAATTTAAACGTACTACTCGGCCGTTAGAAAAGTACGTTCTATACAGTATGAACGTGAGAAGTATGAATGGAATTCGGACATACTACATCCGCCATTTTGTCACGGTCACGTGACCTACCTGCGTCAGTTGCGTCGCTTCACTCCCATTCATGAATTCTCTCGCGCGGCATCATGGGATAGCGCAGCGTGCATGGGATGTGCACTTCAGGATCTCGCCGGAAGTAGTAAGTTATTTGTTGTAAGTATTGTTATTTTTTTACAGTGTCGTGTAAAACAGATTCATTTAAGCTAATGAGGATGACATTTAAAAAAAAAAAAACAATAATTCATACAGCTACAACTACAGTGTGTGAAGGTCAAAGTAGCCGTTGTTCACAGGCATCCAATGAAGACTGGTGTAGATTTGTGCTGGAAACAAGACGACTGCTTTCAGACAGTTCAGAGCTGCAGACAAAAACCCCATTTATCCTGCACTTCCATCGTTGAGCAAACCTTTTACATTCTCCAACATCTATATTTATATAAAAGACAGCATCCCAAAAAAGCGTAATAGGGGCACTTTAATCTCATTGCACCTAGAAGACTCAGTCACAGTAATAAGATGGTCTCAATTGTGTTTTGTTTTCTCTATGAGTAAAGCCAGACAAGGTGAGAACAGACAGAGAAAGGCGACTCAGGTGGGGATGAGGGCACCTTAATGCGTTCTTACAGGATGTGTAATGAAGCCTGTCAGTCGCCACTGTTTCGTTTTATTCCTCTGTGGACTGCGGGTCACTAGCATCAATACAATCCATTCCTCTCATTACCGCCGCTCTCCGAGGGCTTCAGAGAAAAAGCTTCTCCAGAGAAAATACATCTGTGAATGAGATGTTGTGGCCAGGTGCACATGCTCTTATTGCACTCGGAGAGGAGACCAATCATCCATCCGGTGCCACACTTCAAAACGCTAAGTGAGGGAATGTGCGCAGCTACTTTCAGTTTTCTTGCAGTCAGAATCATTGATGGCTTTGATGCCAAAATCATGTGCAATGTAGGTTGATATGTTTGTTAGAGGTTGTGTTGTGCACTATTAGGTACAATGGTTCTAAACAGTACTAAATTATGCTTCTTTGGCCAACAATTGGACTTGTAGACTGTTATGAGTGTGGCATTTACTCTCTGCAGATGATTTACGATATCATTAAAAAAACACAAATGAGTTTGAAGTTATATGTATATTCGAAATAATATGATACAATACGATATGATGTGATACAATACGAAATGAAACTAAATGAAATGAAAACCAAACATAAAATGAAACAAAATACAAAACAAAGCAAAACACAAAACAAAACACACAGAAACAAAACAGAACAGAACAAAAGAAAAGAAAAGGAAACGAAATGATACGATACAAAACGATGTGATACAATACGAAAAGATACTAAATGAAATGAAAACCAAACACAAAGTAAAACAGAACAAAACACACAGAACAGAACAAAACAGAACAATAGAAATGAAACAAAATGATACGATATGATGTGATGCCATTCGAAACTAAATGAAATGAGAAACCAAACACAAAAGGAAACAAAACCCGAAGCTAAATGAAACGAAATGATACGATACGATACGATATAAAATGAAATAAAATGAAATGAAATTATATGATATGAAAACAAAATGAAACAAAACACTCCGGCTGGTTTGGGACAAGTGATGGGTGAGTAAACGTATTGAGCTAGCCCTCATCATGACGGCATCTGTTATATATTTTATGACTTTTTTATCCTAAAGCCTAGTAATAATTAGTGGGCAAATACATCTCTGTTATTCACTCAGTGGAAAAAAGGCATCCTCAACTGAACAGATGTTACGCATGTTCTGTTAAACTACAAACAGAAAGAAAATAACATGATTGGTAGGAAACAAGTTACATTTTAAAAGTTTCTAGCTTTTGAAAGTTTGAAAGAAATAATGACAAATCAGTGGGCGGAGCTAAATAGGATATGATGCAGAACCATTACATTTAAAGTGACACAATTCCACAATCCTTTTGGCAGATTGACTTCAATATAAGCAGTTTTTTTTACTTATTAAAGCTATTATTAAGCCTTAATAAGCTATTATAAAGTATTAAAGCTAAATCTGAGAGTTCTGAAACTTAAAGAATGTTTAGTAGTAAAATAATAACCTCTTATATGTTGAAGGATCAAGGGGATTAGGATTTCTCAGAAGATTTTTTTGAAGAAAGCTGAAACCTGTAACCATTAACATTCATTGTAGGAAAAACAAATACTACAAACTAAGTGGTGACACTTTTCCAGATTATTTAATGTATATATAATGTGTTCAAGAAATAAAGAAAGACAAAAAAACAAGTTAACATGTAAAGAGAGAGTAGATGATTACAGAATTTTCAGTTTTATGTGAACTATCCCTTTAAATGTAAGGTTTTTTTTTAGATTGTGAGTTTATAGCTCTGCAATGTGTTTCATTTGTACTACTGTTTTTCTTTTATGGACCTAATGAACTCAAATAGGCTGTTTATTCTGTCTGATGGACGGATAAAAAAGCTGTTGGCCTAATTTTAGAATTTCTACACCGTTTCTCTCTCCGTTGCCCATGTTTGTCTCATATTTGTCCTACTATTTCTACCCTTTGATTGGCCGGAGCTGTCAACAAATCAGAGCCAATCAAAAGAGCTGTCGTTTAATCATGACAAATGATTTCCGTGGCGCCGTCCACTTGGGTGTCCAAAGTCCCTGTGCATACTGGGCACTTTTTGGAATGGTAATTGAGTTCTGAATTATAGGTTGTCAGGGCAGTATTGCATTAATGTGCGTGTTACAGATGCTTGATGAGGGTAAATGGCATTTTTAGCCTTTCGCTTTTACTTTTTCATCATTTTTCTTTGTTCTTCATCGTGATTTGAGAGCTCTCGTGGGCAGCAGTGCTTGATTGTGTGTCTGATTTCGTTCCTCTAAGATTAGAAAGTGGGGCAAAAAGGTTGCAATTGAAGAGAAATTGACAGGGAAGGGGCTTTCGGCGAGCACCCGCGTACACCCACTTACACATTCACTTAATCATATAGACAGGCATATACAAAGCAGTCGAGAGAAGCTTTGAGGTGCTTGTAATTTCAAGTGGTTAAATGACAGACGCGTTACTCTACAAGCTAATGAATTTATTTACTTTTTCTTTTGCAATCGGAGTATTTTCCTGACAATAAAGCAGCGAGAATCTTAGTTTAGATGGTGTATTTGAGCAGCAAAACACTACTTTAGGACTGAGAATACTTTTATTTATGTAATTATTTGTGTAATTAAGTAAAGCCGCAGTGTCCAAATAGCAGAATTTAATAAAATATTGCATAAATAAAAAATAATAAATGTAATAACTGTTATTGCTGGAACAAATAAGCAAAACTACACAAACATCTGCACAGCTTTAATGAACTGCTTGCAAACCAAATGAACAATTTACTTAAATGAATCACGTTTTATTTGAGGGAGGGCGACGTTTAGTGCCCTGGTTTGCTTGGCTATAAATGTGCATGCATAAATGACTACATAACATACAAACAGAGATGCAGTTTTTTCTTTTTTATTTATTTTTGTTAATTTAAAGTGAAGTAATGCTGCGGTCATTTTGGTTCATTTAAAGGGGTATATTGTGGTAGTAATTGTTGTGCAGCCCAACAAACAAAGGAACGAACGCATGTTTCATTCAAAAAGATACTTAAATCATGCAGTTGTTTACTAAAATTGGATTTTTGGGTTTTTACAGTTAATCTAATTTTCGTCAGGGGAAAAGCTATATTCCATATTTTAACATGACTGTTTTATTTATTTTTAGGTTAGAATATTTTGTATAAATATATGTATACAATATTTAATCAAATTACACTTAAATTAAACCAAATATATTTTAGTCAACTAAATCTAAAGTAGATTAAGTCAACTAAAATCTTATGAAAATTAGTCAACTAAAACTAGACTAAAGCTAAAATGATTCAGAAGACTAAAATATGACTGAAACTAAAGTGGAATTTTAGTTAAAAGCCTAAAGCTGCGTCCGAAACCGCATACTTCCATACTATACACACTGTAAAAAAATAAAAAAGTTGAGTTAACTCAACTTTTTATTTTTTTAAGATATAGAGAAATCAAATTTAAAGTCTCCTCAACTATTTTTTTTACTTTCATTGAACAAACAATTCCATACATGCTGTTGAATCATTTTTATGAGTAAAATCAACTCTGAGCTCAAAAATATATCCACCGTTAACAATTTGTAAGTTGGATTTTTTACAGTGCAGTACACTAAAATCCAACGCTATCTCACGGCAATTCGTAACTTTTGATTTAGTGGGTAATTCGTATGAATTCGTACAATTTTGTACGATTTGTTTATCAAGCAATGACGGTTTGGGTTTAGGGGTGGGGTTGAGTGCCACGCCTCCTTTTTAAATCGTACATTTTCGTACGACTGAATTAATACGAATTAGCCACTAAACTGGCAAAACGTAAAATGCTTACGTTTTCTCGTGAGATCAGGCTGCTAAAATCAGTAAGCTAGCCGAGTAGTATGTCCAAATTCTTTCATTCATTCATTCGTTCGTTTATTTTCTTTTCGGTTAAGTACCTTTAATCTGGGGTCGCCACAGCAGAATGAAGCATCAACTTATCCAGCATATGTTTCACGCAGCGGATGTCCTTCCAGCTGCAACCCATTACTCATTCACACATATACACTATAGACAATATTTTTAGCTCACCCAATTCACCTGTACCGCATGTCTTTGGACTTGTGGGGGAAACCGGAGAACCCGGATGAAACCCACGCGAACATGAGGAGAACATGCAAACTCCACACAGAAATGACAACTAACCCAGCCAGTTCAAACCAGCGACCTTTTTGCTGTGAGGCGAAAGCGATATCCACTGCGCCACCATGCTGCCATGTCCAAATTCATAGAATTCGAAAATCAGTATGCCAGAAGTACCTGGATGACCTACTACTTCCGGCGAAATTCTGAAATGTACATTCCATGTACGCTGCGATTTCCCATGATGCCCCGAGAAAGAACTCATGAATGGGAGTGAAGCGACGCAGCTGACTTGGGTAGGTCACATGATCATGACAAAATGGCAGATGTAGTACGTCTGAACTCCATTCATACTGGATAGAACCTACTTTTCTAGCGGTCGAGTAGTACGTTTAAATTCAACTGCAGTACCTACTGAGTAGTAGGCGGTTTCGGAAGCGGCCTAATACTAAAACTAAATCAAAATTTGCTGTCAAAATGAACAGTGATCAGTGACTAAACACTGCTCAAATAGAGATCTAATTGAGAGAACTGAGGGAAGTTGGTTTTATTTCCATCAGTGACTTACTATAGAAGCTGTCAGAAATGAGGAGACAATAGATAGAGCGATAGACGAAAAAAGAGGGATTGAATGAGATGATGCAGAGTGCGCTAGTGGATTTAGCAGCCTATCCCAACACACATCAGTCTTGTTTACTGATTTCCAGGCTCCAATAAAGCACAGCTACAGCTTCTAAGAGTCTCCCGTCGTGAGCTGCCGGAATCACGCTCTCACACTGGGGACCCGACTGCTAAGAGCCCTCCGCTCTTCCCTTTCTCCAACCGTCTCTGTCTTCCCGCTTTTTCTTCCCTCTGCTTTTCTCGGTCTCCTCCTCCTCCCATGTCTCCAGAATTCATCACACCTTCTGCTGACACGCTGCTTTCATTAAAGCCACGCTCGGGCCCCTCTGCTGACTTACACGTCTCTGCTCTGGTTTTACATGCCTCGGTGAACACACTCCCAGTGATGCATTCACACTTATAGACTCACACTCGCTCGGTGGGACAGAACGCTGCCGAGTGGCTCGGGTCAAGAATCGGAGCTTGTCATTAACAGGACAAAAACATGCATCTGTTCTCGGCGGGCAAACAGAGAGTGTTGTTTGTCTGTGTCTGCTTTGATTGGTTCTCTTTTCACTGATCTCTCCACTTCAAAAAAGTGATTTAACTCATTTATGTTGCTTAATTCATTCATTCATTCATTCGTTTTACTTTGGCTTAGTCACTGATTTATCAGGTGTCGCTACAGCGGAATGAACCGCCAACTACTCTGGCAAATGTTTTATGCAGCGGATGCCCTTCTAGCCTGAACCCAGTACTGGAAAACATCCATACACTCTCTCATTCACACACACACTTATAAAATATTCTCGGCTGGCAAGCAGAGAGCGTTGTTTGTTAGTGTCCGCTTTGATTGATTTTTTCTTCACTGATTTCTCTACTTCAGAAAAGTGATTTAACTCATTTTTATCGCTTCATTCATTCATTCATTCATTCATTCATTCATCCATTCGTTTTCCTTTAGCTTAGTTCCTGATTTATAATAGGTCGCCACAGCGGAATTAATTAAATTAAATTAAATTCATGTTTATTTCTATAGCGCTTTTACAATGTAGATTGTGTCAAAGCAGCTTAACATAGAAGTTCTAGTGAACTGAAACTGTGTCAGTCCAGTTTTCAGAGTTGAAGTTCAGTTTAGTTCAGTTCAGTGTGGTTAAATATTCACTGCTGAAAGTCCAAACACTGAAGATTAAATCCATCGATGCGCAGCACCAACAATCCATCGATTAACCACCAACTAGTCCTGGGAAACAGCCATACACGGTTACTCACTGAAGCTAATGCCGAGTTCAGACTGCATGATTTTCAAAGTAGTCGTGTCACAGATAATTTCACACTGCATGAGTATCTGGGCTAGCGTTTTGTCGCTGCTTTGTTTACACTGTAAGATGGATCGGCGACAGGGAGTTTCACACTGCATGACTTAAAAATAGGAAGAATCGCCGACAACTTTGTCCAAACTACGTCTCACACCCAAAAACACGTAGTATATCTTTTGTTATTAACTACATAATGAGAAAGAAGCCTTTAATGGGGTAGAAAATGTACATATTTGCTCACGTGGCTTTGAAGGGAATTAGCAATTTCTCCTCAACTTTTTTATTTTATTGACCAGGTTGTGTTGTGATTGCTCACATGACATGTCACAGACACTGGAGCTCAAATTTACACTAATTTTCCCTCCATTTCTTGGGTCCGAATAAACTGAAAACGAGCGCTTTTAACTTCTCCCTCAACCTCCAGCTGGCCTGCAGGTACCCACACTAGTGAATGCTGCTCTCTCATTAGCTGTAGGCGCTCGCCGATGTTATTTTCAGTCAAAACACATTTCACACAGCATGATTTGGATCGCCGACAGCTCCAGATATTCAGCACGCCAAATATCTCCCGGGCATCGGCAACTCATCAGCGATTCTCTCAGATTGCGTCTTTGATAGTTCATATTGTGTGATTATTACTCGCATGAATGAGCACCGATTTGCCTGTGATTTCAGGCATTTGAACAGCATAAGCAGGGCTGGGGCTGGTTAGTACCTGGATGGGAGACCACATGGGAAAACTAGGTTGCTGTTGGAAGTGGTGTTTGTGAGGCCAGCAGGGGGTGCTCAATCTGCAGTCTGTGTGAGTCCTAATGCCCCAGTATAGTGAAGGGGACACTATACTGTCTGTGAGTGCTGTATTTCGGATGAGACGTTAAACGGACTCTCTGTGGTTATTAAAAAATCCCTTGGCCAAATTCCCTCCATCGGCCCTTACCCATCATGGCCTCTCTGTGATCCCTCCACCGAACTGGCTCTATCACTGTCTCTCCACTCCATCCATAGCTGGTGTGTGGTGAGCGCACTGGCGCCATTGCCTTGTGGCTGCCGTCGCACCATCCAATTGGATGCTGCACACTGGTGGTGGAGTGGGGAGACCCCCCTCTCATGATTGTGAAGCGCGGTGGGTATATGACCACACACAATATATGCGCTATATAAATACACATTACTTACTTCTTATTCAGATAAACACACTCATACACTACGGCAGATGTGTCCAAACTCGGTCCTGGAGGGCAGGTGTCCTGCAAAGTTTAGTTCCAACCCCAATCAGACACACCAGGGCTAGCTAATCAAGCTCTTACTAGGCTTTCTAGAAACATCCTTGCAGGTATGTTGAGTCAAGTTGGAGCTAAAATCTGCAGGACACTGGCCCTCCAGGACCAGGTTTGGACATGCCTGCACTACGGCCAGTTTAGTTTATTCAATTCATCTATACCATATATCTTTGAACCAGAACAACAGAACAACTGTGACAGTGCTAACCACTGAGCCGCTATGCCAGTGGTTGGGCATTTCCTAATGTTTTGAGTTTCTGATATTAGTTCTAATGAGTTGTTTTTATGCAGTTTAGTTTATAATGTATGCAGTTTTGCTTCTGTTTTTAGCTCTGGAGTATGTTTTGATTTCTGAAAGAACTTGTGTTTTGTTTTTTTTACAGCAGTGAGCTCTTTTTATCAACAAAAGATTAAGGAAAACATGATTTGTCATGAAGTGACTGCTTTAAAAATGCGAATAATTTCATTTCATTTTGGCATCATGAAGTGACCTGTTCACCGTTCAGCTTTTTGAAGCTTGGCAGCCTAAATCTGGCTTTACATTAGATTCCGTGTGACCATTTGCTGCTGCAAAAGTGTGTGTGTGTCTCTGCTGTTACATTTCAAAGATTTACAAAGACTTGAAGTCCCTGTGATCGCCTGTCAGACACACAAAGTGTCTCTTCCCTCATACGGCGTCTCGGAAAGCGAGGATCCATCCCTGAATACCGCCATTTTTCATCATCCCCATATCGCTCACGTTCTCATCTCCGCTACTTGGTAATCCTTTTATCTCTCTGCTAGGATAATACAATTTTCTGATCATTTCTCTGTCAGGATGAAGGCGTATCTGTTATCCATCACTTGTAACGAAGACCAGAAGTTTGTTCTCTGGTGACGACCTTGAGCGCTTGTGTGGCTGTGCGGTCGCCTCTTCCCCTGTTCGCGTAGGGGATGGATAACCGTAAGTCATCACCGTTGTTTGGCCGGCAGAGCATTTAAAAGCCATTGCTGTCAGGAGCAATGTGGCCCAAGAGAGAAATGCAGAGGCTTACTACTTTTTTTCATAGCAAGGATATAGCTTTATGCAGCTCTACCTCAGTAAGAACAAATCAGAGGTCTTGATTGTGCTTTGAGAGTAACATGCACTCCAAGGTCTCTCAGGCATAGCAAGACACTGCTGTAATCTTACCTTAATGCATCACACAGGCCATTCAGCTCCTATTAAGACTGATAAAGCACATTCAATGGAAGATGTTGTATAGGGGCTCTGCAGACGTGATGTCTACGTCAATACAAAATAGCATAATTATTAAAGTAGGAAGTTCCAGTGTTTCTGTAGTTATACTAAAACTAGTATTAAAACTGGGGTTTATGTATAACTGTTGACTAATTTTATATTACATTTAATTAATCTTTATATAATATCCCATTCAATATTTTAAAGTCATAGTAACATATAACCTATGTATAAACTTAGTGACTATCATCCAGTTCTCATAAATCAAGATCAAGAAATAAAGCAACATGTGAATTCATATCAGAAGTATAAAGGTTATGCACAATGCAGGGATGTGATTCTTCGGGGGGGGTAGACTTACCTAGGGTACTGTGTATATAATATAATTATATTGTGTAGTCCTATAATGTGCGCTTATGAAAAAAACTAAAAAAACTAAAGTAAAATAAAATAAAATAAAATTATGAATGAATGAATAAATAAATAAATAAATAAATATTTTTTTTTTTTTTTTTTTTTTAAAGCAGGGACTAAGCCGAAGGGAAGGGAAAATGAAAGTGATAAATGTTTAGCTATATATGATGTTCATTTCATGGTGGAATGATGTGATTCTTCAGAGGATGTCATCTGTTCATCATCATCAAAGCAAACAACCTGATGGTTTCCCCCTTCAGGGACCATCTTATGCACAAGGAGTAGTAGTAGCTGCCTCATTCCGGATGTTATTCAGGGATGTAATTGTAAACTGTGGGTACTGTGTATATAATATAATGATATTGTGTAGTCCTATAACGTGCACTTATGACGAAGCCGCTGACAATATTGAAGATTATGAAATTGATTTAAATGCGTGCGAGGTTGTGCACACTTTTTCCGCTCTCACATTTGCAAATCACGATCACGTACGCTCTATGTACATTATAAATAAAGCCAGGACGCACATTTGTTATTATCCTGTGCAAGTCATCTGTCCTCATGTCTTCATTTATTCAGTGCTGCAGCCTATAGCACCTGAAATGTAATACCTGAAAGTTTCGTATATTTAGATGATATTACACATAAAAAAAGATAAAAAGATAAAAATAAAATAAAAATAAAAATAAAAATAAAAATAAAAATAAAAATAAAAATAAATAAATAAATAAATGCTCAAACAAATAAATAAATTTATAAAAAACAAAAAACAAAAAAAACAGGGATTAAGCCGAAAGAAAGGGAAAATTAAAGTGATAAACTTTTAACCATGTATGATATTTTTTTCATGGTGGAATGTTAAAGTATATAAGGCCACTCAATTTCTCTGGACTTAATATTTTTACAGTTGGAATTGTTGACTGACTAGAAGTTTATTTATCATCTTGAATAGAGTGGAGGAACTATGACGTCAATTTGTGTGCAAAAACCTGGAAGCTAGTTAGCAGTTTAGCAGTTCCGGTTCCCTTGTTACAAAGTCAGTGGGTTTTTTTCAATGGGATTTTGGTTTAATCACTTAAATAAGGTTTATGGCTAACACTAATCAAGATACTTTCACATTTTACTCTACGACATAAAACACACCAGTTACATCACACTCTTGATTTTTAAAATCGGTTATGCTTCTTTAAAAAGACGGTGGCTATAAAGTTGCTGAACAGGACTACAGGCGGTGTCGGAGACATTATACCTCTGGAACGCAGCTTTTGGATTTGTCTGTGATTGAATTTTTTTCATAAATAGTATTATATAGTTTGTAGTATTTTTTTAATTGGTAATTCATATTGTGTGGAGATTATTCCTTCACTTGTAAAGACTGCCAGAACAGATACATTTGTTGATCATGTATTTTAATTAAACGATATTATGAGAATATTGCTTACCAGTGCAGCCTGTCTCTTTCCTTCTCTCAGTAATGCAAATATGTGAATAAATGTGTAAAAGATACATACATATTAACTGTTATTTTAACGTGATCAGTTGATTTTTCGTCAGTTTTTTTCTTCATCTGAAAACAACTCTGTCATATTTACTCCTTAAAATTTATAGCACACATGACTGTATGGGCTGCTTTTCGCTGTACTTCATAAAAAAAAAAAAAAATTGAACATTGATCTATGATGGGACTAGCAGGTAAATAGACTTGTTCCTACCGCCTCATTTCTGTCGTCTGTTACTAAGGTAAGCGGGCTGTACGCACACGAGTGATACCTTATTTAAATATGTCTTATGATAATACTATGGAGGCACATTTATACATTCAGTTTTAAAACTTTTAGAACAACTGTAAAGCAAAACAAAATGTATTTCCCGCGTAAAACACTTTCCAAAAGGCACGAAGGTCTATAAATAGACATGTTTTTGCGTATTTATTTGTTTGTAATATCTAGCGTGGATTATAATATAACAAACCGACAGAGTAAATCTTTGTCATGGACCATATTTCTAAAAATAAGCTTGAAAAGTTGTCTGTAGCAGGGTGGTGCTGACGTCAGGCACTGTAGTCCGTTTATAGCCTAATGTTAAGTTTTCAGTTCTTGCATTTGCAATTAAGATCCAAAAGTGCTAAAAGTTGTATTTTCGTGTGAGGATTATCCGGCTGGACAAAACGTGTAAGTGTAATGAACAGTGTTTGAACACAGAGCTTATTATTTGCAATCTTCGAAAAGCCTATGGGAAAATCCTATGGGGATTTTATTGAGGGAACCAGTTTTATGCAAGCAGCCGATTAGCCTACAAGGTGACATCATAGTTCCTCCACTAAATAGTCTACTAAAATGACAGGAACTATTATATTCTGTGGACACAAGAGAACTAAACAAGTGGTGATGTGTTTATCTGTCCCAACATTGATGAACAAAGTATAAACCTATTAAATATTTCTTAGGTGATTAGGCACTCACTTTTGGGGATTTACATCTACCTAACTTTAAATAGTAATAGTTTCTGTCTCCACTAAGCTACAAACACAAACTAGGTATCATTGGAAAGAAGACACTTTGGGCTTTACTGTGCTAAAAGGGGAAATGTCATGCTCAAAAATATAAAAAGTTATACATTATGAAACATGAGGGAAAAAAAATTGTATTGTGTTCAATATTTGTTTTTCCATATACAAACACAGGAAAACATTAATGTAATGTCCTAGAAAAAATATGACATGAAAGCCAAGTGTTTCATGAGTTTATATTTTAAATTTGATTAAAATATCATGCAAAATGAGATTTCTGTAAAATGTTTTCCGAGACTATATCAGTGTCCTCCTTTCCCTCACCGTCAGAGGCATTTTCTCAAAACTTACCATCCCAAACTAAAACATGAACAGTTGCTGAATGATTTGGTCTACATTCACAGTTCATGTATCTTTGGAAAGAAGAAACTCTGGGCTTTATTATCCATTATCTAGAGTTTAGAATGCTCAAAATGAAAAAACTGGGTGGTGGTGGTGGGTGGTCTTGTCTTCCTTTTTTTTGTCCTCGGCTGATTACATGCCTGATAATGAAAAAGTCATGCAAAATGTGACTTATCGAATCTGATTCCCTGTTGTATTGACCTCGCTGGCGCATTTCTTAACCAGGATATTAAAAGCACTGCGTGCGTCATTCATCAAGATGATGCGAAATAGATTTAATCGCAGAGATGGGGAATTGTTGCTCATTATTTGTTGTATTAATGATGAGTGTTTTAAATAAACAAAGGAAAATGTTCTTCGTTGTAATTAAGCAAATACAGCGGCTTGCTAATTTAGAGTATTGCACACACGGGTGATGAATCACACACATCTGTTGTTGACAGTTTCAGTTTCTCTGTGCGAAATTTATCATAATTAAACTTTTAAAAGTTACTATTCATTTTATGCAAAGTTATATATTAGGAACTTATTGTGTTACTTTTGCCAAATGCTCTCTCTCTCTTCTTTGAGATATATAGTCACTGGCTTGCAAAATAAATGTAAGAAGTGTGTGTTTTTAAGAGCGCACTAGCTTGCAGATTACCTCAAAGCTTAATAGGCACAGATGCATCCTTGCTAGTTAGTGTCTGTTGTTTGTTTGCTTCTTCTTGCTTTTAAAGAAATAATGTACCAACAGTAGTTTCATGTAGGAATGTAATTTGGTTTTCTAAACAAATTACATTTTCGAGCGGACTATCCCTTTAAAATCTCCCCCTGAACATCTGTTTGGCTTTTTTTTGTTTCTTGTTCGCAAGCATGCTATCACAATTCAACAAATTGTCCTCACCAAATCAGTTAACTCTCTTCGCATTACATCTGTTTGAAATGATTTTATGAGACAATGCACCTTATGTTCCACCAAATTTCATTCATGGGAGCCATTTCTTCACTGGAATAGTTTAATCTGAAATAATGTGACCAGAAAGATTACATTGGGCTGGCAGAGAGAAGGGCATAATTAATTTGATGGTGACTTAATAAATGCAGGGTGACATATGAGGCACTGCGAGGCATGCTTAATGAGAGCGGGGATGAAAACGCAATGGAGAGAGAATGAGAGCGAGCAGAGATGTTCCACTGTCTCTTTCCGCAGATTGTGAAGCAGACAGCAGCGCTTGGGGCGATGAGAGGGCCACTTTACAGCTGAAATTAAATACTGCTAGAGAGCTTCGACTCGGAACAGTTGAACCCAGTAGATCTATACTGATCCTGGAGCTAAAGTGACGCCACCTCAGCTGCCGTGCCAGGAAAAGTTTGGGTCCAATATATAGCAGAGGCTGTATAGGTGGTCTTAGGAAGGGTTAGTTAGTCTCTTTGCCATTTCTCCAGTGTTTTTTTCCAGACTGAGATGACACTAATTGCGGGGAGAGTCAGTCTGGGTCAGGTGGGAGTGTTATGAACCTCGCTCAGACCAAGAAATGAGACCGATTTGATCTTGCAACCCAAATGTAAAGGTCATATGTCATCATAAATCTAAGAAACAAATAACAGGTTTAATTTTAGAGTGATTTCGCAGTGATATTTTGCACTTTGTAAGGGGCCGGTGACATATCATATTTTTGCATGTGCAAGTTCATTACCTCTTATCAATGGAGGTGTAAGGCTTGCTCATGCAAATAGGGAGCACAACATGCTCATGTTTTCCAGGTACACTTAGGTGAAAACATCTCATAGTTTCAGAATGCCGTGAGCCAATCAGCGTCATTCTTCATGGAAAATACACATTTCAGTAATAATGGTAGACTAATTACCTCAAGGGCGCACCGGTGGCGTAGTGGGTAGCACGATCGCCTCACAGCAAGAAGGTCGCTGGTTCGAGCCTCAGCTGGGTCAGTTGGCATTTCTGTGTGGAGTTTGCATGTTCTCCCCGTGGTCGCGTAGGTTTCCTCCGGGTGCTCCGGTTTCCCCCACAAGTCCAAAGACATGTGCTATAGGTAAATTGGGTTGGCTAAAATTGTCTGTAGTGAATGAGTGTGTATGGATGCTTTCCAGAGATGGGTTGTGGCTGGAAGGGCATCCGCTGCGTAAAACATATGCTGGATAAGTTGGCAGTTCATTCTGCTGTGGCGACCCCAGATTAATAAAGGGACTAAGCTGAAAAGAAAATGAATGAATGAATGAATAATTACCTCAAACAAACATGAAGCACCCAAACACTGCATTGCTTTTTCATTTCCTCCATAAATAAAACTTGTATCAGAGCTGTAGCAATAGTTTGTCAGTTTGTCAGGCGCCATGCGAGCATGAGCACAAAGTGTGTTGAAAATGGTGTAGGAAGCCATATGTGGATGTGTACTTTCCACACACCTTTACCACACATTTCACCATTTCCAGATTCGAAAAGCTCTCGGGTAAAACATGTTCCTTACAAACATTTTTTGACGCATCTTAGCAGACCACTGTAATCCACACATGTCCACACGCAGCGGTGCTCTCATTGCAGAAAATGGAAACGAAACCTTTGTTGCGGTACAGTTATAAACACAACACTGACGACCCGTCTTCAAATAATTCTACTTCTTCAACTTGTTTTAATTACAGTTGGCAACACAACGTGGCGTCTCTCTGAACACTGTAACGGGTAAAAGCAGTCTTCGAAGCGATCATGCATATTAATGAAGTTGAACCTCATTCACAATAGAGCGTGCTGATTGGTTCGAAGTGAAGTTTATTTATAAACTAATTATGAGAGGAGCACCACTTATGTTTGATAGCAGCTGGTCCTCATTAGCTAATGCATGATTCACCAATCAGACGATTCTTAAATCACTATAAATAGCCAGAGTATCTTACCTTAGCCATCTTCGTCTTAAAGAATCCCCCCTTCCACCCCTACTCCTCCCCTTTCCTTATCAGGGCAGCACGGAGGCCCAATGGTTAGCACCATGGCCTCACAGCAAGAATGTCACTGGCTCAGATCTTACCTGGCCAAGTCGGCATTTCTGTGTGGAGTTTGCATGTTATCCCCGTGTTTGCGTGGGTTTTTCCCGGGAACTCTGGTTTCCTCCCACAGAACAAAAACATGTAACATAAGTAAATTGACAAAACTAAGTCGACATCATAGACAAGCGTAGAATTCAGCATTCACTCTCCAGAGCCATTCATAATCTACATTTACCATTATCAAGCAGCAGAGTTCTCGAGACCTACCTGAACTCAAACTCCCCTTTCGCCCTGCAATGGGGGGAGCCCCGGGCTCGAGGATCTCACGAGCTCAGGGCTCTCTCCCGGGACAGCATGCTTTATAATTAATCATCAGCAAGGGCGAAATCTTGAACCAAGTCTTTCTCACAAATTAATGCTGAAAGCTCAAAGACGTCACTTTGTACCGGCCTGTACAGACATTCTGTCTACACACTGGAATTTACACAAGGATCTCAGCGCCGTGACATAGCTTCAAAATTTATTTTCAAACCGGAAGAACGAACTTACTTGAAATAACGCAAAAACAACCAATTTTCACTTTTTTTTTTGTGAGCGATATGTGTCCTATAGTATTTTTTAGCAACATAAGACACATATATGACTGTCAGCAGCTCAAAAAATGTGTTTTGGTGTTTCGTGACCCTTTAAGCAATTTTTATTTGGATTGTTTTTGTTGGATTGTTAACCTAATTAAATTAGTCAAGCCTGTTTGCTAGCACTCAATTTTGGGGATTTACACCTACCTAACTTTAAATAGTAACAGTTCCTGACTCCAGTAAGCAACAAACTCAAATTATGTATCATTGGAAAGAAGACACTTTGAGCTTTACTGTGGTAAAAGGGGGAAGTTACACGTTAAAAATATAAAATGTTATACATTATGAAGTCACGAAAACAAAAAAGTTTTGTGTTCAATATTTGTTTTCCATATACAAACACAAGAAAACATTAATGTAATGTCATAAGCCAAGTGTCTCATGAGTTTAAATTTCAAATTTGATGAAGATAGCATGCAAAATAAGATTTCTGTAAAAAGTTTTCTGAGACTATATCAGTGTCCTTCTTTCTCTCACCGTCAGAGGCACTTTCTCAAAAATGACCTTCCCAAACTAAAACAGTAACAGTTTAAATTCGCAGTTTATGTATCTTTGGAAAGAAGACACTCTAGTCTTTATTATCCACCATCTAGAGTTTATAATGCTCAAAATGAAAAAGTTATCGATGCTTAAGTAACGTAAAAAAAATGCACCACACTAAACATTTTATTATTTCATAAACAAATATGTGAAATTAGTCCTTTATCACTTTAAGCTGAATACTAGTATCTTGAAAAACATCTAGTAAAATATCATGTACTGTCATCATGGCAAAGATAAAAGAAATTAGCTATTTAAACTGTCATGTTTAGAAATGTGTTGAAAAAATGTAGGGATAAATTTTACAGGGGGGGCTAATATTTCTTCAACTGTATATTGTGTCCGAGTACTGTAGTTGAAAGCTACACGGCCCGAACAAAACTGATACAATCCAGTCTTCTTTTTCTCCCAATTCTATTCACTTGCCAATAGTATCACAACTTCATTACAGGAGTTCAAAGCATAGAAATACTGCAGTGTTTCCTGCACAAAAAGAATATTTATTTTTCCTTTAGATCTTAGTGCGTTTTTTTCGACTTGCCTTTCAGCAGCGCAATCATATATCACAACACAAACCTCTTGTTTAGCTGCTGCAAGTCATTTACCATAGGTCTTTGTCCTGATTTACCGTATTGTCCGGTTATCTCCTGTGTGTATTTGTGCGCACATGTGTGTTTCTGTGTTTAGACTGTAACCGTTGCTTATCAGCTGATATAATATGGTGGTTCCGGATGAATGCTTTTTTTTGTCCTCCTTGCAATCAGACCCCGGCGTGGCCTTTGTTGACAGAGCGTTTCTCTGCAACCCTCGGGGAACAATGAAGGCTCATCTGAAAGCTTGATTCAAGAGTGGCCGTCCAAAAAGCACCAGGTCCAGGCATATGTGCGATATTGAATAGGCCCTCTGAAAGCACTGACCTTTTCTTTTGCCAAACCAACAACAGATTTCACTTTTGCTGCTACCTTGGGGACAATTATGCATCTGCTTTTTTTCTCCTTGCTTCTTTCGGAGCTCTCTCTATCTTTCGCTCTCTCACACTGTCTTTTTCCTGCATTTGTTGTATTGTGTTAGCAGAAGGTCAACAGCCTCAGCGTGCTTTGAATTATTCTCGGGAAGCCTGCGTTTGGGAGGTTTTGGAGCCTTTGGAGGGGGAAAAACAGAGATGCCGTGTTTGATATTTCACAGAATTGACTCATTCCATATGTCTTAGTTAAAGAGCAGTCAAATTTTAAATGGAGCATTTCTGCTTTGTATTGTGTGGTATTTCAGTTTTAATACTCTTGTTATGTCATTTAGTATCCAAATCACAAAGTCAATTTACAGTTTTTATATTTTAACCCTTCAGCTCATTTCATGATCAAGTCAATTCGTAAATAAATATGGATTAATTTATTTATGAATAAATAATAAAATAATTAATATACAGTAATAATAATAATTTATTGAATTTTTTTATTTATTGACCTTTTATGTATTTATAGATTTTTTAAAAACTTTTTTTCTAGTTTAAACTTTTATTTATTTATTTATTAGAAAAATGTTATTCATTTAATTATATTTTAATCTTTTATTTATTTATTTTTTTATTTGTTTGTTTATTTTATTTATTTGTATTTTGAATTTTTATTTTTTATTTTACTGAACTTTGATAAATTAGTCAATACATGTATATATTTATCGATTTATTTCTATCTATATTTGAATCTTCAATTAATTAATTAACTTATTTATTTATCTATAAATAAATTAATTAATTAATTAATTAATTTATGCCTGTTTTGAATTTTTATTTATTTATTTATTAACAATTTTTATTTAGTTAATACATTTGTTATTTGTTATATTTATGTCAATTTTGAAACTTTTATTGATTTATTTATTGAACTTTAAATAATTAGTTAATACATGTATCTATCTATATATTTATTTATTTCTATTTTAAACTGTCATTCATTCATTCATTTATTTATGTCTATTTCGAACTTTTATTTATGTATTTATTGAAACTTAATTAATTAGTTAATACATTTATTGATTAATATTAATACATTTATTGAAAAATGTAGTCATTTTATTATGTATTATGACATGTTAATTATTTATTTATTTATTTGTTTATTTAGTCTTTTTTTGAACTTTTAACAGTTAACTACAACTACAAAAGTTATTTGTGTAAATTACAATTGCATTAAAAATACATATAAAATGTGATTAAAAATAAAATCTATGTAAGTAAAAACATCTAAATGAGAATAATGATAAAACATCCAATGAAATTATTTTTTTCAGTCCATTTTTACATGCTTTTAAAATATGATCATCTCCAAGGGTTACCAAAAGCTTTACAGAATCCTCTGTAACAGCCTGAGAAAATTTGGGTTAGAACCAGTTATTTTCAGTTCCCTTTGATTTTAGCAAATGGAGGCCCTGAGGGAGTATTTTAAGGAAATAAGTGCAGTGCATCTACTGCAAAACACTTTTTGGTTGGTCATCAAGATGTCCTGCACAGCCACTTGTAGTCCGCCAGTACTCTTGTATCGCTTCCATTCTCTTTTCATCCCACTATTAAAGATAAAGTGTCATTTGACCTACTTTTTTTTAACAAATACAACCGAGTTCTTCTCTTTTCTCTTTTTCATTTCCACTCTGATGGATAAAAAAAGCGAGTGAGTGCCTATTACTCCTATCTCCACAATGTCAAATCCATGGGATGTGGAGAAGGTTTTTTTTTTTAATAATACCACCACACCTTTTCACTAAAGGCTGTCAGTCCCTGGTTTTTTCATCTTCCACTGTCAGCCCAATCCTCAAATCTTCTAAGTGTTGAAAAGGATGAGTGTGAGAGTGTGTCTGGCTAACCTGAGAGACAAAAAAAAATATTTTTTTTTTGTCTATGGTATTCATACGCAAAGTTCAGCAGGTTACAGGTGTATTAATGTAAGTATAGGTCTGTAACATATCTAAAAATAAATACAGTTCATTTTATTGCTACATATGCATTTGCAATGACTTTTTCCCAATTATTATTAACTGATAAATAACAAAATAAATGAAAAGGTCTTTGTGCCTTGTGTGTAATAGGATTTTATGTTCTATTATATTTAGCTTTAAAATGCATTACACCACACTCTTAAAACAAACGGTTCTATATAGAACCAAAAACGGTTCTATCAATCGCTTCATATATGGAACCCCAAAAAGGTTCTAAATAGAACCATTTTAAGGGTTCATTAAATAGAACCCCAAATGGTTCTTTGAATTCAAGTTAGATGGTTCTATTTAGAACCATTTAAGGGTTCTTTTTATTTATTATTGAATTATTGTTACTTATTAATGAATACAAAATAAAACCAATCCAGACAATTCAAATTGTTTAAATTTATTCAATTCATTTTACAAAATATTTTTTTAAATATTTAAAATTGCACCTCTGCATACTTTGCATTGGACAGCAGATCTACCTTAACAGTTTAATGGCATTCAACACTGTAATTGTAATGATTTCACTTTTATAAGCTTTTTTACTGTTTGAACAAATACAGAGCTTAACTTTCACACATCTCTAAAATGAAGAGAAATATATCACAATGCAGATAGAAACAATACACAAACAATCAAAACATCTATTAAATAACACTACAATTTCAAAAAGTGGATGGTACCTGCATGTATTGGTCATCACAACATCCATTTTTATACATAATTTAGTAAGAAACATTACTAAAACATTGCAGAATGATTAGACAAAACACTGCGAACAGCCATTCCACAACCTGTAGCATGTCCATGTCTGTCAGCCTCTCTTATAAGGTAAATAGTTTTGTCCATGGGTGACACAGTGGCTCACTGGTTAGAACTGTCACCTCACAGCAAGCAGGTCACTGGTTCGAGTCCCGACTGGGCCAGTTGTCATTTCTGTGTGGAGTTTGCAAGTTCTCCCAGTGTTCATGTGGGTTTTTTCTGGGTGCTTCGGTTGACCCCACAGTCCAAAAGCATGTGTACGGTATAGGTGAATTG